>ML797933.1:211939-273084 GCA_009831015.1 Picea engelmannii | reverse complement strand
GTGATTTTAACATGTTATTTTTTCCAATATTTATTGAATGTCTTATTATTGTTATTTTTCACTAAATTGCTTAGAGTTAAGGAACTTATATTGATAAAGGATGTAATATTTTCTTTCAAGTATTTGTCACTTTTTAATTTTATCCTTGAAATCAATTTTAATTCATTGTCAATTTCAATTGATCATATCACTTGTCCACACAACGAAGGACTTAAAGACTCTGCAACATTGAATTATGCTTTCCCACATTAGATTTTATTCTTCTTCTTCCACTCATAAGTGATCTTGGAGAATTAAAAAAGACTAGAAGATTGATACCTTCTTCAACATTCTTTAAAAGAAAATAGACACGGTTCATGCCACCAAGCCAACATTTTTAAAATCAATCAACTAATTTAAGCGATTAAATCCTCTCAAGAGGATCAAAGATAATTTATAGTCTAGGTTAGCACTATGGAGTTAGGCATCCAAATTACACCCCATAATTATTTTTCCTTGAAATATAAACGTTGTTCTAGGGAGATTAGAATCCTTTAGAGCAGATGTACTTTTCTAGTCCAAAGGACACACTATCTTTTGGGTATCAATGCTTAGGTTAGGGTCGATAGTTTAACAAATCCTTCTAGTTCTTTGAAGCTGTGATACACCCATTGATTATTCAAAGTTGAAAATCCATTGTCCACAATTTATGAAGAGGTAACCTAGTGAGCAATCATAGGTTTTCCACTAGGTGGATTTTCGTGGGGTTGCGAGGGCACTTGATATAGAAAATGTTTACCCCTTGGATTTCACCACTTTGGGTGTGGAATTATAGTTACTAATTTGTACCTTCATGTGCCTTAATCGAGGTATTTTTCATCATTGTTGGTTGAGACATTTGGAGTGCCCTTTTTGATCCATTATGGATTGCTTGAACCTTCTTAATGTCCCAAAGGTGTGTTCTTTACTTTTTCACCATCACCTAAACTTATTATTGAAACCTTGTTGAAATACCATCAGAAACACACTTGAAAAAAACAATGTACACTTATACCTATTTTCATCCTCGTTCACCTTTGGCAATTTTTCTTTGGGAACATTTGAATATAAACACACCTCTTTTGAAACATTTAGTTGATTGAAATTATACATATAGATTTGAGATTAGTGATACTGTTGTGAGCCCATCCAATCATAGGTGATCTCTTTAGATCCATGGTCTCCACCTCGACCTCATTAATCATTTAGGCACATTTCCACTCGATGAACCAAAAACACTTTTCTAACCATGTCTATACATTAAATATCCTCCCCCCCACTCTCTCTTCATCCTCCACCTCTCCATGATGGTGGAGGAATCACTAGAGGGGGAAAAATCCCCAAAGGGGTAGGATTCTCTATTTCCAACTGAGTTGTCAACCTTGTCCCATGGATTTTTTTGTTTATGGTGAGTTTGAACCTCCATACTTATCACAGTTTGTCAATGACCCTATCCAAAAAAATGCCACTTTGGTTGCAATGTCAACTAAGTTACCATTTGGTATCCCCAAATTTGAAGGTCGAACCAAGGAGGACCCCACCAACTATGTGATGAATTTCATACATGGTGTTCCTCCATCAATATCACATAAGATTCTCTTAGGCAAAAGTTTTTTTTAGTGAAAGCTCACTAGTATTTCTACATGGGGTCTTCACTTAGTAAACCCGTGACATAGCGCCTTCGTTCATAGGAAATTAAAGAATACCACTAATTTTACTAGATATTGATAAATACCTCCCAAAATACTTTTGTTGAACTCCCCTCCCAATACATATTTCTAATAAAAGAAACCCTTATTTTTGCTAGATACCCCTTATTATAGCCCCCTGATACCTATAAACTCCCTAAGACCCCACATCTCCCCCCAATACCTATAAAATCCCTAAGACCCCACATCTCCCCCCAATACCTACAATATATTAACTTTATTTTTCACAATTTTAAAACCCCCTTTATGAATGAGTGTGATAAGATATTGGTCAACAAGGTGAAGCCCTAGTGTATTTATGCCAAATGGTATGTCGAGCTTCTATTTGGTACCCAAATCACCATTGCGTCCCTTGCCACGATCTTCTTAACCTTCTTCCAATCACCATTTCACCACATTATAGGAGTTGAGATATTTACTATGTTACATCAAACCACCATCACCCACATCACAGACCACATCCATGAGTGGCACTGGTGATGTAGACTTTGTAAGATTGATTTAGAAGACTCTCATCGTAGTTTTCTTTTTGAAATCTCTCCTTCCTACCATTGCCAAAGTTGTGACCACAACCATGCCTCAAACTAAAGAAGAGGGGATCCTTATGGCACAATAGTTTGAACTAATATATGCTTAATTACAATATCTATATACCATCATCTTAGACACTCCACAATACACTTTTGATGAACCTCCAACACTGGGAGCATCTCATGTGGCAAATGATATCATTGGGTCACTTGTACACATCACTAGTTTGGTAATGTATTTATTCCATTGTACTATCCTTTATGGAAATAATTATGTGGTATATAGTACATCTTATGGGGGACCCACTGTACCCTATGTAAACCATGATCCTATATACGATGGATCTCACCCTCTCTATCATGGGACCAACACCTCTTACATCAATCCCTCCATATCTTATGGAGGTCCTTCCACTTCTTACAAAGGTCTACCAGCCCCTAATATGTATGTCCCGTTCTCTTTATGGGATTTGTAGGTTACTTTCAAATATTCAATGAGGGATTCTCTAAGCTTGGTTACCCAATA
The DNA here is from genome assembly GCA_009831015.1 of Picea engelmannii. Taxonomy (NCBI): domain Eukaryota; kingdom Viridiplantae; phylum Streptophyta; class Pinopsida; order Pinales; family Pinaceae; genus Picea; species Picea engelmannii. Next base: position 270,301 of record ML797933.1, on the reverse strand, counting down.
ATTTCACTACAAAAAAAGGAAAGTTTGAGAAGATTTTTTAATAGTTGAAACATATTTTTACAGTGCTCCAATATTGAAAATAGTAGTCCCAAACAAAGTTTTTGTAATGCATGTATATGCATATGGAGAAGGACTTGGTGGAGTTATTGTGCAAGAAAACCATGTGATATGCTATGAATCCAGAAAGATTAAAGATTATGAGAGGAAAGATGTTACCATGACCTAAAACTTGTTGCTATAATTCATGCATTGAAGATGTGGCACCACTACTAGATAGGTACTAAATTCATGCTAATGATAGATCACCATGGGCTGAAGCATTTATTTGATCAACCACACTCGAATGCCAGACAAACTAGGTGTTTGGATTTCCTTAGTGCATATGACTTTGAGATAACACATATAAAAGGGAAAGAAAATGAAGTAGAATATGCACTCAGTAGAAGCATGCAACTAGTATGTATGGTAGCCATCAGTATTTGTGAAATTGATATAAAAAAAAAGAGTGAAAGAATATCTATTGATGATGAACACTTCATCTGAGTAAAAAATGGTTTGTTACAAGAACAATCTGAACTAAAATACACAGGTTACCAGATGAATGCAGAATAACTATTGATCTACAAGGATAGGTTGTACATTCCTAACTTAATAGAGCTAAGAATCATCATCATAGAATAATTGCATAAGAAACCATACTTGAGACATCTAGGCTACCAATAGATGATTGTTATAGCCAAGAAACAATAATTTTGGCTTGGGATGAAAATTATATTGCAAAACATATGACAAGATGCCTTGAATGCCAATAGGTAAGAGATGAATGTCAACATCCAACAAACATGTTACAACCTTTACTGAAACTACAAGGAGAACACCTTCTGGCGGAGGTTTTTGCAGAGGTTTTTAGTGTTACAAGATTTGGAAAAAATTTCAAAAAAACCTTTGCTACAACCTCCACTATTTGAAGTGGAGGTTTTAGCGGATGTTCCATATAACTAAATATTTTTGGGCGGGTGAAGGTTGAAGCAAAGATAATTTTTTTCCAGTGCCTGTATTGTTAAAGCACACCAATGCAAATTTAATACAAAAGCATCGTACATATAAATTTAAAAGCATCGATGCTTTTATATATAGTGCGCATCAAATTCGCCTTTTTGTTGTATGCAACACCAATTCTCTTACAATTGTTACACACTGGTTCCACATTGCTTGTGTATGTAACACTGATGCTTTCTAAGTCAGTTAATGCACCGGTGCTTTTACATGTTATGTACGCCGCAATTCTTGTATAATTCATGCATTCCAGTGCGTGTATTACTTTGTGCACCAAAGGGTAGTGAAATTTTGAATAATTGAGATGAAATGATGGTGATATTCTTTGTTACTAAGCACCGGTGTTTTTGTATTACTCTGTGAACTGAACGATAGTGAAATTTCGAATATTTGAGATAAGATTTTGACGCTATTCTTTGTTACTAAGCACCAATACATATATTATATTAAACATGCTAGTGAATATATTATATTAAAAGCATCGATGCATATATTATATTTAAAGCACAGGTGCATATTATAAACATGTGCACTATAAAATGTTGAAGCGATAAGTATAATCACATGTTATATCATTTAAGGAACTATGTTTTTTCTCAATATTTGGCACTGGTGCTCAAATATAATTAATAGGCACTGATGTGTATAAACCCTTAACACACATCGTTTTCTATATTATGGCATACACCATTTAGTGAGTTCATAAGAATACAATGCACCGATATGTATATATTTTAATTAATTATGTTTTTTACAAATTTTCAATTAATCATCTCAAAATCAAATATTTCTTATAATAATATTGTTTTTTATATTTTTGTTATGGCATTTTGATATAATAATAACATTAATGCGTTATCCAATGGATTACGCCTTTGTTATTTGTAACAATGTAAATCATCCACATATTAATTAATCAACAACACAACATTTTACAACATTCGACAATGCAATAAAATAAGAAACCCATTTTATTATATACGAATAAGAGACCCATGGTCATACAAAATGAGACAACGTAAAAGTCCACAATAATCAAGATATAACCAATGTAGTTGTTACACTTATTGTGAACATGTCCTCATGCAATTGGGACAATATATCGAGTACACTAAACATAATCCATGATTTTCACAGACAAATATTCCAAAACATACAACTTGCAATAGCATTCAATTATATTGATTGTCATTCATCACTTGAATTGTTGTCATCACTCGAGCTGCGTGCATGCTTCATTTCTTCATCACTTGTAGTTGATATTGTACTTTGGTTATTTAACCTAATGTTTTCTTGATCGACTTGATTTTTATGTTCACCATCTTCACGATCCATCTACAAACATAGAAATAAAGTGTAATAAGTATATCTACATTTATATACAGTAGAATATACATGATTGCATAAAAAAAAAATGTATTGATATCACATAGAATTGTAAGGGTAAAAAATCATTTCAGTTTTGTTTTTGAGTTATAGGTTTTTTTATGTCTTCTTGCTACAGACATAATTCAAATTTTGATTTAAGTAAGTTAAAGCTAGTTTGGCCTTGGTTTAGAGTCCTTGGGTTATGTCTTTGTTATCATGGAAAATTGAATAAACCTTCACGAGTCACATATTTGAACTCTCCATCATCACCTTGACACGTCACACCTCCATGTTTTACAAAAGATCTTCCTTTGTCACCTTTTATCCATTTAGCTGTCAAATCAGATTTGATCTATGCACTGCCAACTCACTAGGAGAGTTCGCATCGTACTCAAAATACTCCATGCATTCATTGTTATCATTGCATTTAAGGATCGTGTCAAAGAAGATATCATTGTTTTCAAAGCTTGTCTTTTAAACATATTCTCATGGATTATGTCATAAAAGTTTCTAACAACTTCCTCCAAGTGTGCAAATTGTGTTTGAGCTAGGCACTGCGAACTTGGTAAACTGCAGACATGTGCTGCAAACTCGCGTTGTGAACTGGCTGAAGGAGAGTGTTGGAGGTTGGACTACTTGCAGACACTCTTGTGCAATTTCAAATACACTAGCATCAAACTCAGGACCACCAGGTACTCCATGAGAGTTTACACGGTGTTTGAAGGTTGAAAGAGAGGTTTTTCCTAGTTTCACCCCTCGGCGCTACGAACTGTTCTATTCTGTTGCTGCTTGCTTTCAAATTCATTTCCTTCATGCTCTAAAACTTACTCATTAAACATCATCACCTCTAAGACCCTGTATATCCTTCCCATTACTCATAATTCATTTGCTCCAATGATATTCCCCAACGCTGTGAACCCTCTGCTCTGGCGCTGCGAAATTTGTGCTGCATATTCAATGCTACGAATCCTCTGTTCCAGTTTGGTTGAAAAAACCTTCTCCTGCATATTTTGCAAGCTCAAAATTAAAAGAGCGACTCTGGACCCATCTCAAATTGATTTTTGTGGTTGATCAACTGTCGAACTAGGTTTAAAAATTGCATACATTATCATGATGTTAAATGATACTTGTATTGTCATAAAAACCCTATTTTAAGGAGAGAATTCACAGGTGTCTCCTTCTTAGTATAAATTCCAGTTGCCTTTCTTTATATATCCTGTTTGAAGGATGCCCTGTCTTATTCCTGAATGTGCATAAAGTGAGTTGTATACAAATTATGTACAAGGTCAGCCTGTTGAAAATAATTTGTCATCAAAACCCTATTTTCTTATATTCCCTGTCTTTGTACATCTACCTGTTATTACAACTCATAGAAAGAATTCCTCAATGTCAGTATAGATAGTCAACATCATAGAAAAGCTCATAAGGGAGGTGAAATTGTAAGGACAAAGCCTTATGACATGAAATTGCTTGATTCCGACCCTTTGATCAGAGAAGCTTTTCAGAGAGTACACTGCATCATTTTTTGTCAAAAGATGCAAAGGGGGCATCCAAAGGTGGCCGGAGAGTTTGCATTAAATTTTGATGGTACTAAAACCAAGGTGGGAATATTAGTATTTGAAGTTTCATAGATGTCCATCTCAGTTGCAATAGAGATACTCAACATAAGAGAAAAATGGTTCAAGGCTATGACATTAAATGTTGCTTTCTCTAAGGAATTTCTTAAACCAGAGCATCAAAAGGAAAACTTGTCGAAAGGGGTCCCTATAAATCATATGCTTCAAGGTTTTGATAAAATTTTGAAGGTTATTCAAAGGTATTTTACCTGTGAGGGAAGATTTAACATGGTTTATAAATATCACATCATGTTGCTATTACACTTCACAGGGAAAGAAACAATGAATCTCCCTTTTTACTTCTTTATAAGCATTGGTAAGATGGTTGATAGAGTTCAAGCCAAATCTAAACAAGTCGACACAAGTGTCTTTCACTCCGGCCTTATTAAAATGTTGGTCATGGAAGAGTTAAGAAAGACAAATGTCGATTGGGAAACATTCCTCACTACATCACACTTTCAGCTAAATGTTTCACCCACCCCACAGTCTAAAATACAAAGCCCTACTCCTGTGGATAAGACTGTGTCTATATAGGTTAACAAGAAGAAAAGAGGTGCTGCTATAACTGATACAAATGAAACATAAACACGAGGGCCTTCACAACCTTAACATAGAGAAATTTCACCCATGGCAGAGCCCATCCCTATGAAAGTTCCTCCAAGAAAATCCATATGCCTCAGAGGAAGAAAGCTCATGTTCCCTTCACCTATGGTTGCAGACAAGATTGAGTCCAAAAGGCCTTTTACTAGGGTAGTAGCCAAGTAAAATGTTCCTGTGAAAAGTGTTGTAGTAGAAATTTCAGCAAAGAGAAAAGGTAAATCCAAATTGGTTGAACAACCCATTGAAATTGTTGATATCACTACTCCCCAAGAAGAAAACAATCCCACTTTCAAGAGGCTCAAAAGACAGCTCAAGGAAGCAAGAGCTGAAGTTGATAGGATGAGAAAGGAAGACTTGAGTGTTAGAAGGAAATTTAAGGAAGTGATAGATATTCATCATAAGTCCATTGACAAGGAAACTTTTTTGGCTAAAATATTCTTGCCCCTCCATAAGCAGCTTAGAAATATATATAGACAAAAAATATCTTATCAAGCTCTGATAAAAAAGCTAAAGGAAAAATTACAAACTTTTAAAGAAGAGTTTGCCAAGAGAAATCTGGACATATTGGCTAAAGTTGTGACCATGAGAAGCTCCAGATTTAAAAAATGAAGAAATTGAACCTCCTTAATCAATATCATTTTTTGACAAGTTTCCTGTTTAATGCATTTTGCAATTTTGAGGATGGTTATGCTTTATAAACCATGTTTAGCTGCCGGGACATTCTCTTCTAGTCATGTACCAATATTATAAGTTGTTATAATAGTTTGGGGCACTGGAGATAGTTTTTGGAATGTTCTAAGACTTTATCAAATGAATCAAGCCACTACAAGAAAGTTCGCAGCGCCTGGCGCTATGAACTGGATGATATAGATAGGCACTGCGAACTAGCACTGTGAACTCATGTCTTGGAGTTTTTGAAGGGATGAATAGTTTCCATGTGTTAAGATGGATGCTTTCCAGTTGTCTAAGGGTCAGTTGCGAGCTGGGAGGCCACCTTCCAAAGGAAGATGTGCTCAAAGGGACACTTCATCAACCATAAAGAAGACGTTGCAAACATTGCCAACATTAGCCTGAATTTTAACATTCTGTTTTATTTCTGTTGTACAACTGTAGTCATGCCATCTTTAGGCATAGGAATCCTATGTAGGAGTTCTTATTCGAATTGTAAAGTTGTCAATGATAGTCTAGACTATAAGATAGGCATGGTAAGACTGATGGAGGTTCGAATTTTTGGAGAGAGACTCATATTTTGATGTTGTAACAGAGAATACATCCTATTGTATGTACTAGACCTAAGACACATTGGATAACATAAATCAATCCTTTTTCCTTATCATCTTGTTTCTATCTTATTCTGATTGCAATATATTGAATGCTTCAGTTGGCTTAATTGTATCTTTGTTGCAATGGAGGATCTGTTGTGATACTGTTTATAATTATATGAGAGTTTCCTCTTTGATTATAAGAAGTTCTTTTTTCAGAGGGTTTTTCTTCATATGTCTGTCAATACTACCAAATGTAGATGGTAGGCATATTACATCTTTCTTATTGAGTCTTCCACCTATCCATTTTATTTCTTAAAACCTGATCTAAGTTACTCAAAGCCTTATTTGTTGGTGCATATTGTATGGAGTGAGATGTGAATTTTTTTATCTTTAACATCTCGATGGGTGTTGATCTTACACTTTAGTAGTCAAAGTGTGACTTTCAGTGCTAACACTCTTGGCACCATTGCTGAGGAACATATTGAATACTTTTCCTTGGGTTGTACGATAGAGAAAAATACTGATTTTGAGGGTGTATAGTGATCAATAAACTGAATATTGCAGATTGCACCTGGCGACTCCATTGTTTCAGTTGTGGCTCCCAAAGGTAGACACACGAGGTCTACTCCACATTTACCTCTGGATGCACCTGAAGCTGACCCATAAAAGATCATCAAGAAAGGAAAGGTTTCAAAAGGAGCCTCTTCATCTATTTTCTCAGGTACTGCTAGGGACTTTCCCGACTCTACTTTTCGAACACCAGTAGTTGTATCTAGCATTTCTAAATTACCTACTTTTGAAGCTTCTGAAAATTTAAAACTAGGATAATTTCCTGTTGAATACTCATCCTCAGTTGAAAGAATAAAATCTTGAAAATTTTGATGTTCTTGCATCCCCTGAAGTTGTAAATTAGTTTAGGCTTGAGAGTCTAGAGGATTTTCCCTTCCTAGGTTCTCCCTCTCCTCATTCTTTTAAATTTGTTGTGACCAAAGAACAAGGAACCTCTGTCCCTCTTGAGTTTTCCCCATCCACCTCCAAGACCCAACCACTTTTTGTTAAACTTGAAACTCCTCCATCTTATACTCTTCCTTTCCCTAAGATACCTGATATACATATTGCAACTTTGCCTGTCAAATCACCTCCCACTTCAACTAGAATTCATAATTCACATTTCCCTAATCAAATGGCAGGGGCTAATCCTCCTAGGAATAGAATGGATGCCATTGTGGCTACTAGGTATGCCCCTCTGGTGCTTCCTCAACCTATGAATGCCCTCCCAATAGGAGATTTTCTAAAGTATATTCCCAAGTTCATAGGAGAGGAGGATATCACTGTAGAAGAACACCTTGCAACTTTTTATAGCTATGCTGATAATCTAAATATTGAGAATGAGGATGTTTGGATGAGATTGTTTCTAGAAAGCCTTGATGGTGAAGCCAAAAAATGGTTTAGGGGTTTAGCTCCTGGATCAATTGATGGGTTTGAATCCCTTGATGATGCCTTTTTAAGGCATTGGGGTGACAAGAAGTATTTTCTATACTATATCACTAAATTTGGTGCTCTCAAAAGAAAGGAAGGTGAATTTGTGTCAGAATTTTCCAAAAGGTTGAACAAAATGTATAATAAAATCCCTACTGAAATCAAGCCTACTAAAACTTCTGCCAAAATAACTTATGCTAGTGCCTTTGACCTTGAGTTTTTTCTTTCGTTAGGAGAGAGAAGATCTACTTCACTAGCCCACATGCAAGATGCTGCCCTAGAAGTGGAATCAAACATATTGGTTGCAGACAAATTTAGAGGCAAATATGATAGGTATAGGAGGAAACAAAAGGCAAAAGCTTCCACTTCTGATGCTTCAACAACTAATCCTCAGATGGGTGAATTGACTAAGTTAGTCAAGTCACTTTCTGCAGAAATGGAAAAACTGAAACTTGAGGGGAGGAAAACTAATAGAAACACACAAGATTTTGGAAATAAGAATAATTTCAGAAGACAAAATAATGCATCTCAAACTCTTCAAAGAGATCAAAGGAATATATATGATCAAAAGGTTCAGACCCTTCTTCAAAATAATCTGGTTTATGATGAAGAAGGAGAAAATGAGGAAGCTGATCAAGAAATTCACTATCTGGGAGACACATCTACTTCCCCTCACCTAACTCAATATGCTTATGAAGAGTCTCTGATGAAAAACCAACTAAATGAGTTAAGTAAGAGAGAAAAAAAATGGGAATAAGAATAGGTACAACTTGAGGTCAAAACAGAAAGAGGGAAATCCCAGTACATTCAATCAACCCAAAAAATCAGATCCCTCTACTCAAACAGTGGCTGCACCAAAGAAAGGAAATGAAGAACAAAATAATCAACCTGTGGTTAAAGCCCCTGTCCAAGAAGTAAAAGAAATTTTGAAATCCCCATCTTCTTTTAACTTTGAAAATGAAATTCAGAAGATTAAAATTCCAGTCCCATTCTTAGAATTGATAAAGAATGAATATTTCAAGAAGTCAAATTCTAAAATGTTGCAGTCTGATTTTTCTTCCCATTCTACAGATTCAGTGAATTTACAAGATGAAAAACCTGTAGTGATATTGGGACCCTTCGTGGAATATAGGGATGACTCCTCTCCTCCTTTTTATACCTCATTGAATGTACATGAAAAGATCTTACACAATTGCTTGATGGATTCAGGTGCATCCCATAACTTAATGCCTAAATATTTCATGGATGAACTGGGTCTAGAGATCACCAAAGCATATCATGATATATATTCTTTTGACTCAAGGAAAGTGAAATGCCTAGGGGTGATTAAAGATTTGGTTGTTACTCTCTTTCAATTTCCCATGAAGAGTATATTCATGGATATAGTAGTTGTATATGTCCCCCCTAAGTTCAGGATGTTATAGTCCATATCATGGATTAAGAGGTTGGGAGGAACATTGTAGATGGATCTTTCCTATGCCACCATACCTGTTTTTGGGGGTGAACACAGAAGGCTGTATAGAGAAGAACAATTGGCTTATATTATTAGTGATGAAGGTAATCCCACAAACCATCATATTTATGATGTTGACAATGTTTTGGGATCTAACATTCTGCAGCTCACTGATCTTCCTCAACCACCCCTCGAAATAAGAAATTCATCACCAACATCATGTGAAACAATCAAGCAAGATGCTCAAACTTGGAAAATGTTTTTTGATGGGGCATATTCTAAAGATAATGCTGGTACTAGAGTTGTTTTCATTTCCCCCTCTCAAGAAGTCATAACTTTGTCTTTCAAGTTAAAATTTGAGACCACAGACAACAATGTTGAATATGAGGCTCTAGTTTTGGGGCTGAGGGATGCTAAAGATATGAATATTGAGGAATTATCAGTTTTTGTAGATGCAGAGTTGATTGTATATCAAATTAGAAATATATATCAAGCAAAGCATCCAAGATTGAGGACCTACGTAAATGAGGTATGGGATCTTATTGATAATTTCTTCCTAGCTTTCAACATATTCTTTGTTCCTAGAGAAGAGAATGCATTGGATGATTCCCTAGTTGTTTATGCTAGCAACTTTAAAGTTCCACTACCTCCTAAACTCAAGTAATATGTTGAAGTAAAATATAGGCCTTCCATATAGGAAAATGTCAAACATTGGAAGGTTTTTGAAGATGATCTTGAGATAAAAATATTTCTGGAAACAATGGAAGAATTTTCTGCACTTCACATTGATCAAGATCTAGATGATGAAAACAATCCTCATGATGATAAATTCCCAAACAAAATTGCCTACCACAAGATTATCCAGTTTCCTAGCAATCATATCCCCAAGGGGTTGGTTCCTTTAGAGAGATTATTTGATAGTAATGATGTGGTTGTCAAAGTAAGAGGTTGAAATGAGGATGCTGATTTGACAAAATTCAATCTAGGTACTGATGAAAATCCCAAGTATGTCAAGCTGTCTAGTAGTCTGTCAGAAAAACAAAGAGCATACCATATCAAACTATTAAATGAATTTTCTGATGTCTTTGCTTGGAAGTATGATGATTTGAAAACTTATGACACAAGCATTATTGAGCACAAAATACCTTTCAAGGAGGATACCAAACCATTTAGATAGAAACTAAGGTAGATCAATCCTATGTTGTTGCCCATCATGGAGAAGGAGGTTAAAAAAATGCTTGATGCTCAGATCATCAGACCTTTGAGGTATTCTGAGTGGATAGCTAATCTTGTCCCTGTTAGGAAAAATAATGGAGAAATCAGACTTTGTGTTGATTTCAGAAATTTAAACAGGTGTTCTAGGAAAGATAATTACCCCTTGCCTAAGATGGAACATATTTTGCAAAGGGTGACAGGCTCAGCTAGGATGTCCATGATTGATGGCTTTTCAAGCTACAATCAAATTTCTGTTTTTCCTGAAGATAGGGAAAAAACAACATTCACAACTCCTTGGGGTGTACATTCGTGTATGCCAAGATGCCCTTTGGCCTCATGAATGCAAGGGAAACCTTTCAACATGCAATGAATATTTCTTTTATAGGAGATAAAGATAAGTTTTTGGTGATCTACTTGGATGACATCACAATGTTTTCAAAATCTTATCAAGAGCACTATCAACATTTGGAGAAGGTGTTCCGAAAATGCAAAAAATTTGGACTGTCACTTAATCCCAAGAAGTCCCTCTTTGTGAAGGAAGGTAAGATGTTGGGACATATTGTCTCAACTGAAAGGGTAAAAATTGACCCAAGTAGAGTAGAGGCCATCAAAACTATGTCTCTCCCTAGGTCCAAGAAAGAGATCCAATCCTTCCTAGGTAAGATAAACTTTTTGAGAAAATTCATTTCTAATTTTGCTGAGTTGGTTAAGTTTATTACATCCATGCTAAGAAAGGGGAATGAGGTAAAATGGACACTTGAAGCTAGGAATTCTTTTGGTCAAACTAAACAAGCACTGATCGAAACACCTTTTCTTATCAGCTCTGATTATTCAAAAAAAACTGATATTTTCTTTTGCCTCAAATGATACATTAGCTGTTTTCCTCCTTCAGAAAAACTCAGATGGAATGGAGCAGCCTATTTCCTTTTTCAGTAGGGCTTTGAGAGATTTTGAAATCAGGTATGACATCATGGAGAAGCAAGCTTATTCTTTGGTCAAATCCCTCAAGGCTTTCATAGTATATGTTCTGCATTCTAGGATTATTTCTTATGTCCCTTCAACTTATGTTAAAGAAATTATAATTCAGCCTGACATAGATGGAAAGACAAGTAAGTGGATTGCCAAAATTCTGGAATTTGATCTTGAGATGAAACCTACCAAGATGGTTAAAGGAAAAGGTTCAGCTAGATTGTTAGTTGAATCAAATTGTAAGGCAGTTAGGGTTAATTTCATGAATGCATATTCTGTATATCAACAGACTGATATTACTAGCAACAACTCACATATCAGCCCCAAATTGACAGAGTGTAGTTGGTACAAGGAACTCATCCATTTCTTGCAGACATTGCACCCTCCTACTGGACTTGAGAAGACTAAAGTGAGGTATTTAAAGCTCAAAGCAACCCGATATTGCATTGTTGATCATGTTTGGTATTGGAAGGATCCTGTAGGGATTCTTTTAAGATGCTTGGACCCAAATGAGGCAAAGAAAACCATGACTGATTTTCATGATATCCTATGTGGAGGTCATCATTTTTGGAGGACCACAACATATAAAATACTCAAAGTTGGGTACTTCTGGCCTAGTTTATTCACTGATGTATGTGCAAAGATCAATGCCTGTGATAAATGTCCAAAATTCTCAGGCAAGCAACAACTAAAATCTTTGCCTTCGAATCCTATAATGGTATCTATTCCTTTCAAGCAATGGGAATTAGATTTCATTGGAGAAATCCATCCAGCTTCAAGTGGCCAACATCATTGGATCCTGACTGCCACTAATTATTTCACCAAGTGGATAGACGCCATTCCCACAATAAATGCAACACATAAAGTAGTCATTGGCTTCTTGGAAGATATTTCTCAAGGTTTGGTTGTTCTAACAAGATTGAGACTGATAATGCTGCAGCTTTTAAAGATGAACCTCTAGTCAACTTTTGTGAAAATTTTGGGATCCAACTTATTCACTCTACTCCTTATTATCCTCAAGGTAATGGCTTGGAAAAATCCTCCAACAAAGGTCTAGTAATAATCATCAAAAAAATGTTGGAGGATAACAAAAAGTCTTGGGATTCAAAACCGAAGTTTTCTCTATGGGCAGATAGAGTAACTACCAAAAGATCAATTGGCACTACTCCTTTTCAGCTAGTTTATGGAATTGAAGTTGTTTTTCCTACTCAAATAGCATTACTTGTGGCAAAGTTTCTTCAATACCAACAAGGAGAACCATATGACATGATCAGTAGGATGCATCAACTAGTGGAGGTATAATAGACCAGGGAGCAACTCTTTGATAAAGCACAAAGCCATCAACAAAAAATCAAAGAAGCTTTCGATAAGAAGGTGAAGAAGGAAGCTTTCTAGCTGGGAGACCGGGTGCTCAAATGGGATGCACAAAGGCAATACAAGGAAAAACATGGTAAATTCAAAGCCTTGTGGATTGGTCCTTTCAAGATTTCCGAAGTTTTGCAAAATAACACTTTCAAATTGCAGAGCTTGGAAGATACTGAATTTTCTGGTGGCCCAGTCAATGGGAATTTTCTGAAGAAATACTTTTCATGAAGCCATGAGTGGATTCCTTTCATTGTAAATATCAATTTTTAGTTTGTTTTAAATAATGACCCCATAGCCCTTGGATAAGGCACTGAAACTGCATTTTCTTGGCAGTTCACAGGGAGCATGCCATCCCCTATGGAGCCAAATGTTATCACATATAATTGTAAGGGTTAAAAATCATTTCAATTTTCTTTTTGAGTTATAGGTTTTCTTAAGTTATATGTTTTTTATGTCTTCTTGCTATAGTCATAATTCAAATTTTGATTTAAGTAAGCTAAATTTAGTTTGGCCTTGGTTTAGAATCCTTGGGTTATGTCTTTGTTATCATGACAAACTGAATAAACCTTCATGAGTCACATCTTTGAACTCTCCATCATCACCTTGACACGCCACACCTCCATGTTGTACATAAGATCCTCCTTTGTCACATTTTATCTTGTTAACTGTCAAATCAGATTTGATCTATGCGCTGCCAACTCACTAGGAGAGTTCTCAACGTACTCAAAGTACTCCATGCATTCATTGCTATCATTGCATTTAAGGATTGTGTCAAAGAGGATCTCATTGTTTTCAGATCTTGTATTTTAAACAAATTTTCAGGGATTATGTCATGAAATTTTGTAACAACTTTCTCCAAGTGTGAAAATTGTGTTTGAGCTAGGCGCTGCAAACTTGGTAAACTGTAGACATGCGTTGCAAAATGGCAGAAGGAGAGTGTTGGAGGTTGGACTACTTGAAAAACCCTTGTGCAATTTCAAAGACACCAACATCAAAATCAGGACCACCATGTACTCCATGAGAGTTTACATGTTGTTTAAAGGTTGAAAGAGAGGTTTTTGCTGGTTTCACCCCTCGACGCTGCGAACTGTTCTATTCTGTTGCTGCTTGCTTTCAAATTCATTTCCTTCATGATATGAACCTTACTCATTAAACTTTATCACCTCTAAGACCCCATATATCCTTCCCATTACTCAAAAGTCATTTTCTCCACTGATATTCCCCAGCGCTGTGAATCCTCTGGTTTGGCGCTGCGAACTTTGTGTTGCAAATTCAGTGCTACGAATCCTCAGTTCTAGTTTTGTTGAAAAAACCTTCTTCTGCATATTTTGCAAGCTCAAAATTAAAAGAGTGACTCTGCATCCATCTCAACTTGGTTTTTGTGGTTGATCAACTGTCGAACTAGGTTTAAAAATTGCATACATTATCATGTTGTTAAATGATACTTGTATTGTCATAAAAACCATGTTTTAAGGAGAGAATTCACAGGTGTCTCCCTCTTAGTATAAATTCCAGTTGCCTTTATTTATATCTCTTGTTTGAAGGATTCCCTGTAGCATTCCTGAATGTGCATAAAGTGAGTTGTATAAAATTTTTGTACAAGGTCAACCTGTTGAAAACAATTTGTCATCGAAACCCTATTTTCTTATATTCCATGTATTCGTACATCTACCCATTATTACAACTCACATAAAGAATTCCTCAACATTAGTATGGATAGTCAACACCATAAAAAAACTCATAAGGGAGGTGAAATTGTAAGGACAAATCATTATGACATGCAACTGCTTGATTTTGACCCTTTGATCAGAGAAGCTTTTCAGAGAGTAGGTTGCATGAATTTTTGTCAAAAGATGAAAAGGGGGCATCCAGAGGTGGCCAGAGAGTTTGCATTAAATTTTGATGGTACTAAAACCAAGGTGGGAATATTAGAATTTGAAGTTTCAGAGCAGTCCATCTCAGTTGCAACAAAGATACCCAACATAGGAGAAAAATGGTTCAAGGCTATGACATTAAATGTTGCTTTCTCCAAGGAATTTCTTAAACCAGAGTATCCGAAGGATAAATTGTCCAAAGGGGTCCCTAGAAATCATATGCTTGAAGGTTTTGATAAAATGTTGAAGGTTATTCAAAGGTATTTTACCTGTGAGGGAAGATTTAACATGGTTTATCAATATCACATCAGGTTGCTATTCCACTTCACAGGGAAAGAAGCAACGAATCTCCCTTTTTACTTGTTTAGAAGCATTGGTAAGATGGTTGATAGAGTTCAAGCCAAATCTAAACAAGTCGACACAAGTGTCTTTCACTCTGGCCTTATTAAAATGTTGGTCATGGAAGAGTTGAGAAAGACAAATCCTGATTGAGAAACATTCCTCGCTACATTACACTTTCAGTTGAATGTTTCCCCCACCACATAGTCTAAAATACAATGCCCTACTCCTGTGGATAAGACTATGTGTTTATAGGTTAACAAGAAGAAAAGAGGTGCTGCTATGACTAATACAAATGAAACAGAGACAAGAGGGCCTTCACAACCTTCACATAAGGAAGTTTCACCGATGGCAGAGCCCATTCCTATGGAATTTCCTCCAAGAAAATCCATAGGCCTTAGAGGAAGAAATCTCATGTTCCATTCACCTATTGTTGCAGACAAGATTGAGCCCATAAGGCCTTTTACTAGGGCATGAACCAAACAAAATGTTCTTGAGAAAAGTGATGTAGCAGAAATTTCAACCCAAAGAAAAGGTAAATACAAATTGGTTTAGCAACCCATTGAAATTGTTGATATCACTACTCCCCAAGAAGAAAGCAATCCCACTTTCAAGAGGCTCAAACGACAACTCAAGGGAGAAAGAGCTGTAGTTGATAAGATGAGAAAGGAAGACTTGAGTGTCAGAAGGAAATTTAAGGAAGTGCTGGATATTCATCGTAAGTCCATTGACAAGGAATTTTTTTTGGCTAAAATAGTCTTGCCCCTCCACAGGAAACTCAGAAATATCTACAGACAAAACAAATCTTATCAAGCTCAGATCATAAAGCTAAAGGCAAAACTACAACCTTTTAAAGAAGAGTTGGCCAAGAGAAATATGGACATATTGGCTAAAGTTGCTACCAGGAGAAGCTCCAGAGTTAAAAAATGAAGAAATTGAATCTCCTTAACCAATATCAGTTTTTGACAAGTTTCTTGTTTGATGAATTTTGCAATTTTGAGGATGGTTATGATTTATAAACCATGTTTAGTTGCTGGGATGTTCTCTTCTAGTCACGTGCCAAGATTATAAGTTGTTACAACAATTTGGGGCATTGGAGATAGTTTTTGGAATGTTCAAAGACTTTATCAAATGAAGCGAGCTACTACAGGAAAGTTCGTAGCGCTTGGCGCTACGAACTGGTTGATTTAGACAGACACTGTGAACTATCGCTGTGAACTCATGTTTTGGAGTTTTTGAAGGGAGGAACAATTGTCATGTGTTAAGATGGATGCTTGTTAGTTGTCTAAGGGTCAATTGCGAGTTGGGAGGCCACCTTCCAAAGGAAGATGCACATAAAGGGACACTTCATCAGCCATAAAGAAGATGTTGCAAACGTTGCCAACATTAGCATGAATTTTAGCATTCTATTTTATTTCTGTTGTACATATGTAGTCACGCCATATTTAGGCATAGGAATCCTATGCATGAGTTGTTATTCGATTGTAAAGCTGTGAATGACAGTCTAGACTATAAAATGGCATGGTAAGACTGATGGAGGTTCGAATTTTTGGAGAGAGACTCATATTTTGATGTTGTAACAGAGAATATCTCCTATTGTATGTACCATACCTGAGACATTTTGGATAATAGAAATCAATCCTTTTTCCTTATCATCTTATTTCTATCTTATTCTGATTGCAGTCTATTGAATTCTTCAATTGGCTTAATTATATATTTGTTGCAATGGAGGATCTGTTGTGATACTGTTTATAATTATATCAGAGTGTCCTCTTTGATTATAAGAAGTTCTTATTTCATAGGGTTTTTCTTCATATGTCTGTCAGTACTACCGGATGTAGATGGTAGGCATATTATATCTTTCTTATTTAGTCTTCAACATATCCATTTTATTTCTTTAAACCTGATCTAAGTTACTCAAAGCCTTATTTGTTGGTGCATATTGTATGGAGTGCGCTGTGATGACATTATTTTCCTGAGTTTTCATCCATTTACCACCTTATCATAAAAAACTTATCTTTAACATCCTGATGGGTGTTGAGCTTACACTTTAGTAGCCAAAGTGTGACTTTTAGTGCTAACACGTACCATAGCATTCCATTGAATGTATCTTGGGTGGCTGGGAGGAATGATTGTTACCCTCCCCACCCAGGTTCAATTCCTTGTGAATGGCATGTTGTGCCCTTAAATGGATCTATAAGATGCTCTTGTTGTTGAGGCCCCAATATTTCAAAAATACTCGGTTTCCCTATGTTCTCTCATTGATTTCAAGGTGGGGGGTTTTCGTGGACGTTGCGAGCACCGATATCCGGTGCCGTGAACCACATGAAAAAAAACTGTATCATAGCAGTGAGTGTTTCATAAACAATACACATTCTTTCGAAGCCATGTTGCATGCCGTCTCTCAAAATCTCTTATGTTGGCTGCACTCCATACCTTGTTTCCTACATATTTAATATGCCATGAAAAAGCACAATCGATATAATTAATATAAATGTTTCTTGTTGTTCCATTTAATTTACATCCATGGACAAGTGTAAATTAATTATTTAAATATGAAAATCACAACAAATATGAAATATTAAGTAAGGTCGAAAACATAAGTACTCACAAACTTTGAGATCAACCCTTTTCTTCCTCGTCCTCCTGTCTTATGTGCTGAATGGGTTCCATTTTTTTCTTTTCAGCAACACAACAATTGAAAATTAGTATTTCATGCGATAATTAAATTCGATGTACACAAAAGAATTTTATGTGCATTGTTGTTGGGATGGCTCCTGTTGTGTTGCAATTATGTTAATCTATTTTACCATATTTTTGTACACTTTTTTGGACATCCCTACAGACATGTATTGGTTTTCACCTCGTTTGTCCCTTATAATGGTTATAATCTCCATAAAAAAAGTAAAGACATGAATCATTAGATATAAAAATTACATTTTTTACAACAAAATATATCAATGTGTATAATAAATAAGTACCCATCGGTGCGTTACACATATGTATACACATTGCATCGATATATGATAGTAGTGCGCTTGAAAAATTGAAAATGTTTTACAAATTGTTGTATTCTTACGGTGCTTTATAAATTAATAAAAACACCGGTGAATAAGTATTGTTAATTACACACCGCCAACCACAAACCCATGAACAAATTTAAAACACGACGGTTTCCATGTAAAAAAAAATATTACTTACATTTTAAATTAAGCGATGCTTTTTATATGATAATATACTCCGATTCTCTTTGTTTGTAAAATGCGCACCGCTGATAGCGAAGGTGTTTTTCAAAAAATATTATTTTTATTTCAAATTCAGCGGTGCATTTGACATGAATATGGGCATCGATGCTCTATACTAGTATAGTGCACATTGTGAATCACGAATGCGTTATTGAAAACAAATTGACAATGACAGGTTGGTTTGAGATCCAATGCAATCAATGGTCCCATTGCAACGGATGCTAAATGCCCCATACATAAGTAAACAAACCCTATAAAAATTTATTGCTTAAAATTTTTTGTTGTGAAATATAGAGAGGGAAAGCAAGAGAAAGAACAAGGAAGTTAGGGCTTTCAATACCGAAGGTAATTATGAAACCCTTTTATTTTTTTGGGAGTGCATTGAAAATTGCTTGAATCAAATGGGGGAAAGGTTAATATGATCAATAGAATGAAATTGTATTCATGGAATTTCTCCTTTGAAATTCGTATGTGACCCACGATGATCACTTTCAAATTTGGCTCTTCATAAAAATCCACCCACTCTAAAGACTTTGTTGGTAAATCTCTTTTGTATAAATCTCCCTTTTAAATTTTGGCAAAAGAATGAATAGGGTTTTCATTTATAAACACATACATTTAGAAATAATGAAATTCCCGTTTATTATTTCATTGTATATTTCAACCTATTGATGACAAACTTGCGTGCTATTTTTTTTCGTAACTTACTTTTTTCGGTGCGCTATACATTAATAAATGCACTGATGCACTATACATTAATAAACTCATCGATGTAGTTTATACGAAAAATGCACCGATAATAAAATTCAAATGTAAACAAATCCATATAAACAAACACGCTATTTTTTTGTAACTTTGTTAGTCGATGCTCTTTCATTGATGTGGTTCGTAAGTAATAACACACCAACAAACATTTTAATTAAAAAAATGCAAATGCAAACCTCCACATTTAGAGTTTGCAGAGGTTTTTCTTTGTGGAGGCTGTAATGGAGGCCACTTTTCTGCGCTTATCATAACTCACCGCACCAATGTGGTTATTATATGTATATGCATCGAGGCATCATAATATAATTAGGTGCACCATTAACTTTTAAAAGTAATTCAAAATTTTGTTTGAAGTTATAATGTTCTATGCTTCCCAAGATAATGGTTTTGGGTCAAATGCAGGAAAAAAGAATTATAATATCAAATGGCCAATTCTTTAGATTCTAGATCATTCCATATCGTTGCAAGTCTTTCAAGTTCTCCCTCACCGATTGCAGTAAGTCTATATTTTATTTACAATTGATTTATCTCATTGAATTTATGTTATGTATGCAGGTGCAATTAAATAATTGTTCATTGAATTTTGCAAGATCAAGATTTAGGATCGAGTTCAGATGTGCAAGACATTCTAGTAGTCCCAAAATTATGCAAGTGCTTACAAGGAGAAAGATACCGCAAGTATATGTTTGATGAAAATGGACAAGTGTTTTACCCTACCAATCGTAACATGCCATCTTCCAGCAACCATCCTAGGTCAACGATATTACACCATGAATTGGATCTCTTTTATGTAGACACCCCTTGGGGCGTAAGAAAAAGATGATTAAGTAATTGTATTTTTTTATTTTTAATGGAACTAATGTAAATGTATTGCTTAATTCGACATTTATTTTACAAAGTGGTTGGTTGCATGTTTATTATTGGGAAAATACTTTCATGCTTCTAATAAATGTTTGGTATAATGTTTGAACTTATTAAATGCATTGTGTTACTAATATTTATAGATGTAATGAATAATGTTGTATGCTTCCATCCCCATATTAATCCCACTGAGAAAACCATAAGCCTTCCTGGCCACCTCTCTCGGCCTTCCCGGCCGCCCCCTCGACCCTCCCGTCTCCCTCTGGCCCTCTCCGCCCCTTCGGCCCTCCCATGGCCTCTAAAAACCTGGATCCTGATCCCCCTTCGGACTTCTTTGACGAATTCATCGCTTTTAAAGCCCTCGTAGGTTCGCTTTGCCCTCCCCCAACCTGTCCAAGCACCTCCTGGTTTGTCAAAAAACTCGACCAAATTCTGGAAGTTTCAATGCCCATCACTACAACGAGATGAAAATCCCTCTATTTTGCCTCATGAGCATTGGTTGGACAGTTCATGGGACTTTGGCCCTCACCTCGGCAAATAGATATTTGGATTGAGAGGAACTGGCACCCCCTAGTTCAAGGACGGATGAATCACTTTTTCTATGGTAAGGGATTTTACATTTTCTATTTTGAGTTTAAATCAGACAGGGATCTCATATTCAGAAATGTACCTTATTTCTTCGGCCCAAGAGGTTTATACTTAAATAAATGGACTCCAGATTTCGATCCAAAAAGCGACATCCCTTCAGTTGTGCTAGTTTGGGTAAGGCTTCAACATTTTCCCTTCCACTGCCAGGGTGATGAAGTTTTAAAAAGCATAGGAGACGTCCCAGGGAGGTATATTGACAGGGCAGAGCCCAAATCCAGCCTCTATTCCTACACAAGAATATGTGTAGAAGTGGATGTAGAAAAGGCCTCCCAGAAGCAATCAAGCTAAATCTAAATGACTGGATCCACATCCAAAAACTAAACTACGAACAACTGCCTTTCAAATGCAAATCTTGTCGTGAATACAACCACTTCGCAAAGAACTATCCAAGCATCAAATAACCCTCATAAAATGAAGTTCCTCCTCAAGAATATGGTTGGAAGTAGGTTCAAAAAAAAAAACACCGGTGGTAAAAGTAACGGATCTCATGCAGGAACCTTAGGCTCCCAACCTTTGGCAGAACCCTCTAGGCAAAACCCTGCCCCAAAATCCCCGTCCAAAAAGGCACCCTCGTTGATCACCAATCCCCCTCTTAGTCACAATCCCTTTTAACTTCTAGGAGAATCCTCCTCAAAATAGAACCCCTCTTCAACTCCGATCCATTCCTTGCTCCCTGATCCACCCCTAATCAACACCAATGATGACTCTGAAACAAAATATCCCTCCACGAAAGACGCGAATACACTGGTGCAACAAGAAACCTCAACCTCAAACCCGCATGTGCAATGAACTTAGGAAAAAGAAAAAGGAGAGATCCCACTAGAGAAGCCAAGGAAATCAGGGCGATGTACAAGAAAATAAGTCAGAGAAGAAGCAACAACCAAAGAAAAAGCACAAGGAAAACAACAAACTATAGGGCATACTATCCATATATCAACAAGGAAAGTGGGGGCCAAAGGAACGGATCACTTGGCCCTTGGAAACCGACCCCCGCCCCCTAAACCCCCCCAATGATCTTTGTCTCCTGGAATTATAGGGGCTTCAACAACGAACTTAAAGTCGAAGCTCTAAAAGATCTAAAAAAAATGGTCAGTCCCTCGATCATCCTTCTCCAAGAAACCAAAATGGATTCGATCTCTATTCTTGAAGCAATAAGAGAACTCTTCCAAAACACCGGCAGAGCAACAATCAACTCTCATGGCGCTTTTGGTGGTATTGCAACACTCTGGAATGAGAAAATATGGAACTCTGAGGTAATCTCAGAAACCCAAAACTAGATTCTTACAGTTCTAAAAAACAAAGACAACAACAATGTTATTTTTGTAATCAATATATATATGCCAAACACCTATAAAGACAAAATGGGAGCCTGGACTTCCCTTTCAAACCTTCGAAACTCTATAGACCTCCCCTCTTGCATAATTGGAGGAGACCTCAACACCCATCTCAGTCCCGGGGAAAAAAAAGGAGGAAGCAAACTTAGAGACCCTTTCTCTGAAAATCTGACTAATCTCATGTTCGACTGAGACATGCAAGACATCAAACCAACCAAAGGAAACTACACCTGGAACAACATATGAGTCGGTCTTCAACATATTGCAGCTCGCCTGGACCGATTCCTTATTAACAACAACTTTCTACTCTCCCCCCTAGATATTTCCTCCCAAATCCTCCCCTCCGCTATCTCAGGCCATAAACCCATCACTCTCTCATTCCTTACCCCCCAGAAGTTTGGTGCCCTTCCCTTCCACTTCAATAAGCTCTGGATGGACAACCCAACCATCCCCATGCTCGTCGCACAAGCATGGACCACCCCCTTCTCTGGATCCCCCAATTTCTTCTGGGAAATCAAGCTAAAGTCTGTCAAGATCTCTCTCAAAGACTGGGTGAAAAAGTCATACACTCCCCCCCACCAAGAAAAAAAAGTAAAACTTGAGCAACTTAGACAAATTCAACAGAAAATAGATTCCAATCTAGTTACAGAAGCCCTAAGGAATGAAGAAAAATAAGTGCAACAACACCTCCAGGCCACGCTGTGCAGGGAGGAGGAACACTGGCGTTTGAAGTCCATGAGTCTTTGGATAAAAGCGAGAGACTCAAACACCTCCTTTTTTCACAAGCAATCCCGATCTCGAAGGAAGAAAAATACTCTTATTTCTATCACTTCCAACACGGGGCAAAAAATTGACTCTTATGAATAGGTTAAAGGAGAGGCCTATCATCACTACAATAACCTTTACCAACAACCAAGGGAGGAAGCAACGCAAACGAAAACCACTAGCTTGCTCGCAAACATCCCAAATATAGTTTCCGATGTAGAAAACAACTAGTTAACTCAAGATATCACGGAGGAATAAATACTTAAAGCAATCGAGATTCTTGAGCCAGATAAAGCTCTGGGGCCTGATGGGTTTCCAGTCCAATTATATCGATCCTTTTGGGATGTCATCAAATGGGACCTGAAAAAGATGCTAAACTATACTCTGCACAAACAAAAAATCGGAGGAGCCACCAACTCCACTTTACTATCTCTCATTCCCAAAGATTCCAATCCCTCCAACTTCTCCTGATTCTGTCCTATATTGCTCTGTAACTCCTCGTACAAAATCCTTACTAAAATCATTGCGAACTGCCTCAACCCCTTACTCACAAAGCTAATTTCAGAAAACCAGACCGGTTTTCTTAAGGACAAGCAGATAACTAACAACATCGTCTTGGTACAAGAATCCATTCACTCAAGCAAGAAAACCAAAAATCCTGGAATGGTTGTCAAGCTCGATATGGAAAATGCCTTTGATAGGGTAAAACACAACTTCCTCTTCTCAGTTCTAAAAGCTTACGGTTTCTTAGCGAATTTTAGTAACTGGATCAAAGCTTGCATCAACAACCCTTGGAGTTCTCCACTCCTTAATGGGCGCCCAACCAACTTTTTCAAAGCAAGTAGGGGTCTGTGTCAGGGCTTCCCTCTCTCCCCCTTTCTCTACATCGTCCTAGCAAACTCTCTCAGTCGAAATCTAGAAGAGGAACGAAGAACAAGAAAAATCCCAGGTTTACTCATAGCAAGAGGGGTAAAGGAAATAAACCACTCACAATTTGTTGATGATACCCTTTTATTAGGAGCAACATAATACGCACTGCCAACCATTTCCAAAAGATCCCCAACTCTTTCCTCACAGCCTCAGGCGACAAGTTGAACACTTCAAAATGCAGAATTTATGGCTGGCACCTCCCGGGACACATAAAAGAACAGATCGCTAGAATTTTCGGTTTTCCTATCATCACCACATGGAACTATTTTAAATACTTGGGAATGCCCATCTTTCTCAACCACTGCATCTCCTCAGCTTGGCTCGAAATCATGGAGAAAATATCAGCAAGGGTTCAAAATTGGGGAGGTCGATGGCTCAATCCTGCAGGGAAAACTATCCTAATAAAATCAGTTCTTTCCTCTCTCTCCATCTTCCAATGCTTAGGACTCCTATCTTCCAAAAGAATTCTAGAGAAAATTTCCAGAGTCATAAGATGCTTTCTTTTAGCAGGAGGAAAACAAACACGAAGAAATTTCATCTCATAATTTGGAAGCAAATTTTCCAGCCTTATAATAAAGGCGATATGGCTATCACAGATCCAGTCAAAATGAACATATCTTTGGGGGCTAAATTGGCATGGCGTATTACAATGGTCAAACCAGACTCGTGGAAGATAGCTCTAGTCAAAAAATACTTTCAATCTCCCAGAATCAGATGCCTAGAGGAACCCATCCCCACCCTTCCAGGCTCTCCGAGCTGACGACTCCTCAAAAGTGCAACTCCGATTATTCATGCCAAACTCTCTTGGGCTTCGATTATTATGGAGACACAATAAACGTCTGGTCATATTGCATCCTCAATCACGATCCCTTGAGCTCCCTTATGAGTCTTTATCCTTTTAAATACTGGTGTTGCGAAAATGGCCTCCTCAAGCTTCAAGACTTCTGCCTCTGGAAAAATGAAGGAGAATGGGCAAACTGGAAGCCACCTAAACCTCCTGAGATCCTCACTCCCCTTCTCCATGTTTTCTTTAACAATCTGGCTGGCTGTGCCCCTCTCAATCGATCCACCCCCGATTCTCGAAGTTGGGGAGGTAAATATTTCTCTGTCAAAGAAGGATATATCCATCTCCTCTCCGAAACCCCCAGGACTCCCTCCTCCAAAATTTGGAAATAGGTATGGTCTAATCCCTCATTTCCCAAAATCAACACTTTTTGCTAGCTATTGGTCCACGAAAAAATCCTAACTACTGAAAATCTCCTCAAGTGGGGCATCCGGGGCCCCTCCAGGTGCCCCTTCTGCCTTGAAGTCTCCGAAACCATCACCCATCTCTTCATGGAATGCAATTTTTCTTTACATCTCTGGAATCTCATTTAGCTTCCCCTCCCCCCTGACAATTGGATTAATCTTTTTACCCATTGGAAATAGAGATATGCTGGCAGCTTCAAAAACAAAAGGAAGTTCACCCTTCTTGGAAACAAATTCCCAAATTCGTCGTTTGGGAGATTTGGTTAGCTCGCAATCAAGACATCTTTCGCGAAAAGATACCGCTAATGCACAACATATTTGCAAAGATATGTGATCTAATCTCAGAAGTTTTCAGAGCCAAAGCAGTTGATTTCGACCCCCTAGGTACCCTGGAACCAAGAAAAGAAGACTAGGTCACCTACATATGGGGACCATCAAAGAATATCCTCATCACCCCCAGGCAGGCCCCTAAACAACAAGATTGGCAACTTCGTCTTGACAACAACAAATTCATACACTGGAAAAATCAACAACTTTCCTTCTTCCTCTTCTTTGATGGGGTAGGAACAGGAAACCCAGGGGTGGCAGGTGTGGGGGGAGTCATCTACCATTCCGAGGGGAAAAAAATAACCGATTACTTCTGGGGTTTGGGGAAGAAAACAAACAATAAAGCAGAGATCCTCGCAGCCTATATGGGACTTAAGCTTGCCCATGATATGAATATTCAAATTCTAATTGTGTTGGGGGACTCCAAGATAATCATAAAGGAACTTTGGGGTATGTCCAGACCGACAAAAGGCCCGATCAAAAGCATATCCATAGCTATCAATTCGCTTAGGAAAAAGTTCATGCTCTTGGGCTTCTTCCCCATTTTGTGAAAGAAAAACTCAGAGGCAGATGCTATGGCAAAAACAACTAAAAACTTGAAAAAGAGCTGCCTTCTCACAATCCAAATTCCATCTAATGTGTGGCTACCTTATGTTTGCTCATCTTTTTTCCCCCCCCTTTAACCATAAAAATCAGTTTCATGCCCCCGCTCCCACTTCCCCTGATCCCATCCCTTCCCGCCCTTCCTTGAACCTTACCTCCCCCCCATCGCTTCCCCCTCTCCTCGCATGGGCTACCTTTATAACCTGGATCTCCGTATCGGGCATCNCACACCTTACCTCCCCCCCATCGCTTCCCCCTCTCCTCGCATGGGCTACCTTTATAACCTGGATCTCCGTATCGGGCATCAGACGATCGACTGCTTTCCCCTGCGTCAACTCGACTCCCTCACATGTGGGTAGTGATGAATCCTCCAGCTTATAACGGCATGCCGAGGCCCTTTTGTAGTCATGTTCTCCTGTTTCGATCACCCACCAAACCCAATTACCCTCTCGACTCTGCACTTCTGTAAGGACCCTAATTGGATACATGCTTAAGATTATAAAGTAAAATTAATTAACAGAATTTAATTATGGTTAACTGAGTAATAATTCAAACTACAGATCACATTTAATGACCTGTGAAGTAAAATTAAAAGATCAATGAAAAATGATATAAAATGGTGGCGTATGCAGAGAGGGATAGCCATGGATCCCGAGAAGATAAAACAGTAACTCATGACGAAGGACGGAGGACGGGGGTGGTTGAGGAGTGAATGCGTGAGTTGGCAGAGAGGAATAAGGGAAGGGAAGAGGGGGATGTGCGCACCATTCGTCAGGGGGGGATGGTTGCAGAGAACTGTTTTGCTATCTGCAGAGAGCCGAGAGCTTTACTGTGACATGTGTGCTCAGATTGAGGCACAAGATTTACTGGTTGTGACATATTGATCAAGGAGGCACCGAGTTGCTGGAGGTTTTGGGCACGGGGGCCAGGATATCCATAGATATCCTGGAGCTAGGTTGTTTTCCTAGTTGGCAGGGTGGATATTAGTTTTGGGCAGTTTTTCTGTGTCTATGGCAGGACTGGACTGTGTAGCAGAGAGCAAGGCAACATGCAACATAAATTAGCATCAGAACCAGGTACTTTGTCAAGTTATGTATTTATTTCTTTCTACCATGAAATCAATATTTATTGATAAATCTAAGCTACTGAAGTTTCTGTTATGAAAATCTATATTATGCTTGAAAGTTATTGTTTCAGTTTATTTCATAAAATTTTTATGAGACTTAATGATGTTTAGAAATATATGGGCATTACAACTTCTTCCTCAACCTTTCCCTCCCGACAACCCCTTGTACAACCTCTGTGCACTCCTTGAGCATTGTATTACATTGCGACGCAGGCCCAAAGATCCCTGTACTTGCCCAACCTGCGCTTTGGAAGACATGTAGGATCAATTTCAAGGTCTGCATACTGAGTGCCGAGGCATGGAGGAGCGTTCATAATCGAGACATAGGGAATTGCAGCGGGAAAATCGAGCAATTCAGGATAATATGGCTGAGGTTCAAAATCAAATGCAGCAATTGGAAACCAAACATAATCAAGAACTGGCTATTTCTCTTAGGGGAATCAACTACAACATGATCCAGATAGGAGAAATCAGCCAACACTTGGGCAACCCCCTAGCAGCAAGCCCGCTCAGTAGGCACAGATGAATCCTGACTTCCTTCAACTTTTCACTCGGCGGCCAACAATGATCAACACATTCCAACGACTCCTGGTTTCTTTCATCGCATATGGGAAGGGGATAATCAAGCTCATAATCAAGGGGAAGTGAACCAAGCAGAGGAGAACCAATCACCTTACCGGGGTGATTCAGGTTCACCCCACACTTAGCTCAGGTCCTCCATGAAATGCAAATTTCTGATTTTTTTGAATAGCTTTATAGCCATTTTCACATGGCAAGTTTGTAGTCCTCATAGTAAAATGGCCAATTCCCATACTGGCATAAAAAGGCCCATTTGCAATCATGACATTAGCATAAGGGTAGAACCTTGCAACTTGTCCCTTTTTGTAATTTTGGCATTTTTTGATAATACATAAAAACATTCGTTTATGTTCAAAAAAAATATTAGCGATGTAATATTCAATATTTTTACAATCAGAATTTTGATGATGAGCGACCTATCTACCATCTACCATTGCACCCCACTACCATGTCAAGTCACGAGATTGCTATCAAACAAGCACAACTTAGAGATGAAGCATACTGAGAATGGTTGAATCAACCACCTATTGAATTCTCACTACGTCTCGAGTAACCAATTCAAAAACTCTACATTAATACTAGTTCTTCACATGCTGGAGACAAAAGCAATGATGTAGATATTGGTATGGATGATTTATTACGAGACACTCAATCGATGGAGGGAATCTTGTTACATGCATTCTAGCAAAATGAACTAGGGGATGATGTTGATGTCATAGATACCTTCTTCGAAAGCCTAAAATATGCTTCCACCACCCCTCTCTTTGGTTGATAGTGGTCAAGGTCTACCCAAATAGGGACAAAAATGTTACTGTACAAATTGAAAGAAATGTATGGTATGCCAGACATGTGTTTCTCGTCACTTTTGAGGTAACTAGACATTAAGT
This sequence comes from Picea engelmannii, assembly GCA_009831015.1. Taxonomy (NCBI): domain Eukaryota; kingdom Viridiplantae; phylum Streptophyta; class Pinopsida; order Pinales; family Pinaceae; genus Picea; species Picea engelmannii. Next base: position 242,384 of record ML797933.1, on the reverse strand, counting down.
CCCTTAATTTTTAAGGAATCTTGTCACACAATGAAGGAAGAAAATTGCTGATTTTATTCATACTTAATAACAATGTACATTTTTTTTTCCCACCAATTGCAGGTTACTCAAAGATAAGGTACTTCCGAGTGATAACGTCTTGCCTGATAGTTGTGCAGAGGCGAAGAAAATGTTGAAAATTTTGGGTGTTGAGTACATATCATACCGCACATGTTCGCATGAATGTATTCTATACAAAAACAAATATGCAGAAAAAGAGATATGTCTAGAATGTGGGCATGACATGTACCATAAATAAAAAAACAAGGGTAAGACACATGGTATTCCTCATAAGATATTGAGGCACGTGCCTATAATCCCAAGGATTCAAAGGCTCTTTCATTGAAAACAATAGTTGTGTTGTATGGGTGGCATGCCTCACATAGAAGTGAGCTAAGAGTTATGCGAATTCCAATAAATTCAATAGTCGTGAAACATATAGAAGATACATGGCCCAAAAAATTCAAGGATGAAGTACATAGCCTACGATTGAGCATAGTCATCGATGGAGTTAACCCATATTCCTTCCAAAACACCAACTATTATGTTTGGCCAATGGTAGTGATAAGTAACAATATACCCCCATGGTTGTTCGTGAAGAATGAACATCTTATGCTGCCTCTTATAGTCCCGAGTAGAAGACAAGTGAAAATAATGGATTCCTACCTCCAATATATGATCAATGAATTTAAGCAATTATGGGAAGGGATACATGTATATGATGTATCAAAACCCATCCTAATGGAGATGTATTTTATATTGTATGGAATATGTGTGTATACCACACACAATTATCCAGGAATAAGAGTTTTCTCTGGTAAGCATGTTGATTGATTTTCTTATATCTGTAATGTTATCTGGCATACTTAATTTGGTGCAACTATATTTTTGGAAATAATTTTTTTTGTATACAATAACATTGCAGGGCTTGTAACAAAAGGGTATCATGGATGTAAATGTTGTGGACCTTCTATAAATTCTAGGTGGTCCAACCACCTACGAAAACCAATGTACAACTGCTCAAAAATATTCCTCCCATAAGACCACCCTTATAGAAGAGTTGCATATGCTTTCAATGGTAAACCAGAGAGAACCTAGAGACTTGAAATAATGACACCAGAAAATTGGATTAGGGCATATCCCTCTGAGAAGGAGAAGGAAATGATAGACTTGTTTGATTCAAATGTGGAACCTATGTTCAATGATCCTGAACTTTTTGACACCTATGTTGATAAAATGCCCATTGGGATGAAAAAATATGTATTTTATGAGCATCCATATTGGGAACATCTTATCCCCCGGGGTGTAGAACAATCGGTGATGGTGTTGTTGATTTTTCAATAATCTAGGCTTAATCATGAAGTTCATTCCATTTTAGCATTTTACTTAAACAATAGACAATTTGTTGCAACAACCAAGATCACAAGAAGAAACACCATGCACAAGTACACAAGAAGTATCCTGGGAAACCCTTCTCAACAAGGGAAGAAAACCCAACCAATCCTTTGCTACATTCTTCAAGAGAAAGACCTCCACCACCAAGAAAACCTAGCACACAAAAGGGTTCTCACAAACCCTATAAGACTAGTGCCTAAGAGAGGTGCACACTTTTCCCAAGAAGATGTATTTGCTGAAATTTCCAAACTCACACTTAAGATATGATTCCTCAATGGGGAATCTACCTTTACTTATATTAGACTTGACCTGCCAACAAAAGTGTCTATTGGCACAACAGGGCCGACCTCTCTAACTCAAAATATAATTAATAATAACCAAATTAATTATACTTTACATTAATGATCAGTTACATTAAGGTGGGTCCGACCTGTACCATTTATATTACAATTAGGGTTACAAGCAGGTCTGACTCTTGAACAATATAGCAAGGGATCTCATACACCCACTAGTGCTTAGCCACTAGAGGCACATCCATAGGGATGTCCATATCTCTATATCATTGCATTACATAGGAGAACCACTCTCACAAGTGCTCAGGCACTAGGATCACGTTCACCTGTGCTCGTCCACATGCATGTCCACTCAATAGATCTTCTTTCCCACAACATTACAAAGGAGTCATATGGAGTTCATCATATCAACTCTCTGATCAGAGGAGGCTAATACATCATATTCATCTCTGTCTCATGACGATGCACCCAACTCAGCCACAGGCACGTCCAACTCAACAGATCTCCTTTCTCACTGCGTTACACAGGAGAATCATCTAGAGTTCTTATCAACTCTCTATAAGGAGGAGGCCATCACTATGTTCCAGTTCTATCTTAGATAGGAACCACACACCCATCTCAGGGGATCTTTCTTAGGTAAACTCAATCATTTTGTGTCCTGGAGACTGTCTCACGCAATTGTAATCATCAACACTCCCTCTCAGCTAGGGAGGCATTCTCCATCAGGCCACGTCTCATACAGAAGTACTTAGAACTCTGTCTTGGCTGTAGTCATCAACACTCCCTCTCAACTAGGGAGGTATCCTTCACCAAGCTAATTTGGTGAAGATGTTTGCAATCTGCTCATGTGAAGGAAGGTATTACATGTGTACTATTTTCCTCTGCATCATGTCTATGATATAGTAATTTTTATCTCAACATGTTTCGATCTATGATGAAATGCTTGTTTCTCAAGGAACTTCACACACAACTCTGGTTGTCATCATAGAATCCATCTCATGATCAAGTAAATCTGTCAGAAGCTTGTGAATCCATACTGCTTCACACAATCAATGCTATATACTCTGATTTTGTGGTACTCAAGGTCACAGAACTTTGTTTCCTGCTGCACCAGGAAACCATGGAAAACTTCACAGTAAAAGAACAACCAGATGTACTCTTCCTGTCCACTGTACTCTCTGCTCAATCTGTATCTGCATATCCCTGCAAACTCAATTTCACACTAGAGGCATGTCTCAGACCATATCTAACTGTGCCTCGTATATATCTCAATACATGATTTACTGTTATACAGTGAGTCTGTCTCGACTGACTCATGGATTGACTAGGCACATTTGTTGCATAGTATATATCAGGTCTGGTGTTAACCAGATACATCAATCATCTAATCAGCTATCGGTACACATGTGGATCAATCTCATTTGAATCATAATCACTTTATTCTTTCGTCAAATCCATCATCATTGGTGTAGACATGGATTTGTATTCTGTTATACTGAACTTCTTTAATATTCACTGTATATTTTCCTTGACTTATGAAAATCTCATCAGCCCTCTGTTATACTTTTTGTCCCAAGGAGTAGTGCATCATACCTAGATTGTTTCATCTCAAAATCAGAGGTTGAGGATTGCTTGTATCCAACAACACGACTTCCTGAATAAGTCATCAAAATCGGGCTCTCGTAACCAACAATGTAATAGTATAGGTTTGGATCAACAACACCTTTGTTGAAACCAAAACTCCTCCAAAATTCAGCTATATGATGTAGTTTCCAACTCATGGATGGTGGTACAGATGAGAGTGGATCTGCTTACTGGATCAATATGTATCATCATGGTTCACTCCCTTTGCTTGTGAGAATCGTCTGGTCATAGTTTTGTATTTCTCGATACCTTCATCAACTATATAGATCCATTTATAAGTCACCATAGATATTCCTTCTGGTCTTAGAATGATGCCTCATACTGGTATTCTTCTTGTTTATGGTATTTTTTCCATACTTGTTCATCTATTAATTCTCCATGACAAGGAGTATCAGAGTCAAAGGAGTGGCTCATGGCTGGAGGGTAAGTTTGAAAGACTCTTTTTCTTTCTCAAGGTGTCCCTTAAGGGAGTTGTATGTTTCTCTGCCTTCTAGCAGAGTTTTGTTAACCTTAGGCATGCCTTTTATGCCCTACTGTAATATCTCTGGTCATATCAGCTGGAACAACTGAATTTGATGGAATACTGTCTGTCTTCCTTTGAACTGCTAAAGGTATTCTTTCTTCTTTATATTTTGTTTTGACTCCCTCCGAGTCAAGTAACTCTCTCTGAAGTCTGAAGGATGGAAGTCTTCTTTATTGCTTGTTAGATATTTTATGTCTTCTTGACCAACATAATAATCAATTAGATAAGGTTTGGAATCCCGTACCAGGGATAATGGTCCAAGTCTTGAGGGCTCCCATATTGGGGATAATACCCTTCATTTATTAAGAATGCAATCAATCATAAAATTAGAGATCAAACGATTTACCTTGGTTTGTAGTCATGTTTAGTTATGAGTTTGTTTTTAGAGGAAGTACATATCCTCTCTCTTATCTTCATTCTTTTGAGGTGGGTCTGGATCAATGTCAGCAGTGGAAGCATATTGTCTTCCCTTCTTCCTGGTTGGACAATTTCTTGCATAGTGCCCATATTCGTCACATTTGAAGTGAATTTTTGAAACATCTCTTCTCTTATTATGACCCGAGGTTGATGAAGAATTACCATCTCTGAATGTTTGTTTGAAGTTTCTTTTGAATTTTCCTCCTTTCTTTGTATGAAGTGCAAGAGCATGATTCTCATTAGGGGAATTTTCCACTCCTTTATTTCTAAGTCTAAGTTCTTCTTGAGTATAGTCTGTCCACAGACGATCAAAGGTTGGCAGACTTTCTCTTCCACTGATACTTTGAAGAAAAGGCTCCCAATGTTTTGGAAGGTTGTTGAGAGTGGATAAGACAAGTTCTCTATCAGATATGATTTCTCTAATGGCTTCTAGTTATTCTATAATCTATGATATTTTCATAAAGAAGATAGCAACTGTATCACCTTTCGTCATCTTGGTACTTTGAAGTTGGATTTTCAAGGTAAGATCTGATGGTGTTGTCACTTTCAAACATTTATTTTAATGCTTCATACATTTCATAAGTTATCTTCAGGTTGGAAATACGAGGTAAGAGATGATCTCTTACTGAGTAGATGATTATTTTTCATGCTTTGACATCTTCTTCCTTTCTTATATTCTTCTCTTCATCGGTAGCTGTATATGGTAAAGTTTTTGTTACCACATACAAAAGGTCATATTCTTCAAGGGTGACCCAAATCCTTGACTTCCAGGAGCTGAAGTTGATTGCTCCATCAATCCTATCTTCTACTAAAGTTTTGTTCTTCATTTGTTCAGATTTCTTCTCAAACTCTCGCCAACATGACTTAGAAAACCTAATGATTAGGTTGGACTAGTAACCTTAGGTTTTGTTGGGATTATGACTACCAACAATCAACTTTAAGAGTGTCACATGAATGCTTGTTGAGTTGAAACGTTTCTTCAAGAAGTTGCAGAAACCCTAAGATCAAGATTCTGCAGAAAATTTCGACACCCTAGAAACCCTAGGGCCAAAAACTCAAAATCCTTAGAATTTTACTTTGAATGTCTCTGGAGATGCGCTGAGGAAGGTCGTACAACTTGGTCCAAGTTTTAGCTTCAACGCCCACTTGTAGATTACTGGAAAGGCTGATTAAGTGAGGGTCGTACAAATTTATGCAGAAACCCTAGAGGTCGTATGAAACCACAAAAGGAGGACAATTTATCCTTTTAAATGTTTGTGCAGGGGTTATTCAAGACCTATGCTCTGATACCATGTTTATTTTCAATAATCTAGGCTTAAGCATGAAGTTCATTCCATTTTAGCATTTTACTTATACCATAAACAATTTGTTGCAGCAACCAAGATCACAAGAAGAAACGCCATGCACAAGTACCAATCCTTTGCTATATTCTTCAAGAGAAATACCTCCACCACCAATAAAAAATAACACACAAAAGGGTGCTCACAAACCCTAGAAGACTAGCACCCAAGAGAGGTGCACACTTTTCCCAAGAAGATGTACTTGCTGAAATTTCCAAACTCACACTTAAGATATGATTCCTCAATGGGGAATCTACCTTTACTTATATTAGACTTGAACTGTCAACATAAGTGTCTATTGGCACAACATGGCGGACCTCTCTAACTAATAATATAATTAATAATAACCAAATTAATTATCTTTTACATTAATTATCAATTACATTAAGGTGGGGACGACCTGTACCATTTACATTACAATTAGGATTACATGCATGTCTGAATCTTGAACAATATAGCAAGGTATCTCATACACCCACTAGTGCTCAACCACTAGGGGCACATCCATAGGGATGTACATATCTCTATCTCACTGCATTACACAAGAGAACCACTCTCACTAGTGCTCATCCACTAAGATCATGTTCACCCGTGCTTGTCCACATGCACGTCCACTCAACAAATCTTCTTTCCCACTGCATTACATAGGAGAGTCATCTGGAGTTCATCATCTCAAATCTATTCTCAGAGGAGGCTAATACATCATCTTCATCTCTGTCTCATGACGATGCACCTAACTCTATGGGAATTCACATGTTCACCTTGTGCTCAACCAGAGGCACGTCCAACTCAACAGATCTCCTTTCTCACTGCGTTACATAGGAGAATCATCTGGAGTTCTTATGAACTCTGTATAAGGAGGAGGCCATCACTATGTTCCAGTTCTATCTCAGATAGGAACCACACACCCATATCAGGGGCTCTCTCTCAGTTCAACTCAATAATTCTGTGTCCTGGAGAATGTCTCACACAACTGTAATCATCAACACTCCCTCTCAGCTAGTGAGGCATTCTCCATCAGGCCAAGTCTCATACGAAAGTACTTCGAACTCTATCTTGGATGTAGTCATCAATACTCCCTCTCAACTAGGGAGGTATCCTTCACCAAGCTAATTTGGTGAAGATGTCTACAATCTGCTCATGTGTAGGAAGGTATTGCATGTGCACTATTTTCCTCTGCATCATGTCTCTGAGATAGTGATATTTTATCTCAACGTGTTTCGATCTATCATCAAATGCCTGGTTCTCAAAGAGCTTTACACACATCTTTGGTTGTCATCATAGAATCCATCTCATGATAAAGTAAATCTATCAGAATATTTTGAAGCCATACTTCTTCACACAATCAATGCTATATACTCTGATTCTGTGGTACTCAAGGCCATAGAGCTTTGTTTCCTACCGCACCAGCAAACCATGGAAAACTTCACGGTAAAACAACAACAAGATGTACTCTTCCGGTCCATTGTACTCTCTACTCAATCTGTATCTGCATATCCCTGCAAACTCAATTTCACACTCGAGGCATGTCTCAGGCCATATCTAACTGTGCCTCCTGTATATCTCAATACATGCTTTACTGTTATAAAATGAGTTTGTCTCGGCTAACTCATGGATTGGCTAGGCACATTTGTTTCATAATATATATCAGGTCTGGTGTTAACCGAATACATCAATCATCCAATCAGTTGTCGGTACACATGTGGATCAATCTCATCTGAATCATAATCACTTTATTCTTTCGTCAAATCCATCATCATTGGTGTAGACATGGATTTGTATTCTGTTATAGTGAAATTCTTTAATATTCACTTTATAATTCCCTTGACTTAGGAAAATCTCATCAGTCCTCTGTTATACTTTTTGTCCCAAGGAGTAGTGCATCATACCTAGATTATTTCATCTTGAAATCAAAGGTTGAGGCTTGATTGTATCCAACAACACGACTTCCTGTATAAGTCATCAAAATCAGGCTCTCGTCACCAATAATGTAATAATATAAGTTTGGATCAACAACACCTTTGTTGAAACCAAAAATCCTCAAGAATTCATCTATCTGATGTATTTTCCAACTCATGGATGGTGGAACAGATGAGAGTGCATCTACCTACTGAATCAATATGTCTGATCATGGTTGACTCCCTTTACTTGTGAGAATCTTCTGGCCATAGTTTTGTATTTCTCGATACTTTCATAAACTGTATAGATCCATTTAGAAGTCACCATAGATCTTCCTTCTGGTCTCAGAATGATGTCTCATACTGGTATTCTTCTTGTTTATGGTATTTTTTCCATACTTGTTCATTTATTACTTCTCCATGACAAGGAGTCTCAGAGTCAAAGGAGTGGCTCATGGCTGAAGGGTAACTTTGAAAGACTCTTTTTCTTTCTCAAGTTGTCCCTTGAGGGACTTGTATGTTTCTCTGCCTTCTAGCAGAGTTTTGTTGACCTTAGGCATGCCTTTTATGCCCTACTGTAATATCTCTGGTCATATCAACTGGAGCAGTTGAATTTGTTGGAATACTGTATGTCTTCCTTTGAATTGCTGAAGGTATTCTTTCTTCTTTATATTTTGTTTTGACTCCCTCTGAGTCAAGTAACTCTCTCCGAAGTCTAAAGGATGGAAGTCTTCTTTTATTTCTTGTTAGATATTTTATGTCTTCTTGACTAGCATAATAATCAATTAGATAAGGTTTGGACTCTCGTACCAGGGATATTGGTCCAAGTCTTGAGGGCTCCCATACCGAGGCTAATGCCCTTCATTTATTAAGAATGCAATCAACCATAAAATTAGAGATCAAATGATTTACCTGGGTTTGTAGTCATGTTTACTTATGAGTTTGTTTTTAGAGGAAGTACTTCCGCTCTCTCTTATCTTCATTCTTTTGAGGTGGGTTTGGATCAATGTCAGAGGTGGAAGCATATTGTATTCCCTTCTTCCTGGTTGGACAATTTCTTGCATAAAGCCCATATTTGTCACATTTGAAGCACTGAATTTCTGAAATATATCTTCTTTGATTATGACCCGAGGTTGATGAAGACTTCTCATCTCTGAATGCTTGTCCAAAGTTTCTTTTGAATTTTCCTCCTTTCTTTGTATGAAGTGCAAGAGCATGGTTTTCATCAGGGGATTTTTCCACTCCTCTATTTCTAAGTCTAAGTTCTTCTTGAGTACATTCTGTCCACAGACGATCAAAGGTTGGTAGACTTTCTCTTCCACTGATACTTTGACGAAAAGGCTCCCAATGTTTTGGAATGTTGTTGAGAGTGGATATGACAAGTTCTCTATCGGACATGATTTCTCCAATGGCTTCTAGATGTTCTTTAATCTATGATATCTTCATAAAGAAGATAGCAACTGTATCACCTTTCGTTATCGTGGTACTTTGAAGTTGGCTCTTCAAGGTAAGAGCTCTGAGGGTGTTGTCACTTTCAAACATTTATTTTAATGCTTCATACATTTCATAAGCTATCTTCAGGTTGGAAATACGAGATAAGAGATGATCTCTTATTGAGTAGATGATTATTTTTCTTGCCTTGACATCTTCTTCCTTTCTTATATTCTTCTCTTTATCGGTAGTTGTATCTGGTAAATTTTTTGTTACCACATCTAAAAGGTCATCTTCAAGGGTGACCTGAACCCTTGACTTCTAGTAGCTGAACTTGCTTGCTTCATCAAGCCTATCTTCTACTAAAGTTTTGTTCTTCATTTGTTTGGATTTATTCTCAAACTCTCACCAACTGGACTTAGAAAACCTAATGATTAGGTTGGACTAGTAACCTTAGGTTTTGTTGGGCTTCTGACTACCTACAATAAACTTTGAGAGTGTCATAGAAATTCTTGTTGAGTTGAAACGTTTCTTCAAGAAGTTGCAAAATCCCTAAGATCAAGATTTTGCAGAAAATTTTGGCACCCTAGAAACCCTAGGGCCAAAAACTCAAAATGCTCGGAATTTTACTTTAAAGGTCTCTGGAGATGCGCCAAGGAAGGACGTACAAATTGGTCCAGGTTTTAGCTTCAACTTCCACTTGTAGAGTACTAAAAAGTTTGATTAAGTGAGGGACGTACAGATTTATCCAGAAACCCTAGAGGTCGTACATAACTGCAGAAGGAGGAAGGTTTATCCTTTTAAATTTTTGTGCAGGGGTTCTTTAAGACCTATGCTTTGATACCACGTTGATTTTTCAATAATCTAGGCTTAAGCATGAATTTCATTCCATTTTATCATTTTACTTAAACCGTATACAATTTGTTGCAGCAACCAAGATCACAAGAAGAAACACCATGCACAAGTACACAAGAAGTATCATGGGAAACCCTTCTTAAAAAGGGAAGAAAACCCAACCAATCATTTTCTATATTCTTCAAGAGAAATACCTCCACCACCAATAAAACCTATCACACAAAAGGGTGCTCACAAACCTTATAAGACTAGGGCCCAAGATAGGTGCACACTTTTCCCAAGAAGATGTACTTGCTGAAATTTCCAAACTCACACTTAAGATATGATTCCTCAATGGGGAATATACCTTTACTTATATTAGACTTGACCTGTCAACATAAGTATCTATTGGCACAATGTGACCGACCTCTCTAACTCACAATATAATTAATAATAACCAGATTAATTATCTTTTACATTAATTATCAATTACATTAAGGTGGGGCCGACCTATACCCTTTACATTACAATTAGGGCTACATGCAGGTTTGACTCTTGAACAATATAGAAAGGGATCTCATAAAACCACTAGTGCTCAGCCACTAGGGGCACAACCATAGGGATATCCATATCTCTATCTCACTGCATTACACAAGATAACTACTCTCACTAGTGCTCAACCACTAGGATCACGTTCACCCGTGCTCGTCCACATGCACGTCCAGTCAACAAACATTCTTTCCCACTGCATTACATAGGAGAGTCATCTGGAGTTCATCATCTCAAATATATGGTCAGAGGAGGCTAATACATTCTCTTCATCTATGTCTCATGACGATGCACCCATCTCTATGGGAATTCACACGTTCACCTTGTGCTCAACCACATGCACGCCCAACTCAACAGATCTTTTTTCTCACTGTGTTACACAGGAGAATCATCTGGAGTTCTTCTCAACTTTCTGTAAGGAGGAGGCCATCATTATGTCCCAATTCTGTCTCAGATAGGAACCACACACCCATCTCAGGGGCTCTCTCTTAGTTCAACTCAATCAGTCTGTGTCCAAGAGAATGTCTCACGTAGTTGTAATCATTAACATGTGTGTATTGTTAAGGCACTATGTTATGTGAAGTCATTGGTTCGAAACCCTTGACTTACCTTGTGTGTTGCGTGAGGGGCCCCACGACATGCCTGGAGGTTAAAGTGGTAGAAGTTGGATAACTACGCGTCACACAAGTACGTGCCCGACTAGTTGTTGATTATGCTAGTCATATATATATATATATATATTGGGAGCATCTTAAGGTTGGCCACTTACTAGATCCCATGCATATATTAATTTTTTTTTCATCTTATTCATGCAGAAATATATGATCAAATAAAAGAGACACATTAGCTGTTAAGATAGATCTTATTGCTTCAAATACTAAAAAGAGACATTGGGCAAGAAAAGAAACTAGAGGAGAGGTTGGTCCCTCTTGGTCTTTTAAAGAAGGTGATGTCCGATGGATTGTGAAGAAAGATGATCGTTCTATGGTGAAGGATGTTATATTGGGTTTGAAGGAACCTTCATTATATGGGTTGGCTCTACGACATTGATTCATTATAGAAGATAGTTTATCAGGGTTGAAATCACATGACCATTTGAACCTTCTAAGGGAATGTATGTCGAAAACATGATTCTCCTTCTATATTGTAGGTAAAAATATGTTATGCACTCACAATTTTATGGAAATTAATGATGTGTGTGTCTATTTTGTAATGTCATTATCCTTTGCTCGTGCATGGTTGTGTGAACCATGAATTCCCCTAGGACATGCGACGTGCCTTTTCAAAATTATATGCATTTGTATGTTGGATCACATAAAAGGAAATTCATATGGATAGCATTCCACGGTGGCGTCCAAAGATAGTTGAGATTGTTTGCATCTTTGAGAAGGAAATTCCCACGAGTTTTATGGACTTGCAAGTCCATATTCTAATTCACCTACCTGATGAGGTTAAACTAGATGGGGTGCTCTCATGTCCTTGGATGTTCTTCTTGGAGAGATACATGAAAAAATTGAAGGGGTTTGTTTGAAAAAGGGAAAAACTAGAGGGCTCTATGGCAGAGGGATACATAGTATATGAGTTTTTCTATTATGCCAGTGACTACATCGAGCAAATTGATGACACACCAGGGGCAGTGGTTTGGGATGACCAACAAGATGAGGACAAAAGGGAAGGGGAGATACTCCGAACGAATGGAAAAATGCACTTGATAAAGAGTAAGTTACTTATATTTTGTCAAATTTGTACAGAGCAATTGTTTACACTTAAATTGATAATATATATCTGATCTCATACTATTAGTTTTGAATTCTTGGATACATTAACAAATTTATAAATTGATGCCATCAATAAATTCATTCTTTACAATGCGGAGGCAACACGACCATGGGTCGCGTTGTATGAAGAGAAAAGAAGGAAATGGGACAGTGACAAGAAAACATTTAGATGGTTGTTTGGTAGAAGCATTCCTTATCCTTATCATTGAAAAGAAAATATGCCAAAAATATGTCCCAAGAGTTGGGTGGCCGACCAAATACAAGATAAATATGTTGTGCTCTATCGTAACCCATGTGGAGAACATCTGGATACACTAAACATAGGGATTGGGTGTAAAAACTCTGTAATAACCTTTCTAAGTACCAAGTTCAATTTATAATATTGCACATTTGAATTGTAACATATATTATGTTTTTATTAATGCTTGGGTTATTAGACATATGACCCCGTCCTTTGTTCACATTTTTATAGGTGCATTTGTTTCCATCTATGTGGGAATATGGATATCATTTTTGCACCAAGTATGTTGATGATGGACACATTACGCAAGATTGTGGAGTGGAGGCCAATTTTGACCAATCTAGTCGTGCTTAGCAACCATGATCAAAACCTAGTAAAGGGGAAGTTAGGTTACATTGGAAATATACAAGAGATCATGCAAGCAAAATTCTCATCTTTTCAATGTGTTATTTTTTGTTGCAAGTGGTAGGATACCTTTGACCAAAGAAATGTAAAGGAAGATCGCGATAGTGGGATAATATGTATTAACTCTAAAAAAATGTGGGTTGAAACTAATGAGCCTTATATTTTCCCAAAACATTGCAACCAAGTGTTTTTTTTACCTAGATGTGTTAGATGGGGATTGGTGCTTCGTATTGAGACATGATCCAATATCTAAACATCTTTTTGAGAACAACAATGTTATAATGCCAAGTGAGGAAGAAAATTAGGGTGATGGAAACAAAGATGGATATGTAAATGCTTTGTTTCGACATTTATATTGTGGATGCGTCACTTTATTAGGTATCTATAATGACCAATTATGTTTTTTTCTTCTTAATTTTATAATGTTGGATATGAAAAATTAACAACCATTGACAAGCACCATATTGAAAATACATTAAATAGTACAAGCATAAGATGTGGTTTTGATATATATTTATTGTCATATTTATTGTTTATTATAGCAAATTTATGTTGTATTGTAAAAACATATGTTTATGTGTTTTTTTTACAAGAACATAAAATATATATATTAAAAACTGGGCGATCGTAGCATGCAGAGAAGTACAAAAAAACCATCAATGATTTTCATCCGTGTCATCCTCCAAAATGAATTTACTACTATCCTATGTTCTTCAATTTCATCATGTTTTTTTCACAAAAATTTAGTATATTCCAGAAATTTGTAGTATATATATGATATAAAGCTCCTAAAATGCACTCTGTTCTACAAAACATTAATTGCCCATCTGGTTGGTTTAGGTTGTGTCTTCTTCTTCCATAGCTTATTCTGATGCTGGCTGGTTCAAGTCAATTCCTGAGAAAGCTGCTACTGGGGAAGATTTGCTACTGGAGGGGGAGTCCACTAGCCTTGGAGGAGAAGGCACCCTTTGAAGCAGGAGCTGCTCCACCTGGATTCTTATTGCATCCAATTCATCATGCTGTTGTCGCATTGCTTCTCTCTACTGGATGAGGATGTCAAGAATTTGATTGACCTGAGATGAAAGAGAATGATAGTCCAACTACTATTGTCTAAATTCCTTCTCTAATACTTCAACTGCGATGATCAATGTCTGCATATTTTCATTCCTTCATGCCATTGCCTCGATGTTGACCCCTGAATTATGCTTGCAACATTTGAAAGATAATTTACACACTGTCTTTTCCTTCTTCGATTGAGAGCCATAACCAAAGAGCTGTGCTCCTGAATCCTTGCAAATCGAGTGTCGTCCTTGTTCCTTTGTCCCTTCCTCCAGTCCACTGTCCAGAGTGATTGTCTCCTTCTGTGCCAATTGGAATTATACATGTATTTGCACTTAATGAGCATGCTAATATGTAGTGGCCTTGTAAACCATTTATAACTACCACCTCTTGCCTCAATTTCATTGTCTGACTGACTGAGTATGTGGACGAGTACTACCACCTCAGGGGGAAGCATGTTGATCTGACTTTTCCTGTCTGTGTTCCCGTGTGAGATAAATCTTCCATTCAACCTCATGATTTCTATCCATAGAAACAATTGTACCATCTTGGTATGATCGCTTATCTCCATCGAAGCCAAACTCCCTTCCATTGAACCTGGAGGGATCCTAGAGCTAGAATACCTCCTACACACAAGCATAGAAAACACGCTAGAGGGAAGGAAATGAATTTCGTGTTGTGCGAGTTAGAAATTTCATATAAAGAGCATTTCTAATGACATCACCTTGATTTCGAGTTGACACCTGTAGATCATGCACCTTGTGTGTGTGATGCTTTAATAATTAAGGAATGTGGTGATGGGACAAATTACCATTTATGCTGATTTCCCCTTTTGTCAATATGATAAGTGAGTTGGCCTATGAGTCAACCATGCTATTTTTTTCCCTTTTGATGTGGAAAAATGAGACTTTATGGATTCTTGATATTTCAAAATGGATTTTTTTGATAATATTGCCCTGACTATAATTCTGAGGCTTCCCTTTGACCATAATTCTTATGGTATTTTCAGAATCTCCCACTATGTTTAAATTGCAACTGGAGGCTTTTGGCTAGTTCAATTCCCTTTAGGAGGGCATACTTTTCTTCCTAATTTCTTATTGCTTGCCCCAAACTCCATGCATAACTCAATTCTTGATTTCCTCTCATGCTAATTATAACCCTTCCTGCTCCTGCCACCCCTGGTTTTCCTTTCGAAGCCCTATGAAAGCATAGAGTGTGAACATTTGTTGTCTTTATCCATTCTGAGAATCCTGAGGGATTAAGTTGAAGCTGCCAGGATGATTTGGCCTTTGATTGAAAGGGAGGACGAAACTGAATCTGGAAGTCATTCAACCAATTTTTCTCCACTCCATCTAACCTCTGTGATATTGATATCTTCATTCTCTGGGATTTCATGTATTCCGTCAACTGAGTTTTGGTAGTGTTGATGACTCTATAAGTGGTGAAGCTCTCTTCTTTGAAGATGCATTTGTTTCTAGCTAGCCATATTTGCCAACATGTGTATTTGGGGAGGGACATCCATATTCTTTTGGATAGAGATTTGTTCTTATAGGCCTTTTGATAGATTTTGTCCCATGACCCCAATAATTCTTGAATGGAAGTTGGCCAATTTACCCTGCTGAGCATGTCTCGAAGAAGACCCTTGTAGATTTCTAATACTATCGGGCATTCCAGGAACATGTGAGGAATGTATTCAATATTGTTTTTACAAAATACACATTTGCATGGGCCCTCAATCCCCCTTCAGATTAAGTTTTCACTTGTCAGGATCTTTCCATGTAGTAATGTCCAACAGAAAAAAAATATTTTTTGGGGTTGGGGGGGGGGGGGGGGGGGGGAGGCGTCTAGATGCCAAATAATATTCCACATAGATTTTTTTGGAGGGAGGTATGAATGCGAAAATAGGCTTTCATACCCTTTACAGACTGAATAACCTTTATTTCCTCATCCTGTAACATCTAGATCATCCTATTGGATAGGGGAAATGCCATGAAGATGAGTCGACAAGAGCTCCGCCTCGATTTTAAGAGCCTCCAGAAATTTGCCCAGATTCTACCAAGTCCATATTCTAATTTAGCTACCCGATGAGGTTAGATTAGCTGGGGTGATCTCATGTTGTTGGATGTTCTTCTTGGAGAGGTACATGAAAAAATTGAAGGGGTTTGTTTGAAAAAGGGCAAAACCAGAGGGCTCTATGGAAGAGGGATACATAGTATATGAGTTGTTCTATTATGCCAGTGAGTACATCAAGCAAACTGATGACACACTAGGGGCAGTGGTTTGGGATGACAATAAGATGAGGACAAAAGGGAAGGGGAGATGCATCAAATGAACGGAAAACAAGCACTTGATAAAGAGTAAGTCACTTATATTTTGTCAAATTTGTACAGAGAAACTGTTTACACTAAAATTGATAATATATATTTGATCTCATACTATTAGTTTTGGATTCTTGTATACATTAACAAATTTAGAAATTAATGCCATCAATAAATTCATTCTTTACAACATGGAGGCAACACGACCATGGGTCGCATTATATGAAGAGAAAAGAAGGAAATGAGATAGTGACAAGAAAACATTTAGACAGTTGTTTGGTAGAAGCATTCCTTATCCTTATCATTGAAAATAAAATATGCCAAAAATATGTCCCAAGAGTTGGGTGGCCGACCAAATACAAGAGAAATATGTTGTGTTCAGTCGTAACCCACGTGGAGAAGATCTGGATGCACTAAACATAGGAATTGGGTGCAACAACTCTGTAATAACCTCTCTGAGTACTAAGTTCAATTTATATTATTGCATGTTTGAATTGCAACATGTATTATGTTTTTATTAATGCTTGGGTTATTAGACATATGACACCGTCCTTTGTTCACATTTTTATAGGTGCATTTGTTTCCATCTATGTGGGCATATGGAAATCATTTTCGCACCGAGTATGTTGATGATGGACACATTACACAAGATTATGGAGTGGAGGCCAAGTTTGACCAATCTAGTCGTGTTAGCCATCGTGATCAAAACCTAATAGAGGGGAAGATGGGTTACATTGGAAATATACAAGAGATCATGCATGCGGAATTATCATATTTTCAATGTGTTATTTTTTGTTGCAAGTGGTGGGATACCTTTGACCGGAGAAATATAAAGGAATATCGTGATAGTGGGATACTATGTATTAACTCTAAAAAAATGTTGGTTGAAACTAAGAAGCCTTATATTTTCCCAAAACATTGCAACCAAGTGTTTTTTTACCCAGATGTGTTGGATGGGGATTGATGGTTTGTATTGAGTCATGATTTGAGATCTAAAGATTTGTTTTGAGAACAACAATGTTATAATGCGAAGCGAGGAAGAAAATCAGGGTGATGGCAACAAAGACAAATATGTAAATTCTTTGTTTCGACATTTATATTGTGGATGCGTCATTTTATTATGGGTATATATAATGACCAATTATGATTTTTTATTCTTCATTTTATAATGTTGAATATGAAAAATTAACAACCATTTACAAGCACCATATTGAAAATACATTAAATACTACAAGCATAAGATGTGGTTTTGATATATCTTAATTGTCATATTTATTGTTTATTATAGCAAATTTATTTTGTATTGTAATAACATATGTTTAATACCATTCTACTTATATGTCAGGGCGGTTGGACGAGGCACGAACATATGGTTGTAGCCACCTTTCGGTTGTAGCTGGAGAACATAGAGGGTTGTAGCCTCCTTCTGGTTGTAGCCAGAGAATTGGGGAGTTGGAGTTTCCCTTAGGTTGTAGCCTGAGAAACTAGGGGGTTGGAGCCTCCTTCTAGTTGCAGCTGGAAAACAAAGGAAGTTGGTGCTTCCAATGAATATGATTCTTAAAGACATATAAGAAAAAACATTCCTTGGTTTTCTCCCGCTTTGGGTTTCCACGTAAAACACTGGTGTACTGTGTATGTGTATGATTTCTCATTTGTTAATTGTTTATTTACTCTGCAACTATTTGATGATAATGCTACATTGATATAAAACTTTCATTTTGTGGTTAAAAAGAATTGAATTTCTCTATTACTGATTTGCCCCCCCCTCTCAGTGATCCAACAATTGGTATCAGAGTGGGTTCCTTCAGGAAACGGTTTAACCACTGGAAGGAGATCATGGATTATTCTGAGAATGGAGTACCACTGTTTAATGGTCAGAATGGTTTAAAGTATGAGCTATGGAGTGGAAGGACGAAATTATTTTTATAGGCACACGGGTATTATATTTGTCTATCAGTCGTTACATGATATGATAGTTCAAAAAGGGCAAAGACTGCAGTCAAGAAGGAATTGAAGAAGAATAACACAATAGCAATGGATTTCATCTGGGAAGGATTACCTAATCCGGTAAGAGAAAATGTTGGTAAATGTTCATCAACCAAAGAAATTTGGGATAAGTTACATGATATATATTCTTCACCCATCACAGATTCAGAAAATGACAAAGAAGATGCAGGTACAAATCAAGAAGAAATATGTTCACCATGTGAAACATATTCAGAAGATGAAGAGTACATAATCAACTGAGGTATGTTGTTTTTCTTTAATTGTGAAAAATACGGACATCTTGAAATAGAATGCCATGAAGGAAATGAGACAGAAAAACTAATTGAAAAAGAAGACAATTATGTATAAAAATTGATCAGTGTTTTAGATGAACTAAGAAAAGAAAGATAAGAAAACAAGTCACTCAAGAAAGAATTGATGAAACAAAAGGAAAGTGCTCACATTTTTTAAGAATCCCAACAGGTCATCAAGAACTTAAGAAATCAGCTAGAAGAAGCCATAAAGATTGAAGAAAATCTTAAATATCAAAAACAATATTTGGAAGCCAACATAGAAGCACAGAAGGAAGAAGGAGAAATGAGAGAAAATATATTGACAGATCATCTTAAGGAAAGAACTAACGATCTAAACCAACTTGAGGCAGAGTTTGGTTAAGAAGAGAAAGGACTTGAAGAAGAAATAATCACATTAAAAATCCATCTCGAAGAAGCGAAAATAACAGAAGAAGTCATGAAGTTTGAGATAATGAAGAAAAAATAAGAGGTTGAGAAGCTTGAAGAAGAAGTTGTCACATTGAGAAGTAAAATCATCAAGCTCAACAAGAACATTGAAGAGACAGAAACATCCACATCAGTTATAGAGAATGAAGAGAAGCACTCTAGGTTGCTAGAAAAGAAGAAAGAAGAAAATAGAAAGATTTATGTAGAAGTACTCAAAGGAAAGAATCATGGTCAACCATAATCTAAGAAAACTATTGAAGATACATATTCAAGAAGACCATCCATGTTCAAGCCACACAGAAGCTTCAATAATGATCATGATCAGTCAAGGCATAAGTTCAGAATGACTACAACCCAAAGAAGATCATTAATTCCTAGGTATGCAAATTTCTTTTATGGTCATTGTTTTTATTGTACTAATTTTGGACATAAGATTGTAGATTGCAGAGATTATAAAAATGTTCAAGAAAGAAATGCCTATGTGGCCCCACGTAACATTGAATGTTACAAATGTCATAACTATGGACACATAGCTAGTGATTGTAGAAGCATGATCGATACTTCCATGAAAGAGAACACTGATATCAGATATAAGAAAGTATGGATAAGAAAACACGAAGAATAGGTGAACAAAGACCAGGTCCCAAAGATTGCAAGATTGACAATAAAACAAGATGAAAAAAATTCTATAGAGAAAAAGAAATATGTCAGATACATAAAGGTTTGGAAAATAACGAAAGAAAAGAAGGTCAGGTAAATAAGGAATAGGTTCAAGAGATTGTACTTTCGAGAATTGTGGTGAAAGATGAATCCACAGACAAAAAGAAAGAAGTCAGAGCTAAGAGAGATGATGAATCTACCAATGAAGATGATGATGAATACACATCAAAGCAGGAATTGTTCTGAGCCATCCGACTTAGAGACTCCCAGGTAACATGAATATTAGACAGGGGGATTCTATGCGATAAATGTGACATACCAAAGAACCATCCTTCGAGAATCTTGCAGAGTTTGAGTAGACAAATCCATAGCAGTCAGTTACCATAAGTACAACTTGATAGATTAATCAGTTGTAGTAGTGAATATTTCATGATAGTATAGTTATAAATGGGTCATCATTATGGACAATTGTGAAATAGAGTCTATGACAGTGGACGAGAGCATGTATTCACATATTGGTTCAGTGAGTGGTTCAAAGACAAAAGAACATTATCATAATGGATAATAATTACACAGGAAATTGAACGAACAATGCTAATGGATTCCAAATTGACATATATTTTTTGGACACATATAGTGCATATAACAGTTCACATTCAAAACAAAGTAATGCTCAGAAACAACAATAACAAAACTCCCTACGAGCTATGGAAAGAAAGACCAACAAATGTGAAGCACTTCAGAGTATTTGGAAGCAAATGCTACATCAAAAGAGAAGATGGCAGAATGAGAAAGTTTAACTCTTGTGTGGACAAATGAGTACTTGTTGGTTACTCAAGTACAATGAAAGCATACAAGTGTTACAATATGAGTTTGAACAAAGTTGTGGAAAGCATCAATGTGACAATTGATGAAACAGGTGGACGAGAATCAAATGAAGAAGAAAATGAATCAGTGGAACAGCTTTACGAAGAAGAAGCAAAAGATAAAGAAGAAGTAGAAGAGGAAGATGAAGAAGATCAGACAGAAGTAGAAGAGAAAGTTCAACAAGTTCCTCCAAAGACACCTAGAAGACGAGTACAGAAGAATCATCCTTCAGATCAGATTATCGGAAACAAATATGCAGGAGTTGAGACTAGAAGAAGAATTCGTTCGCCAAAACAAATGCACCTAACACTCTCATCTACGATTGAACCAAACAATTTTGAAGAGGCCAACAAGGATGAATTCTAGAATAATGCCATGGATGAAGAATTGGATCAAATAGACAAGAATGACACTTGGGAATTGGTTCCAAGACCAAAGAATAAGAATGTGATTAACACAAAGTGGGTATTCAGAAATAAATTAAATGAAGATAGAAAGGCTACAAGGAACAAAGCTAGATTGGTATGTAAAGGATACACACAGGTTGAAGGAATCGATTTTGAAGAGATATTTTCCCCAGTTGCTAGAATGGAAGCAATCTGATTGCTCTTAGCTTATGCATGCTCCAAGGATATTAAAGTGTATCAGATGGACGTGAAGTCATCTTTTCTGAATGGGGAACTTGAAGAAGAAGTCTACATTGAACAACCAGAAAGATTTCAGTTGTTAGAGAACACAAATTATGTGTGAAAATTGAAGAAGGCCTTGTATGGTCTAAAACAGGATCCTAGAGCATGGTACTCTAGACTGGATAAATATTTATAGCAGGTAGGATTCAGAAAAGGAAATGCAGACAACAACCTCCACATCAAGAATGAATTTGAAATGTCAATAAAAATTGGGCGGTCGTAGCACGCAAAGAAGTAAAAAAAAACCATCATGATTTCCATCTGTGTCATCTTCCAAAATGAACTTACTACCATCCTATGTTCTTTAGTTTCATTAGGTTTTTATACAAAAATCAGTATATTCCAGAAATTTGTAGTATATCTATGATAGAAAACTCCTAAAATGCATTCTTCTCTACAAAACATTAACTACCCATCTGGTTGGTTTGAGTTGTGTCTTCTTCTTCTGATGTTGGCTGGTTCAAGTCAATTCTTGAGAAAGTTGTTGCTGGAGAAGATCCGCTACTAGAGGGGGAGTCCACTTGCCTTGGAGGAGAAGGCACCCTTTGAAAAAGGAGTTGCTCCACCTGGATTCTTATTGCATCCAATTCATCATGTTGTTGCCGCGTTGCTTCTCTATACTGGATGAGGATGTCGAGAATTTGATTGACCCGGGCTGAAAGAGAATGATAGTCCAACTGCAATTGTTTGACTTCCTGCTCTAATACTTCAACTGAAGTGATCAATGTATGCATATTTTCATTCCTTCGTACCATTTCCTCGACCTCGACCCTTGAATTATGCTTGCATCTCTTTGAAAGCGAATATCTACATTGTCTTTTCCTTCTTCGATTAAGAGCCACAACCAGAGACTCGTGCTCCTAAATCCTTGCGGATTGAGCATCGCCCTTATTCCTTTGTCCCTTCCTCCAGTCCCCTGTCCAGATTGATCATCACCTCCTCTGCCAATTGGAATTATACATGTCTCTATGCTTGGCGAGCATGCTTATTTGCAATGACCTTGCAAACCATTTATAACTGCCACCTCTTGCCTCAATTTCATTGTTCGACTGACTGAGGATGTGGACGAGTACTACCACCTCAGGGGGAAGCATGTTGATTTGAATTTTCATGTCTGTGTTCCCGTGTGAGATAAATATTCCACTCAACCTCATAATTTCTATCCACCGAAATGACTGTACCATCCCGGTATGATCACTCATCTCCATCGAAGCCAACTCCCTTCCATAGAACCTGGAGGGACCCCAGATCTTGAATAACTCCAACACATGAGCATAGAAAACACACTAGAGGGAAGGATATGAATGTTGTGGGTGCGAGTTAGGAATTTCATATGGAGAGAATTTCTAATGATGTCACCCTGATTTTGAGTTGACACTCGTAGATCATGCAACTTGTGTGTGTGATGCTTTATTAATTAAGGAATGTGGTGATGGGAAAAATTCCCATTTATGTTGAATGCTCCTTTTGTCAATATGATAACCGAGTTTCCTATGAGTCAAACATGCTAGTGTTTTCCCTTTTGACATGGAAAAATGAGACTTTATGGATACTTGATATTTCGAAATGGATTATTTTTATAATATTACTCTGACTATAATTCCGAGGCTTCCCTTTGACAAGACTTCTTATGGTATTTTCATAATCGCCCACTATGTTTAAAGATTGCAACTAAAGGCTTTTGGCTAGATGAATTCCCTTTAGGAGGGCATACTCTTCTTCCTGATTGTTTATTGCTTGTCCCAAACTCCATGCATAACTCGATTCTTGATTTCCTCTCGAGTCAATTATAACCCTTCCCACTCCTGCCACCCCTGGGTTTCCTTTTGAATCCACATCAAAGCATAGAGTGTGAACATTTTTTGTCTTTAGTCATTCTGAGAATTCTGAGGGATTAAGTTGAAGCTTCCAGGATGATCTGGCCTTTGATTGAAAGGGAGGATGAAACTGAATCTGGAAGTCATTCAACCAAATTTTCTCCACTACATCTAACCTCTTTGATGTTGATATCTTTATTCTCCGGGAGTTCAGGTATTCCGTCAAATGAGATTTGGTAGTGCTAATGACTTTATAAGTGGTGAAGCTCTCTTCTTTGAAGATGAATTTGTTTCTAGCTAGCCATATTTGCCAACATTTGTATTTGGGCACGGACATCCATATTATTTTGAATAGAGATTTGTTCTTAAAGGATGATCCAAATTATTTTGAGAGCGACATGAAGGGAGAAATATAACCAAGATATAACAATGAAATACACAAAATTATAGAAGAGAACACAAAAATATAGTGAAACCCAACTTCTATTACTGAAGATAGAAAAACAGTGTTGAACACAAACTGAAAAAATGGGGTAGCTTATCTCTAAAAAGAAAGAGATGTTGGCTATGCTTCATTCACAAGAAGCTTTACATCACACTCCATTGCATGCTTAAAGGGCCTCCTTCACCTCAATTATATATGAGAGAGTGAGAGGAGAACAATTCCCATGATGCACGTGGGATAAATTGAAATAAGTTTATAAAATTCCATAGGCATGTGAAACACTAGGACTTCCTGAGCAGTCCCCCATCCCAGTACTACTCTAGCCTGAGCGCGTTTAACTGCAGAGTTCTAATGGGATCCGATGCATTAACACTATGTTGTAGGCATGTACATAAGACCACTAGGAAATCATTAAATGATGTCTATAATTAACAAATAAAGATGACATTACATTCCATTCCCCATCAAAAGGGTGAATATCATGGTTTATAAAAACCACAGGTTCAAAATGGTGATTCAGTCGAAGAGGTGGATGGCCACTAAGATCCATCTGGATCATTCCCCCCCCCCTTAGGAAGCAATGGTCCCCATTGCGTCAAGTTCCCTTGGGAGACGAGGAGATTTCTACTAAATCTAAATCTTGGTGCACTGCTTTCCCTGCTGAAGAAGTTGTCATGCTTAGCTTGTTGAAGTATGTCACGAGCATGTTGCTGGAGGGGTTGGATCCGTTCAACCAATCTAGCTGCATGATCTACCTTAGTGTGGGAGGACTCTATCACTGAATATGAAACATGAAGAGTATGAAGGGTTCTGTTATAACCTTTCTTGACTGGGCACTGCGGAGGCACCCCCGTAGGTGTAGCAAGAACATCTTGGTACTCGTCTACAATCTTTTCAATTCTACTGGATAGAAAGGTCTCGGGCTAAGGTTGCAGTGGTTGCAGTGTCCTTATGTTCACCTTCTAATCGGATTATGAAGAGGCTAAACTTTTCAGTGTGAGAGATTACTTTGTGGCATTATTTTGGTGGGAAAATAGTCAGAACTACCTATGGTGTCTGGTATAGCTGACCCCCTAGAGTAACAATGATGCTACGGGGTCAAGAATCATAAACAACATGACAGCTCCACATATATGGTTGGCAAAATAGAACATCACAGACTTCTAGTGGGGAAACATCACACAATACCTCATCCTTGAAGGGCTTGATGTCATAGGACATGCGACACTGTTGGCTGACATGAATATCTTGACCTTGGCGAAGCCACCCGATGTTGTATGGCTGCAGGTGTGGTGTTGTTGGCAAATCCAATTTCTTGATAGCCTTTGCTGAGATAATGTTATTTTGGCTTTCTCTATCAACAATAAAATGTAGTGGGGTCCCCTTCACCCACATCTGTGAATGGAAGAGTCACTCCCCCTCCTCAGGATCCTCTTCTGGTTGGATTTTTTCATTTGAGACAGTAGCAGTGGGTTCTGCATCAATGATATGTCTCATTTTATTATTTTCTAAATCAGGGTCCAAGTCGAGGTTCGACTCTTTGTCTTTGAGCTCAACCACCAATGATTATATTGAGCGACATTCATCGGTGTTGTGCCAAGGGATGTTGTGGAACTCACACCACTTTCTGGTGTCTTTCTTAGACTTCATGTTACCCTTCTTTTTCTGCATTTGGGACTGACCCTCTTGAGGTTGGCCTTCCTTTCTCTGTCCATGCTTCTCCCACTTACTTTGCTGCTTGAATTTCTGCTCAATTTTGACTGCATATCGATAAGCAACTCCCAGTGAGGATATGTCCAAGGAATCCATCTCTGTTTGGATGTACCTGTGTATACCACTGTGGTACTTCAAAACAAGGTGTCACTCTAAGTCTTTGATACCCAGATTTGAGCGCAAGGTATGAAATATGTTGGTGTACTCTGGCACCGTCTGGTCTCTTTTCTGACGCAGAGTTGTCCATCTCATGTATTGGTCATCATAGTTTCCGACAGGGTAGAACTCCTCCTTTAGGGCATCTACAAAGGCAGCCCAAGTGGGTTCTCTCCCAAATAGCATAGATTATTCCACGATGTACCTCTCCTAGTAACCTTCCCACCAATCTCTGACACAGGGAAGGGATTTAAGGAGCGTGAAGGTGATCTTTTTACTATCAGATTTTTTTTGGATAGAGTAATAACCTTCTAGCAGAATCAACCATTTTTCTAGAGCATTTTCATCTATCTGGACTTCAAATAAGGGGATATCAAAATTGACTTATAACTTGAAGGGTGTTGCACTTGCGAAATGGTTGCTTGTTGAAGATGCCTCGACTGTCGCCATCAGTAGTCTTTGAAGGATCTAAGCGAAGTTGTCCATCATCTCGTTCCTTTTTTGCACGAGGGTTCCTTGAGCAATGTCTTGAAAGGATCTCCTGCTTTATCATCTCTCTTTTATTCCACCAAGGGAGGTTGATTGGGCTAGCGAGAGTGGTTGTCTTTAAGCGAAAATATCTCAAGACCCAAATCTCACCCAAATCTCTATACCCTGACCTCATCGAGGACCTAGTCTGAGAAATGACAAGGAGCAAACTTCTTTGATACCACTGATCCATATTATTTTGAGAACGACATGAAGGTGGAAATATAACCGATATATAACAATGAAATACACAAAATTATAGAAGAGAACACAAAAATACAGTGAAACCCAACTTCCATTACTGAATAAGATAGAAAAACAGTGTAGAACACAAACTAAAAAAATGGGGTAGCTTATCTCTAAAAAGAAAGAGATGTTGGCTATGCTTCATTCACAAGAAGATTTATATCAAACTCCATTGCATGCTTAAAGGGCCTCCTTCACCTCAATTATATATGAGAGAGTGAGAGGAGAACAATTCCCATGATGCATGTGGGATAAATTGGACTAAGTTTATAAAATGCCATAGGCATGCAAAACGCTAGGACTTCCCGGGTGGTCACCCATCCCAATACTACTCTAGCCTGAGCATGCTTAACTGCGGAGTTCTAATGGGATCCGATGCATTAACGCTATGTTGTAGGCATGTACATAAGGCCACTAGGAAATCATTAAATGATGTATGTAATTAACAAATGAAGATGACATTCCATTCCATTCCCCATCAAAAGGGTGAATATCATGGTTTATCAAAACCACAGGCTCAAAATGGTGATTCAGTCGAAGAGGTGGATGACCACTGAGATCCATCTGGATCAAAGGCCTTTTGATAGAGTTGGTCCCATGACCCCAATAATTCTTGAATGGAAGTTGGAAGTTGGCCAATTTACCCTAATGAGCATGTCTCAGAGAAGAACCTTCCAGATTTCTAATACTGTCGGGCATTCCAGGAACATATGAGGAATGGTTTCAATATATTTTTTACAGAATACACATCTATATGGGTACTCAATCCCCCTTCGGATTAAGTTTTCTCTTGTCAGGATATTTACATGTAGCAATGTCCAACAGGAAAAAAATATTTTCGATTGGGGAGGGGGGGCATCTAGATGCCAAATACCATTCCACATAGAATTTTTTGGAGGGAGGTCTGGATGTGACAATAGGATTTCATACCCTTTACGGACCAAATAACCTTGAGTTCCCCATCCTATAACATCCAGACCATCCTAGTGGATAGGGGGAATGCCATGAAGATGAGTCAACAAGAGCTCCACCTGGTTTTTAAGATCCTCCAGAATGTTCCCTAGATTCCACCCTCGGTAAAGTCCATCTGGATCCCAGGTAGAAATATCATTTAAGAAGAGTTTATTATTTGTCATCAACCACTCCCTGATCTGGATCAAATCATTTTCTCGCAAACAAAAGGGGTCTATTCGTGATTTTATCTTCCCAAATTCTTATATTTTTTTCCATTTCCTGGAATCCATGTAAGTTGGATTTGAATCAACGGAAGTGCCGCTCTTAATAATTTGAAAATAGGAGAACCAAAATTGTCGCCATTTGGGAGTTCCACACCTATTAAATGATCTCGCTAGAAATATTTATTTACCAATATCTTCTTCCAACATGACTAGTCTCATGTTATCATTCTCCACAACAACTTCACTCCCAATGCTATATTGGCTAGAGAGGGGTCCTTTATTCCTAATCCACCATGCCTTTTAGGAGCTCTTATTGTTTTCCAGTTGATTAAATGAAACTTTCTTGTAGTGATTTTCCCCCCTTCCCAGAGGAATTTTCTGATGTTTGGAAATTTCTCTTTTAATATTTTCAGGGGAAATCAAAGAGGAAAATTGATATACGGGGAGGGCAGAGAGGACAATCTTGACCAGAATTACTCGACCAACCGGATTCAAACATACCTCCCCCCCAATTGAGTAATTTCTCTTTGATCTTAGAAGTGATGTTGAACATATGGGAATGCCTAGATACTTGAATGACCGTCAATTCATAACTTAGGGAAATTGCATAATCCTTAAGATGACAATAAGAGAATGAGCATGAGTGTTCCATGCATACAAATAACATTTGTGAGAATTTACCATTCCGTCTGAAACATATAGGAAATGGTCCATCACCGGCTTAAATATTCTTGCAATTATTGAAGATGCACCTCAAAGAAGTAAAATATCATCTGCAAATTGCGAATGATTTATTTGTTTTACCTCGACTGCAATTTTGATACTTGGGATATCTCCAGATCTTCTTTCCTATTCTAGTAGTCTGCCGAGAACTTCTGCCATCAATATACATAGAAGATGCGATGAAGGGCATCCTTGTATTAATCCTCTAGAGGCTTGGAGGAATCCCGAGGGTCTTCCATTAATTAATGGTGCTATCCATGGTTGACTGATACATGTTGCAATCCATTTGATGATGGAAGGGTGGAATACAAATCTCTCTAAGACTCCTAGAATAAAATTGCGTCAGACACGATCAAAAGTATTTTCCACATCAATCTTGATCATCATTCCCTTGTCTCATCTAAGCTTGCTTGAGTGAATTGCTTCTTTGACTTGCACAATGCTATCCCAAATTTGTTTTTGTGCTACAAAACCCCCTGAGTGGGAGAGGTTAACTTTGGGAGCAACTTTTGACTTCTAGAGGCTATGATCTTGGAAATGATCTTATAAGAAACATTACACATGGAGATGGGTTTGAATCTTGAGAATGATACAAGTTTCCTTTCTTTAGGGATTAAGGCTAGAAAGGATGAATTTGTAGCCCCATCGACTTTTCTGGATTTTTGCACATATTGAATGATTCAAACCAGATCCTTTTTTACAATGTTCCAACATTTTTTGTATAAGTGTGCAGTAAAACCATCTGGACCTGGAGCCTTATCTGGTTCAATTTGAGTGAGGGTCGTCTTGACCTCTGCCTTGGTCACTCTCTTTGTTAAATCTTCATTGTCCCTTTCTATTACTAACTTGGGGATAAACGAGAGTGTTTGTTTCTTTAGTTATTGATCTATTGGTCCATTCTCCATGTAGAGATCTAAGAAGTGTGCCAAAGCGGTATATTTGATTTCTTCAAACGAGGTTAAAATGGAATTGTCTTCAAGATGGATTTCTTCCATTATGTTCTGTCCTTTTCTTATATTGCATTGTTTATGAAAGAAGGATGTGTTCTTGTCTCCTGCTTGTAACCAAAAATAGGGCGATTTTAATCTCCAAGTTACCTTTTCTTTCCTCATTACCTCTTGGAGATTCTTCTAAATTTTTTCTTCTTCTTGCGGAAGAAAAGTTGTTACCTCTGAATGCTCCAATTGATTTCCAATGTCTTCTAACTGCCCCCTAAGATGTTTTATTTCTTCCTGAGGCTCCTTGAAAGAAGAAGTAACCCACTTCTTTATAGCCTTTTTTCATCTGATTAGCTTATGTTCCCAAATATAAACAGGGGAACCCACAATCCATGGGATCCAAGAGGAATGGACAATGGAAAAAAAGAAAGGATGATCAAGCCATAATGGGTTGAAGCGGAAAGGGATGGGACCCAAATTATTTTCGTTTAAAAAAACTAGAGAAATGGACTTGTGATCTGAGCTCTCCCAAGGGAGGATCTGGGATACTGGAGCCTGGTAGCAATATGCCTTTGACCAGCTCTACGATTAGACAAGGTGAACACCCCTTTAGAAGGCTTCACATCAAACAGGTCTCTAGAAGAGATGAGATCTTCTAAATATTCTCTGGNCCCCATATTTTCCCAATGATGAAGAGTAGTGTTAAAGTTACCAACAATGATTAGATTGTCTACTGACTCAGACTCCATCAATTCTAACAACGATCTCCAACAATTCAATTTTTCCTAGTATTGATTAGGCAAATACACATTAACTATAATAAAATGTTTACCTGAAGAAAGATGAAGCAACTTGACCAACAACTAGTGAAGAGATTCCTCAGATGCCACTAGTTGATATTGATGTGGTTTCCAGAGCATGCAGATACCACCTAAGGCCCCTTGTGAACTGATTTCTAAACCCATATTGTTCTTCCATATATGCTTACTTTTTTGAAAGACTGTCCTTCATTTTTGTCTTCTAGAGTAGAAGGATTTGAGGTTGTTCTGAGTTTATTAAATGTCCGACTGATTTTAATTTTTCTTTGCTTACCAATCCCCTATAGTTCTATAAGACTAGTTTCATTATTTACCTAAAAATTTTGGAGCCCCCCCCCCCTTAGGGGGCATGGTGCTACTTACTCCCTTAGCTCCTCTAGGGTCCGTTTTGAAGGTGCTTTCCAGCGTCGTTTGCAGTCCCAATTCTTTTCCTTGTCCACTATTTCTTCCCTTTTATTTCGACCAAACTTTCGCCATGGCTTCTTTATTATTACTGGGGCTTTTGTCTTGATCTGTTTCTTTATCAATTTCCTCCTGCGAATCTTCCACCAATATGACATGGATTCCAGTTTTGGAATTGGTGCCCATGTCTAAGGTTAGCACTTTCCCAGGGGTGGCCCCTTTGGTGGATTTCTTCCCACTTTGGGGTTGCTCTGGATCAAGAGTGGGGAGTTTTGTGTCTGATATCATATTTTCATGAGTCTCCTTCGCAACTTCCTCAGTATCTTCTAGTGACACATGCCTATTGTTGTTGGAACCAGGGGCATTTCCCCTGCT
>ML797933.1:183208-211885 GCA_009831015.1 Picea engelmannii | reverse complement strand
GGGGGGGGGGGGGAGGGCGGGCTTGGCTAGATCTACCATAACCCCTCTTTCTTTTCTGGGTTTTCCATTGCTCTTGATCCCCCTACGATTTTTGAGAATTTTGTGACTTGGGGCAATATTTTGCAAAATGTCCATATTCATGACATGCGTTACACTTGAAGGGGAGTTTCTCATAGTCTACATTGTTGTATATAAGTCCATTCATCTAAGGTTAATTGTATTGATTCAGACATGCCTTTTTCCAGATCTACCTCAACACAAATTCTTGCACATGCCTATTGACCCTCTCGTGGTTTGGCACAATCGATATAATTTCTCAGAGTGTTTTGTATATTACGGAAGGTTTCATTTGTCCAATAATGATATGGGAGGAAGCGAAACTTGACCCAGACTAGGACGAATGACGAAATGTCATTCTCAGGGATGAAATCAAGCATCCTACGATTCAAATACATACCCCTTGAATCCATGAAATAAGGACCACTACGAAAGATGAGGTCTTTGTCTTCCTTGACTTTGAATAAAAACACAAAAAATCCCTTACCACAGAATGATGAAACAACCTTCCCTTTAATAAGGGGTTTTTAGGTTTGATCCACCCAACTTGCTACTTCTCTTGGAGAGGGCCAGATCCCTGTAAACTACCCCACAAGACCATTTGGTGGAAACCAGAGAGATAAGTTTTTGGATGAAGTGGCATGTATTTGAACTTATGAAATCTCGTCAAGCTTCTTCACAAACTTGGATGGGGGCGCCTTAGTATATTTATGCGCCAAGGCCACAAGGGATTAGAACACAACAATGTCAAGAGGAGGCGGAGGGGGAGAGGGATCTCCACTTGCATAATGGGTGACCATAGAAAACTAGGGTCTGGGCTTCAAAAATGCAGAGCGAAGAAATTAATCTAGTTCATATGTTTATGTTAACGTTTGAATTACTAACTATTAATTGAGATATCGTAAAGTTGGTGACATATTCATATAATACAATAGTAAATATTTATTTTAAAGTATGTTTTGTTTCAAAAAAATGACTAGGAGATTAGTATGCGAAGTTAGAGAGAGATAGGGGTAGAGAGGTAAAGAGAAATCTTGGATATAATTTGTTACCATGGAAGCCAAAGATTGAAAACAAAGATTGAAATTCATTATTATTAATGAATTCGTTTTAATACAAAATCATTAACCAAAATCCAAGATTTAACTAATACTTACATATTTTTAATAGAAGATTGATCAAGTTATTAATAGAGTAAAAAATTGTGAAACCATTTAATCTAAAGTGTATAGATAAAAAAATATTATTATTCTTTATATTTATTATTTTAAATTTAATTAAATAAATTTAATATATTAAAAAAGACAGATATATAAATTACTAAAATCTTTAAAAAATTAAATATAATAATTGTGATTTTAGTAAAAAATTATATTATAACTGTCTTGTAATCTTTGAATAATAAAAATTAAAAAATAACATTATTATTACATCATCATCATTATTATTAGTGAATAAATATATTATGATGTTATTATTACAATATATGAAAAAGACGTAATTATTCAAATGACAATCATTTCACTGATCACATTTAAATATTTTTGTTTCTAAATATGTTTAATCAACATGTTATATCTTGCTAGACAAGAAATAATTCACCTTAAGAAAAGTTCAACATTATATGACATTAATGATTATAACTTTTTGCAATCACAATCCAAATTAAATGATTTCATAAAACTAAAGATCAACATTATATGACAATAGTAAATTTAAATGAGTGATACATCTCAAATTTAATTTAAAAACAGAGAAATTATTAATAATGTTAATCATTAGCATACTCATAACACATTTTATAAATCAAACAACAACAACCACAACCACAACATCATATGGAAAACATAATATACATGAACTATGTACATATCAATATACATGTCAAACATACATCTCAACAAAATCTACAATAAACATGTCATATATACATCTGAAGTCAAATATAAAACAATCAATATACATGTTAATTAGTATTGCTACTAGCTAGGACCACCACTAAAGCCAGATGCATTAGTGTCTTTGCTACCAGAGGTAGATGTTCTATCAATACCTATGTCAGAATGAAATGTCGACAAAAATACACTATCAAATGTCTCTCTATCAAGATCAACCTGTGCAATAGTACCCAATGTGAACATAGTGTCCAAAGCATCAAAATCTTGTGATACATGTGGAGGAGGATTATCGATGGATGATGACACATGTGGAGGAGAAGGACAAGGATCGATGGATGGTGACAAAAGTGGAGGAGGAAGAGGATCGGTGGATGGTGATGCATATGGAGGAGAAGCAGGAGAATAAGTGGATGGTACATACACATGTGGAGGGGTAGGAGGAGGAGGAGGATCGAACATGGATGGAGCAGATACATGGAGGGAGAGGAGGAGGAGGAGGAGGAGGAGGATACTTGGATGGAGTAGATATATTTGGAGGGGAAGGCACATGAGGATTGTTGGATGGTGCAAACACATGTGGATGGGGAGGAGGATTGGACGTGGATCGTGATGACACATGTAGGGGCAAAGCAAGAGGATCGGTCGATGGTGCAAACACATGTGAAGGAGAAGCATGAGGAGGAGGAAGGCCATGTGGTGGAGTAGAGGATGTGGATTAGTCTGGTGATGATCTAGATGGAGTAGAATCATGAGCATGATCCCTCAACCTCTTGATGGGGTTGACGGCACTAACAATATGACGCATCAATAACGTCATGTCACAAGGCAGAGTTGTTTATAGCATAGACAGTTCTGGTACCCATAATATTGCTTTAATTGGTATAGATACCACTCCATGACTAATCATGACACCACATAGGTGATCCACCACCTATATCCAGACTCATTGATTCGACCTACGTGGCATGCAGGGTCTATGTACTGCAGGATGTTCCTCTACCTCTTCCATCTCCTCATCTTGTTGGGGAGGCTCATCCCTAACATATGTGCCAATATATGCAAAACAATAGATAATAATAATAAGGTAATTGAAACAAAATGTTACAATAAATTACATGATAAGACATAAAAATATGCAACTAAATTTATCAAAACATAACGATAATACTACTTCTCTCATTTGGTGGCTTGGATACTGTAAATAGGATGTTTGGACATCCTCTACAATCCAAACCCACGTACGAGTATTGTACAATATTGAGGACATGATTGTCCTCTCTAGCAAAAAAATCACATACATCCCTACGTGCCGAAGTACACGACAACTCCAACTATCCCCTCTTGGGAAACAACTGCCCCCACATGTGCATATGCACATCAAACTTAGGCCCAACAGGAAAGTAGGGTACTCCTGGTCGAGTGGCATGAACGCTCTCAAAAAATAATGTAACTAACTCTAACGCAAATGGGAAGAATCTCCTCTCATTTAAAATGACGCGACAGTGATCCAACACAAAAAAAAAATCCGTTTGAAAAAATTTGTGACCACCTAATCAATCAGGGCCTCTGCACTAAACTATCTACATAATGTATCAAAGAGCAATTAATGTGTTTCTCATCAGAGCTAGAGTGTGACAGTTTCGAGATAATAAGAGACATGCACCTAACCTCCTCTCTATGAAATGAACTCATTTTCATTTGACCACCAGGAACTTGAAATCTCAAAGGGGAAAGAACCTTTGGACTAACTAATCTCTGCACATATGCTAGCTAGGTATCTCTCGCAACACCAGGTGGTAGATCAGGGAACTGAGGCCAAACCTCCCCCCTCCTAGACAACCCAGTGATGGAATAAACATCCTCCTCTGTGGGTTGATACCACAAATTGGGACAGACCTTACATTCCTATCGACTATGATCCCAACAATGAGTCTACCGTTGTAACAATGAAGAGTTCACCCTACCGATGTACCCTCCTTATAAAACTTGAGGAGGCCAACATCTACCAAAAGTACACTTGTTTGTTGTGAAATAGAGTGAATGAACAACTCCCTTTCCCTCTCTCTAACCTCCCACTCACGTACACATGTGTATGTTTTGACTTGCTGCTCCTCCTCCTCCTCTCGTCGTCGTCATCTCTGATTCACATATAAATATTTTTAGGCACATATATATAAATAAAATGAATTGAAATTATAAAACACACACATATAAATAATTTATATTTAATAAAAACTAAAATTAATTTTTGTTTGCAACAAAATGTAGAAAAGTAACTAGTGTGCCCAAAACAATAACTACGCACCGCAAACAGTGCTCTATATTAGACAAACAACACCGCCATGCATCGATGCACCACGTTTCTTGTCACACTGTCACATATTTTACCGGTTCGTCCCATAAGATGCACCACTCCGTTAAATTGTGAAATATTCGACCTGATGTCATGCTCTTTACGACACCAGTGCGCTTGTTGTACATAAAGGCACCATTAGGTTAAATTTTTTTATTGCAAATTAATCAGTGCGATGTGTTAATATGAACACACCGATGCTACTGTGTTATTGGAGAACCAAAAATTTGTTTTGCAGTGCGTTGGGTTGTGTAGAGCACCAGTAATGGGGCATCCAATGAGACGCCCTGACCTGCCAAGTCGTTCAATATTTTCTCGGTGCGGTTCTTTTAGTAGCAACGGTGCATTTGGTTAACAAGGATGCACCACTATGAAAAAATTAATGGTGCACAAACTTACTGGTGCACTTGGTTAAACTGAAATCACTGGTGTGCCAGTTCTACCAGAGCACCAAAATGTTGTTTAATGGTGTGTTGTTTTTCATAACGTACCGCTACGTTTATTTTTTAAACCTTATTGCAGTACTTTTCCTTTAATATCGCTCATGTGTACTGTTATCTCTTATGCACCAATGCTCCTCGTTTATTGTCGCACCGCCACGTGTTTTGGCAATGCATCCCATAAGACACATCACACTGACAAATTGTGAAATATTTGGCTTGGTGTTGTGCTCTTTACAATACCCGTGTGTTTGTTGGACCTATGGGCACCACTAGGTTAAATTGTTTTATTGTGACTTACATGGTGTGATGTGTTATTATGAATGCAGTGGTGCTACTGTGTTATTGGAACACTTCTAATCAAAGGAATACGATTATACATGGATGAGATTAGGTACATCAACCTACACCTTAGTGTTGGTTGTGGAACATGATTATATTTCTGATTAAGAGGTCTTTATTTTCAGTCGTGTTTATACCCCATGAAGACTTTACACCCCGGAAGAATGTACACTCCTCCACACGGGGGAGTGCAGAGGGGGGTTAACCCCTTTGCGGGGTTCGGGGGAAAGCGATCCCCCGACGGGGGTTCAAGGGAGAAGCCCCTAAAGGAAAAATTGTCTTGTAAATGTATATTGTAATTTCATTGTAAATCTGGACTGTTCTTTATAAGGTCGTAGATCTGATGGTAGAAGTTATGTTAGGGTTTTTTTCCCTAGAAGGAAACCCTCTTTTATGAGGGAAATGTATTGCGACTATGCATCATTGCAAATATTGTATTCTAAGAGAGGAGATTGTGAGAGAAAGAAGAAGAAGTTACAACGATTGTGTTGTAGGTTGTATCCCTTCATTTGCTGGATAATAATAAAGGAAGGACCTAGAAATTTCTATGGTGGACGTAGCCCACACTGGGTGAACTACGTATATTTGTGTCTCTATTGTATAGTGTATCTTCTGTGTTTTATTTTCTAATTTGTTTTATTTTATTACTCCACGATCCTGTTTTTCTAACAACTGGTATCAAAACAAAATGTAACTCGCAGGAAAAGAGGATTCCTGATTCAAGTGGGAGCAATGGCAGAAGATGAAAAGTTTAGGGTCGAGAAATTTAACGGCCAAAACTACAATTTATGAAAATGTAGATGGAATATTATTTATATCAGAATGATCTATTCCTACCATTGGGTGGAATAAAAAAGAAGCCGACGGCCATGAAGGACGAAGAATGGGAGGTTCTTGACAGAAATGAACTAGTAACGATACGGCTGAGCCTGACAGCGTCGATAACTTTCAATATTTTGAAAGAAAAGACAACGAAGGAGTTGATGGACACATTGACTAAACTGTATGAAAAACCTTCGGCGTCCAATAAGGTATTTCTAATGAAGAGATTATTTAATATGAAGATGTCAAAGGTTGGGTCTTTTGCAAATCATTTAAATGAATTTAATACGGTTACTAATCAACTAAGTTCTGTAAAAGTGGACTTTGATGATGAGGTCAAGGCTCTTTTAATCTTGTGCTCATTGCCAGAAATCTAGAACGGTTTGGTCATGGTTGTAAGTAACTCTATCTGGTTCAAATAATTTAAAATTTGATGATGTTGTTGGTGTTATCCTTAGTGAGGAAATGCGACGAAAAATAACAGGTGAGACATCAGGTAATGCGTTAATGCGTTGAACATGGAGAACGGGGAAAAAAAAAAGGATAGAGAAAAGGGCTCAAGGAACCGTAGGAATTATAGGAAGGGCATATCCAAATCCAGATTGGGATAGATAGAGTGATGGAATTGTGGGACGAAAGGACATCTGAAGAAAGACTGCAAAGCTCCAAAGAAACAAAGAGATGGACATCAGGAGAAAAATCAAGAAGCAAATGTAATAGGTGATGTGTTACAAAATGCTTTGATTCTTTCTGTAGATAATATTTTTGAGTCCTGGGTAGTAGATTCAGGGGCTTCATTTCATGCCACACCCCATAAGAAACATTTTCTAGATTATGTTCAAGGTGATTTTGGACAGGTTCATTTGGGTGATGATGCACCATGCAAAATTGTTGGAATGGGAAAGGTAAAAATAAAGCAAAGAAATGGAAACCAATGGTTGTCATGTTCTAGATCTAAGGAAAAATCTAATTTCAACAGGGTAGTTGGCAAGTGAAAGTTGTATATCCATATTTATAGATAAGATGTGGAAGGTCACCAAAATATCATTGGTGATAGAAAAAGGAGAGAAGGTAGGTACATTGTATTTATGAACTGTTAATACTGACTCTTCTATCTCTTTATCTTCTACAAGAGTGGATACAACACTGTGGCATCATAGGTTTGGACACATGAGTGAGAAGGGGATGCAGATACTTCACAAAAGAAATTTGTTGCCATATCTTAAACAAATTGATTTAGATTTCTGTGAGCATTGTGTTTATGGAAAATAGAAGAGAGTTAGATTTCTTAGAGTCGGAAAATAAAAGAAGAGTGAAAGGATAGAGCTTGTGCATAAAGAGGTATGGGGACAAATTCAGGTATCATCTCTTTGCGACTCTCATTATTATGTTAATTTTATTGATGATGCAACTAGAAAAACTTGGGTTTATTTCATTCGACAAAAAACTGATGTTTTTGATACTTTTAAGAAATGAAAATCTTTGGTTGAGAATGAGACAGGAAAAATGTTGATGTGTCTCAAACTAGACAATGGAAGTGAATATTGTAGCAATGAGTTTGATGACTACTGTTCATACCATGAGATTCATAGAGAGAAGATAGTTCCATGAACACCAAAAGAAAATGGTGTGTTAGAAATAATGAATAGGACAATCATGGAGTGTGCAAGGAGTATGAGATTACGTGCTAGTTTTCCCTTACAGTTCTGGGCAGATGGTGTAGATACTGTTGTTTATTTAATAAACATAGGACCTTCAAGCTCTGTGGATGGTAGAATTCCATATGAGGCATGGACAGGTAAAAAGGTAAACTATTCTTTTTTGAAGACTTTCGGTTGTGAATCATTTGTCCACATTGATAAAGAAAATAGAGCAAAGCTTGAGACAAAATCCAATAAGTGTACCTTTATTAGATACAATGTTAATGATTTTGGTTATCGCTTATGGGATTATGAAAATAAAAAAATCATTAGGAGTAGAGATGTCATATTCAATGAAGAGGTCATGTACAAAGATCAGTTGCAGGGAAAAAAACATGAAAAAAAAACCCAGAATACACAGTGCTTGATGAGATCAATGAAAAATAAATTCCAAAGGTACCAGAAAATAAAAATGTACAACAAAAGGATCAACAGGTACCTCAAACTCCTGCAAGTGTTGTTAGAAGATCTACCATGTTAAGTAGACCCCTTGAACGATACTCTCATTCATTGTATTATTTATTGTTGACTGATTCCAGTGAACTAGAATGTTATGAAGAGACAATGCAGGTAGACACTAAAAAGAAGTGGGAGTAAGGAATGAAAGAGGAAATGGATTCCCTGGTAAATAACCAGATTTGAGATTTGGTTCAGATGCCTGCAGAAAAAAGACCATTACATAATCGATGGGTCTACAAGTTGAAGGAAGAAAAAAGAGGCAAAAAACGAATCAAGGTTAGACTTGTTGTAAAGGGGTTTGCACAAAAGAAAGGTATAGATTTTGATGAAATATTTTCTCCTGTCGTTAAAATGACTTCAATTAAGACTATTTTAAGTCTTGTGGCAGTAGAAGATTTTCATCTTGAATAGTTAGATGTAAAAACAACTTTTCTCCATGGGGATTTGGAGGAAGATATTTATATGTAGCAACCACAGGGGTATGAGGTCAAAGGAAAGGAGAATTGGATATGCAGGTTGAAGAAGAGCATGTATGGCCTAAAACAAGCTCCAAGGCAGTGGTATTTGAAATTTGACAGGTTTATGACAGAACAAGGTTATAGTAGATGTCATTATGATCACTGTGTTTATTTTAAAAGGCTAGAAAATGAAAGTTATATTATTTTTCTATTGTATGTGGATGACATGCTTGTTGCAGGGTCTAATATGCATGATATAAATGTGATCAAGAAGAAATTAGCTAATTCATTTGCAATGAAGGATTTGGGTGCTGCAAAGAAAATCCTTGGAATGAGAATAACAAGAGACATGAAAAATCACAAATTGACATTGTCTCGGGGTGAGTACATAGAGAAGGTGTTGGAGAGGTTTAGAATGCAGAATGAAAAACCAGTTAGTACACCTTTGGCCAACCATTTCAAATTAACTAAGGAAATGTGTCCCAAGACACAGGAGGAGATAGGATACATGTCCAGGGTCCCTTATTTATCAACAGTTGACAACTTGATGTATGCGATGGTTTGCACAAGACTAGATATTGCACATGTAGCGAGAGTTGTGAGCAGGTATATGAACAATCCAGATACAAAACATTGGGAGGTAGTAAAGTGGATTCTCGGGTATTTGAGAGGTATTTCTACTCATGCATTATATTTTGGAGGTTCAGACATTGTTCTACAGGGATATGTTGATTCAAATATGGTAGGTGATAAATATAGCAGGAGGAGCACCACATGGTATGTTTTTACTATAGGTGGAACAACAATAAGTTGGATTTTGAAACTGCAAAAGGTTGTTTCACTTTCAACAACAGAGACAAAGTATGTTGTTGCTACAGAGGCTAGTAAATAAATGATTTGGTTACAAAGGTTTATCGAGGAATTGGGAAAGAAGCAGGAGAATAACAGGTTGTATCGTGACAGTGAAAGTGTCATTCATCTTGCAAAGAACTCAGCCTTCCATTCGAAGATTAAGCATATACAAATCAGGTACCATTTCATATGATCCGTCTTGGAAGATGGACATTTGAAGTTGGAAAAGATACACACTAGCCAGAATCCTGCAGACATGTTAACAAAGGGAGTAACCAGGGAGAAACTGAGTTCCTGCTCAATTTCAGTTGGTATTCAAGCATGAAGGTGAAGATGAGAAATTTTCCAGGTCTAAGAAGGTTCATAGTCCAATAGATACAACAACGGTGGAGTTGTTGAGATCAGTCTCCAAGTGGGAGATTGTTGGTTGTGGAGCCTGATTATCTTCCTAATTCATAGGTCTTTGTTTTCAGCCGTGTTTATACCCCATGAAGACTTTACACCTCGAAAGAATGTACACTCCTCCATGCAGGGGAGTGCAGAGGGTGGTTACCCCCTCTATGGGGTCCAGGGGCAAGCGGGCCCCCGGAGGAAAAATTGCCTTGTAAATGTATATTGTAATTTCATTGTAAATATGGACCGTTCATTATAAGGTCACAGATCTTACAGTAGAAGTTATGTTAGGGTTTTTTGCCCTAGAAGGCAACCCTCTTTTATGAGGGAAATGTATTGTGGCTATGCATCATTGTGAATATTGTATTATGAGAGAGGAAACTGTGAGAGAAAGAAGAGGAAGTTACAACGGGTGTGTTGTAGGTTGTATCCCTTCATTTGATGGATAATAATGAAGGAAGGACCTGACAATTTCTCTGGTGGACGTAGCCCACACTGAGTGAACCACGTATATCTGTGTTTCTATTGTATTGTGTATCTTTTGTGTTTTATTTCTGCATTTATTTTATTTTATTGCTTCACGACCCTGTTTTTCTAACACTTAGGACTATCCTTCTTTGGAGAGAGCAAGACCTCCATTTCAAAAATTCTAGTAAATTAATGTATTGAGATAAATGATGAAGTTCTGAGATATAGTTAGTATTTGTAATGATTTATTATGCTTATGAATAATTAGATATGCCATTTATTCTTGATTTTTGTAATAATGGAAATGTGTCATGGGGCATATTGTTGATCACTAATTCCTAATGGAGTTGAGATTTAGAATTGGATTTGTTGTCTACAAAAATCCTTAGCTAGACTTTGGATTTAAATATTGAAAGATTGACCCATGATTGATTGATATAGATCCAAACCCTATCATAGTAACCAAGAGGAAGGGTTTGTTTTTGTAATGATATTTTGGTTTCTATCTCCTACTATCTTTAATAATTTTTATCACTGCAAACAACCTTCATTCTGGATGGTGCAACTCATACTCTTTATTTTTTGAGTTGGTGCCATTATCTCCTACATCAAAACGAAGGGCCCAACATTCACCACAAATATGTAGAGATTGGTTCAGGAACTCGATTCCTACCCTGTATGCATTTGGGGAAGGGAATATGACCAATTTTTTTTTTTTTGTAAGTTTGTTTTCTATAAGTTACCTTTCATGAAAAACTATTACAAAATGACAATTGTTCGTTGGAGCAAGAGTCGGCATGACTGGAAACAAACTCTGCTCCAGCTGAGCTTTTAGAACTAAGTTCCCTATGACACCAAAAATTATACAAAGCCAAGTGGCCATTGTGACATAGATATTGTTTGACAGTGCCAGATACAAAATGAAAACAAAGATAAATAATCTTAATCTGACCTCAAGACTAATAGATATTATGACTAGGAGGACTAGATACAAACTAAAAGAACCAATATAAAAAATGTTGAACTTGATGTACATCATAGCCAACTTCAATTCTATCAAGGAGGAAGGAGGATGGGCGTCATTGCTCCAATTGTCGCAGGAGTTGGCGGGGCATATCAAAAAGTGTTCAAGTCCGTCACTAGGGAAATACGATGTTCCAGAAGCTCAAGGTGGTATTTGACATCGAAGATCTCACTTCGAAGCTCGAAAATCAAATGTTGAAGGGTAGATAAGGCCTCAAAGATGCGTTGAGAGTCCTCCGCATTGGTTACACTCGACTTAATAGTGGAGGGTGCTTCCAATGGATGCATCGTTGGGTGTCCGAGGACTGAGCATCATGACTGTGACTGGAAGGGATACAAGAGGCGCTTGGAGGTGGGATTTCAGAAGAAGTCCATCTAGGAAAAGATTTTCGGGGCATAACCCAAAGAGCGCCCTCACCTGTCAAACCATTCAATTTTACAACCCCAATCAATTGTCCGTTGTCCTGTTGGTGAGCCTTATCCGAACTATGTGAACGAGACCTGGAGTGCTTCCCACGATTTTTCGAATTGTCACTACCCGCGATCGAGGAAAGAGGTCGACTGACTGGAATGTGTGAACCCCAACCTTGCTTTGGAAGACCACATTGCCTCGACATATTGAACACATAAGTGATGGACTCCCGGATAATAAAATCCTAACCCCGTTGTTTTCTCCTTTTGTGACGATGCACTAGAAAAAAACCATACGCAGAATGATGTTTCCCCCATGTGTCGAGTTGCCTTAATTTACCTCTTCTCGCCCGCGTCATGGCCGTTAATGTCTCATTAATTGTAGGGTACCAGAAGTTATGAACGCCAACCTCCATCGTGCATACCTGCAACATTCTCTTGGATCGAAATCGGGCTAAGTACAAAATGCCTTGAGTGATTTGATGCGACCTCCTCCAAAAACTTCCACCTGTGCT
Organism: Picea engelmannii; assembly: GCA_009831015.1. Classification (NCBI taxonomy): domain Eukaryota; kingdom Viridiplantae; phylum Streptophyta; class Pinopsida; order Pinales; family Pinaceae; genus Picea; species Picea engelmannii. The sequence goes on along the minus strand of ML797933.1, from coordinate 199,694 downwards.
GTTGGCTCGAGGATCGATGAGCCAAGTGGCAAGTGTACCAAATGCCTTGTGTTTTGTCATGTGCACTATGTGTTGGATGACACCCCATCCAAGGAAGTATGACCAACATTTTGAAAGCCATCACACTAGAAATTTCCATCACACTTGCATCACAAAAAACATTATTCTTGAAGCATTCTTCATTTCAAAGGAATCCATTTCTTATAAATCTTTATTCCAATAATTCCATGATATTTTGACATGGTCCTATGCGAAATTCCTCACCTAGACTTTTGTATTGTTAAACATTGTATTGACACATGGGGAGACATGCCACTAGTTCAACAGAAACAAAGGTCTCTGACCCCATAGAAGCCCCAACCATCAAAGCTCAGATAAAAAAATTGCACTTGATTACTTCATTCACCCCATCACTTACACATCATGGGTGTCAAATCATGTCCTTGCCAACAAGATGTAAGGAATCATTAGGTCTTGTGCCAACTTTTAGGATTTTAATCAAGCTTGTCCTAAAGACAATTTACCTACTTCTTTCATTGGCCAAATGATCAATGAGTGTGTCGGCCATAAAGATTTGTTTTCATGGATGAGTTCTTCGGGTACAACTAAATTTATATCCATCAACATGATCAATAAAAAAATTTAATCACTATGGCTTGGGGAACTTTTTGCTTATCATGTCATGACATTCATATTCAAGAACACTTGAGCCACTTTCTAATGTGCTATGTCCTATGTGTTTCATGGCATGGTTCACATCATTATAACTTATTTTGACAACCTCACGCCTATATTAAAATGATGATTGCAACACTTAGTATACCTACATGCTATTTTCCTTTTGGTGTTGGTGATACATCATCTGATTAAACTCTCTCAAGTGTGTATTCTTGTCGCCATTGGATTCCTCCTTGGGTTCATTATTGTTTAATTTATTTCAACTACAAGAGACATTCTCCCAGAGGATGGCATAAGACCCTAGTTATGGACTAGGGCCCCCAGTACACACCTGGGGTTCTTGGTCTGGGACCAAGCAGTTAGAGCCATGGAAAAAGACCCTTGTGAGGGCCCCCAGTAGATAACTGGGGTTCTTGGTATGGGACCAAGAAGAAAGACCCTTGTAAGCCCCCCCAGTAGATGACTGGGGTTCTTGGTCTGGGACCAAGCAAAAAGACCCTTGTGAGGGCCCCCAGTAGATCCCTGGGGTTCTTAGTCTGGGACCAAGCAAAAATACCCTTGTGAGGGCCCCCAGTAGATGACTGGGGTTCTTGGTCCGGGACCAATCAGAAAGACCCTTGTGAGGACCCCTAATAGATGATTGGCGTTCTTGGTCTGGGACCAAGCAGTAAAGACCCTAGATGTATTCTAGGGCCCCTGGATGTGTTCCAGGGAATCCTTGCTCTAAGCCTGGATTGATCCTTGGATGTGCTCCTTGGTGGTTGATATAAGTCCCTAGATATGTCTAGGGCCCCTAGATGTGTTTTAGGGTTTGATCCTTGGTCTTGTACCTTGGTGGATAAGACCCCAGATATGTTCTGTGGCAACCTGGTCCTTGATCAGGTAGTTGTTGGTGTATGATCATCTTCCTCTCTTCCAGGATGGTCCACAAGACCTAGGAGAGACTTTGAAGGCGGGCATGACCACATGAGGGATGTATCCCATATGCAGTGAAGATAAAGTTAGTTGGTCACCTTGAGAAATATATGGACACGTGTTTCCACTTAGTAAACCTCTCCTATAACCCCCACCCTTGGTTTTTGAGCTTGAGTTTGTTTGAGGGTTTGTATTTTGTTTTAGGGTTAATATAAAAAATATTTAATTAATATTAATTATAACATATTTAATTAATATTAATATTAATTAAATATGTTATTTTTAATTGTATTTTAATTATATTTTTTATTACCCTAACCCTAGCCTAAAAGTATAAATTAAGAACCCTCCCCCTACACCTATACTCACTCTCTCATATGCTAAGTGAAGGATTTCTTTGAGTTATTCTTCCTATGAGTGTTGTGGCCTCTTTGTGATAGTACTGCGGTCTCCTTGTGACAATATAGTAGCCTCCTTGTGACAGTACAACGACCTCTTGATGACAATACAGTCTAGCCTCTCTTTTATTTTGCCGACATGTCCCTTCTTTGATATTCACGTTGCTGCTGTGTGTTGAGAGTGGTTAAAATCTCTGCTGGGAAGTGTTTTTGCTGCCGCCACTCCTTGATTGTTGAAGCTGACCCTCCCTTAAGGTTACATGTTGAGCTGATCTAGGCCACAACCCCTACTACTGGGTAGTTAAGGTTTAGATCTAGGTCATCAGTCCTGATCTGAAGTTTTCAAAGCCTCTTTTTCCCTGGCTGCTTTCATCTCTTTCTATTTTTGACCAAATCAAGGGTTTTGATTCCAGTGTTCCTTGTTGGGGGTTTGAGTATGTTTGTATGAGGGTTTTTCATGGTGGCATATTAGTCCTATTTTTCTCTTGATAAGAGATCTAACCCTTGAGGTAGATCCATGACCCAAAGACTTGTCTGAGCATATGTTAGTGGCCTTTTATCTCTCATATGTGTTATGTTCTACTTCATCCAACATAGGTAAGATTGTCAAGAGGTAAGTTACAATTTTCAGTTTTATTGAATTGGTTATCACTAGATCTATTGTTCAACATGCTTTATTATTATTGTTCAGTTCAGATCTGACTTAGAAATTTATCTACAGTTAAGATCGAAGTATGTTGTTCACTCAAAAATACTTTACAGTTTAGATCTATCTAGTATACAAGTTCAGAATTAACTTCTAGTCTAGATCTAGGTGTTTTACTCACTCGGAAATTGTTTATGGTTTACTATACATGTTCAGAATTATCTTTTAAGTTCAGATCTAACTATCTAGCATACTCAGAATATTTTTGGAGTTCAGATCTGTATAAGTTTGATGTGTTCATGCTGATTTTATCCTTTGAAAATTTGAAAAAAGTAAAATTCTTGTTTTGTTTCCCTAATTCTAACAATTATCTTGAAGCAAGGGATTACCATTGATCCTTTGAAACTCCATACCATCATGGAGATGCCTCCAACAAGAAACCTCTTCCAACTTCAAAGCCTTTAAGGCAAAGTCAAATTTTTACGATGCTTTGTGCCCAACTACACTACTCACTCACATGTTTTTTTTAATCTTTTTGTGCAAAGACACCACTTTCATTTTGGATGATCATGCCCAAAAATCATTTGATGCATAGAAACATGCTCTCACCACAACACCCCTCATTAACCCCTCGACTTTAGTAACGATTTCATCCTTTATATTTTAGCTTTGATTCGTATCGTCATTGGCATAATATTACAATAGAGGGGCAATGGCTATGAACATGTAATTTATTACGTTAGCACAAACCTGCTAAGACTTATGTTGAACTACACTCATGATGAGAAGTTATCCTTGGCAATGGTTTATTTAGTTCAAAAGCTCTACCATTACCATTATCGTGGAAATTTGAACTCCATGAAATACATCTTGGGATGATGACTAATCAATGATAAGTTTTCTGATTGGGTTGTTATCCTATGATATTCGATCTCAAATTTGCTACCCAAAAGTAAGAAGGCTTTAACTCTCGTTAAGTTCATTAGAAACCTACCTATTGGTATGGACAACCCACTCCTTAATGATGCTTTCCTAGGTGAGAATATATTTATTTTATTGTCAGAAAACTCAATTGTTTCGTGATATCCCAATCTACCTTCTCACAAAGAAGTTTGGACCACATCTCTCTCATGATGATTGATGATGCATTTAAGTTCAACAATAACCTAACTATTGGCATGGCCAACCCACTCTTTAGTGATGCTTTCCCAAGTGAGAATCTCTTTATTTTATTGTCAGACAACTCAATTGTTTAGTGATATCCCTCTTTCAAATCCCATCCATCCAATGAATCCTATATATTATATTCTCTTCTTTTTCCACCATTTGGAGTAGTTGGGACCCTCGTGATGACCACTTCTCAACCTCCTTGGGTTGACCATTAGTTTTCTTGTTCGGTACTTTCCTTCCCATCTCCTAATATTTCTACTACACCACCAATTTACTTGGTCTTTTCTCATGTCTCTCCCCTTGGGGAAAGTTTGCCTAGTAACTAGGATCCACACAAGATACCAAAACAAAAGACTAGGAACATGCATGGAATAATTGTGGATAGATGGGTGTTAATAAGAATGCCAAGGGTACCTTTGCCACCAATATTATCCTAGCCCCACCCATGCAATTGTCTAATAATCACACTCAGATTCCCTATCCTTGTGCCCTTTGTGACTAGTTTAGGTCACTCCACTCACATTGTCCCACGATCTTGAAACTTCGTTAATTGGCTTGTGTTCCCTCCATTTCATTGTTTCCTCCCCTTCTATTGCATCCCTCCACACATGCTATGGACATGCTTGCCTCTTCAGAACCTTGCACAATCTTGATCCAAACTAAGCACTCTTACACCATTTGTGGCATCTTCGGTCATTATACCCATGATTGCTCGACCCCTCTGGAACTTATCAGCTACCACACCACCTTGTGATAACGACCCCCACTGTAATATCACCATATAACCTCTCTCATGCATGCCTCACTTTCACCTTTTCCTAGGCCTATGCTTGGCTCGACATCAACTATTGCTAACCACCTAAGTAATTTCCCCCTCTCCAGCCATGACCTTACAAAATTGTAGCATTACTATTTTCATGTCCTTTCAACAACTTTATAAGATGTTGCTCACGACTGTCATCTAGATTTTATTTTGATCTACCTCTTTTCTCCAATATCCTATGTCATCGATATGTGAAACAAAGAGATCCTAAGTTTTGGCCTAGACGAGGCTAGCCCTCTTAGTGGAGTCATCATGTGATGAACCCAAAAGTGATCAAGAGCCCACATTGCAAGTATTGCAATTTGATATCTATCTCATTTAAATTTTGCAATTATGCTTTTACAAAAATAAAAATAAAAAAGTTTTGGCATTTGTAACCCAAATTGTTCAAACTTAACTCTTTCACCATTCTTGAGTTCACCCTCCCCTTGACTAGTCCATGGATCCCCACCACCTAGGTTAACAACACTTGACAATTATCTTAGCTCATTGATTTCATGGCGTTCTATGGTAGTTGACACAACCCTGATTTGATAGTATGCAATATATATTGCATATGTGAATTCTTTTATTTTGGTTTTGTGACCATCCTCATCTATTTTGAGGAATTGTCCGGTTTGTTGTAAGAACAATGCTAGGGTATAACTTCATAGGTTATTGATTGACAACATAATTGGCCTCATGACATTTAAAAAGAAAATAATATTCAAAGCATGTGCAGAGCTTCTGTTCGAGGGATCTTGTTTTGGATTATTGTTGAGTTAGGGTTCGACTCTAAGTCGTCGCTCAACAACCCACATGCACGCTACCCATGGTATATTCCTTTAGCAGTAGATTGACTAACATCATTGTTGCAACCACCAAGGAGAAGAATAAAATGGTGTTGAAGGATAGGTTGATCTGGGGAATCCACTCCCAAAAAAGATAGAGGACGACATTGTTCAGATTTGGGCATATACACAGAGATGGACTGTAGAGTATTCTATCTACTTGATGGCAGAGCATATTAATGATTTGGCCAATATGCAACTTGAAGAATTGTTGATATGATAGAGGGGGTGCCAGGAAATTGACAAAACTCACTATTTCAAACACTACGAGCCAAGAAAGGATAAATTGTTTGGTTGAGAGACCAACAAGCCTCTGAACCCAATGATTTGCCTCCTTGCCTCTCCAACCCAACAATTTTTCCTCCAACATGCAAGTTGCCTCTTAAACCCAATGATTTGCCTCTCTGGGCCCCAACTCAGTGGTTAGTAGTTTCTGAGTTTGGTTGTTTTTTCCTTGTGTAATGCTTAGTTACTACCTTGGTAGTTTGAGTTACAACCTCATTATTAAAGGCAATACGTATCCTTCTCTTTCATTCTTTTCTCTCATTCTCTCTGAACAAGTTCTCTTTTTAGCTCATGGATGTAGGTGAACATTCCTTCATTGTTTGCTATAATTTCTTGTAGATGGCTGTTCAAAGTCATTTCAACCAGCAAACACTCCCACTAATTGCCGAAGACTAATGCATAGTGATCCCAACATCTTGGCTATTTGTTTTTCCTTGCAAATTCTTGTTGCAATTCTCTCTCGTGTTTTCGACATCTCAGAGAAGCCATATTTTCATTTCTATGGTTAATGTTTGGTATTGATCTGCAAATCGAATGGACACTTATCCGAAGCAATCTCACTCCCAGAGAAAGGGTGTAGTGCCTCAGAGGATCGCGAATCGTTTTCTATCTATCATGAATGCCGATAGCTTGCAATTCATCAATGAAATCGATTTGTAGCTGCAACAAGGTTTATTGACTGACAAACAGTGTCGGAGGAAAAGCAAAGACCCATTTTATCCGTTTCATTCCTCCTCAATGTAGGATCTATTGTTGTCTTTTTGTTCTTTTAGTTTTCATGAGCAGATTAATTTCCTTTTGCATTTATCACAAGATTAAATGTTATTGGCATATTTTATGCAAGAGATTTGAATGCCGAAGGTTGGATGATGGAGTGACTATTTGCACCACATATATGTGTAGTGGATTGATCGACTTGGTGTTATAGGCTGAATTGAAGATTCCTTGATTGAAAAAATCGCTTGAAGCCCCATTTAGTATTAGACACTTCCTTCTTCTTGATTTCGTCAGTGGATGCAGTGGTTTTATGTTTTGTTAATGCTGAGTTGAAAGTTTTCAAATGCTCAATGGTATTTCAAGTTTGATTAAAAACACAGTTTTAGATTATATGCACTAGTTTATATGTCGGTTTGTGTGAGAGAATCAAATGGAGGAGAAGTTGATATTCACAAAGTTGTTATATTTTCTTTTGTTGAACCTATATTGTTGTGTGATTTTTTTCATTGATGAGAGGTGGCAAGGTGAATGCTTATCAATGGATTGACAAGCCTTTTGTGCATATGTTGTAAATCATCCATTCACTTGTTTGTTTTCAAGCTTGGATTTAATTAGTTTAAGAATGATATTGACAGAGGATCCATATGCTTGTGCATTCGTCAAATATAAATTTGCATACTACTTTGAAATACAACTTTAATGGACGTTACATGTGTGCATATTTGTTTCCCTTGATTACAGATTTCAATCAATAATCCATTTCCTCTCTTTCGAATTCTAACAAACTTATTGGCATGTTGTTTTTCTTATTAACCATCCCAAATCAAAAGAGAGGATTACTCAAAGGATGTTGGGGTTTAATGGAAAAACAAAGAACACCAAATATGAAACCGTACATAGTTGCCAACTTAGGACTAAACCAAATGGATTTCAAAACCATTATATCATTTTATCAATTTAACTATAATTATATACCAATCTACAAAAAATTACAACCTATGCAATATATTACATTAAGATATATCACAAACTATACCATGAAAGAAATTAATTGCCTCATTGAACAAAAGAAACAAACTTAAAAATAGTTTATGATATAGTAAAAAATATAGACGAAATCTAATTGAGATGAGGGAAATATGATTTCACCAAGGGTAAAAATGTTGCTACCTTAAGCTCGGAGAGCATTACTTATCCATGGAGAACCAAGATTACCATGATGTTTCACAATGGGAATCCACGAGGTGAAATATCTAGCCAAGGAAAACCATCAAGGCATTGATCATTCACAAAGAAAACCATCAAGGGACTGATCATTCACAACTCTAGCCTCTAATTATGCAAAATCTCTCCACACATGGAAGGTTGCTCGACTCATAGAGACATGGTTGGAAAATCCCAAAGAATCTCAAGATGGTATTTGTAGGAGCTAATTTGAGTGATGGATAATTCCTTGAGAAGAAACTAGTTTAAATCTCCTAGATGAACTCTTTGTGAATGATGGAAAGAATCATGATTTTCTCTCCTCAAACTCCAACACCTAGCATTGCAAGAGACAWTACATCCTAGCATCTCCTTTCCTCTCCTCTCAAACTCYAACACCTAGCATTGCAAGAGGCATTACATTCTAGCCTCTCCTTTCCTCTCCTCTCAAGTTCTTTAGATCATCCATATATTTGAGAGTTGTATGGATCCCATTTGAATTCYATACATGTGTACTCTAGCTATTGTAATTGGGAGAGTYATATCAAGAATAAAAGGCCTTGCTTCCATGGATGTTTACCGACCTTGGGATTTTACCACTCTATTTGAGACAATTTCTCAATGGCATAAATTTAGTGCTTTGCTTGACACTATGTATTTGTGATGGGGAGACCATTTTACATTCCATGTGGTGAATATTTGAGAAATTTTTGAACTTGATGGTCATTGTGAGATCAAGTTCAAGTTCTTGATTGAAGCACTCTAGTTGATCATCAACAAGTTCAGTTTGTTAGATCACATTCAACTTCATCTTTTGCTATCATTCATGTCTTCTTGGAGAGATTGTTCTTTGACACACTATGGATTCATGCCTTTTCTCTTGGAGGCTCTTTCTTGTAGTTATCTCTCTATTTGCTTCAGCTATTCCTAAGCAGTGTGTGTGAAGTGTTTAGAGACATATTGATTCTGTAGATTACTACTCTATCTTGAGTTGCTTAGCACTTCATCATGAGTATACTGATGTTGTCATTGTTGGTCATTTTGCATTGGTTCTTGACGGTAGCATGTGTCTTCTCCTTGCACCTTATTGGGGATTTGGTTGTAGCTTATTGACGGTTCCCTACATTGTTTCACTCATCAGCTTATCCTTGAAAACAACAAAGTTTGACACTATCTTTTCCACTTATCTAGGATGTTTGAAGTTGTCATTAAGGGGAAATGTAATGCAAAGCCATCTTCTTCCAAATGTGCTCATTACAACCCATTAAGTAATGTTCGTTTAGTGGCCACATTTACTGTTGTATAGCTTATCACTATGATGATTGTGAGAACATCATTCTGATGCATTTGTACACATAATGAGGCATCATTAAACTTGTTAGATCTCAAATATCTCACATTATTGGCTTATTATTCTTCTAGTCAACATTACAGGTGAATGTTAGAATGTGTTTTAATGTTGTCTAGTGGCTTGATGTAATTTTGTACTTAGTGTCATAATAATGATCATTATAATATCATTTGTGGGGCACTTAAACATGTAACATGGCCTCACTAAACTTTTGTAATATCTGCACATGTGCACATGGAGATAGTTTTGGGAGTTATTTGGTTGTGACCTACATCTCAAGTAATGGTGACCTGCACTCATAGGTCATTCTTATCCACTATTTTCCCCTTATCTTTTGATGAGCTTATCATCAACCTTTATGGATTGGTTGATCTCCACCCTTGACTGTGCCTTATGATCAATGGGCCAACTTTCTCTTGATTGCTATAAATTGAGGCAATTGATCTTGAATCAAGTGAGAGTGACTTATGGTATTGATTATTAGTCTAGACCCTAGAGGTCCTTATGCTAGATATGCCTGTGAGTTGTATGGATCCCATTTGAACTCCATACGTGTGTGTGTGCTCTAACAATTGTATTGGGAGAGTTATATGAAGAATAGAATGCCTAGCTTCCATGAATGTTTCTCCACCTTAAGGTTTTACCATGTAAATTTCTTATCTCTTCTCTTATATTTGATAGATCTCATTTTATTTGTTTTATGTTTTCCATAAAAATTTAGATAAGATAAATCTTGATAATATATTTCTATATATATATATATATTTTTGTCTTTCATAAAATTTTAAATATTGATCCTTTCTCAAGCAATGATTTATTCTTTGAACTTGCAATTTTAGTAATGGTTATAAAGCTTCGGTAGGTAGTGCACCTCTATTGTTGTTCCATCGATTATTTTGATTCTAATACAAACTTCTCTTTAAAGAAATAATATTATTCCAATATGGAAGTCTATTTCAATGAGCAAAGAGGAATACAGCTCTATAAAGATGAAGGAGGACCCACCATGATCCCCAAGGGGATTCCCCTCTCCTATGAGGAAAAAGATATCAACAACATCGAGAAAGAAAATAAAATTATATTCCTTTTCAGCTCAAGCATCTTTGCATATATATCTTAATGATATGTTTAAGAGGGATCCATTTGATTCACATCGCCACTTCGATTTAAGAGCAATTTTTTACTTCCAGGAGGAAGAACATTGTTAAATATTCCATCAATTCAAGTGGAATATTATGATTCTTTTAGAGGCTTTCTTCAACCTTTGATTTAGTACACGTGATTTCAAGCAAAGACCTAAGAAGTGCAATAACTGAAAGACACAGGGAAAAGCTACTTTGTTAAATGTGGCTCACACGACCAAAGGGAGGGGGAGGAAATGAGCCACAAGCCTGATAAGAGCACAAGGAGGGTGAAGGTTTTAACACATGGATCTAAACCTTCCAAGGGTGAGGACATGTTGTGTGACTAAACAAAGCAATAGTTGTAAAATATCAATGAAATATTTACATATTTATAATTTTATAATTAGCATAGAAGCTAAATAGTTGTTGGTGAACGTCGAAAGGTTGATAAGATGAAAGGAACCCTTAAAAAAATATATTAAATTTTATTATTGATTAACAAATAAATGGTTGAGCTTCATTTATCTGGTGTTAATATTTTAATTTCTTTAATCACTTACGTGGCAATCAGTTAGCTATCAAAGTAATTTTTAAATATGATTAGGTAAATGTAAAAAAGTAAACACATAAGCGGATGTCTTTATAATAGCTAGGAAGTTAATGATTGAAATCACAGCCATTTATTTTGTGTGACTACTAAGAATATTCCAGTCATATTTAATCCTGTCCATAAAAAACTTATTAAACACTAAACCCTTATTAAATCTGTCCATTGTATAGTCAAACCATTAAAATGTAATTGAAATTGAATGGTCAACAAAACAACGATCATGATAATTTATGGTCAAACCATTGAAATTGAGCGTTCAACAAAACAACGATCATGATAACAATGTGAATAAGATAATGGAAGCTGCCCTGAACACCATTAAATCTGAAGAGGTCGCTCATGGCTGGGCAGTGTCTCCCTTCATTGACGATAACATTGTGGATCTATTGATGAGTTCAAACGTTGGGTTTTGGGTCATCACTTTCTGGAAGGACGGAGAGCATAATTCCTTCATGTATTTTTCTTGACATTGAACAAGTTTGACAGAATCACCCTTACGGAGGTGGAGCTTGGAATCAGGGATGTTGCATTATTATTAATTTAGATCTATTAAGTATTGAGAAATCAAATTTTATCATTTAATATGAATTAATAGATGATATGGAATTTAATGATAAAAAATATAAGTTTTAAGAAATTTATCCCTCTTGAATCCTTAATAAATCTGGGTTTAAGATAAATTTAAATTGATTTATTTTTTAAATATTATCTTATATACATGATAACATCTATGTTATACTAAACTATAAAACACCTGGCTACTCTCATGCAATAACCCTTGCTAAGTCTTCTAAATTAAAAAAAACAAGTCAAATCCAAAAATAAATAAAGCTATAACAGATAAATAAAATTATAACAATAGATTTTGACACAATGTTGAAAGTGGGAGCATACAAAATGTTTCCAAGCACATAAAGCTATAACAATAAATTCCAACACAATGTTGAAAGTTGGAGCATACAAAATGTTTCCTGTTTCCAAGCACACAAGGGAAGGATGCTTTTCAACAATTTGGCAAAATGTCACTTGTAATGTTTTGGTTTCAAAAAGAGAAGGGGTATACCGATTTTTGTAAAAATCCTCGAGAGAATCACCGCCATCTCATGGTAGAGAGCACAAAACATTGAGGCCAAAACAAAAGATAGGGGTCCCTTGGTTGTTCATCAAAAGTTGATCTTCTATGATTGGTAGGTAGAAGGCATGCACTCTGGTTAATTACGATAATCGAAAGGAATCCACCCTAGTATTCATGGTGATGTCTTAATGGAGGGGTTCCACCAAAAGCAATAGTGTGACCTCTTCCTTGGGGTTTCGTTTCTTAAAAAAAGTTAAAACCTATGGAAAAAATCCTCATCTCTTTTGGATCCCAAGAGTCCTCAATTAGGTGTTTTGTCATCTCCTTTGGATCCCAAGAGTCTTTAATTAAGTGTTTTTATTGCAGAGAGCTTAAAAGTTCTCCCAACTTTGAAGGTTTAGTCATCAATGGTTATGAGATAATCAAACACTCTCCTTGGACCACATTATCATTTGCAAATTTACTGGAAAGTGACCAACCTTTATAGATCTTCTCAAAAGGCTTATTAATAAATATGGAAAAGTGGTAAACCTTTGCTCCAAGGGTCTCTTCATTGCTATTTTTAATACTCCCAATGGTTAAAGATGGATCCTAGAAAAATGGCAATGGTTTTGGGATGAAATAACACTAGTAGTTTCCTCAAACTATGGTTTTTGGAATTTGATTTGGTTAAAATGTTTGTCTCTACAATGCCAATTTCATAACATTATCAAATCTTCCCATCCATTGGTATCACAATAAAATTTTGATAAAAATAAAACAGATTTATGGTAAATTTCACAAAATTGACTCTAGTCAACAATAAATCATCACATTTGCTAAAAATATGTGATCATATCAAGTATAGTATGAAGACTCTAGGATTATGACTACCGCTCCATTGCTCGGATTATGAGAACATGACATTTTGATGCAATATTTGTTAATAGACACAATCTAAAGGATTCATGTACAACAACTCTAGTCTCTTGGGAGGAAATATTAAAAATAATAAACCCAATGGACGACGACCAATGGTGAAGAAATGTCTCTAGAGATAGTCACCTACAACATCAATAAAGGTGTCCAACTCTCCATCTAAGAATTGTGATGTGGATATGGAATAAGTGTCTCCCTCTCTTTTGGAGGTAGTTTGGGGTGAAAACCCCTTGGGTGAATGAAAAGGCATCATGAATGGAACAAGTCAAACTCAAAAAGGAAATAGTCTCTCCATCTAATTCAAAAGATGTAAAATATCCAAATCAATAACACCTCTACCAACTATAAACCCATTCTCTGATTAGAAAGATATCATAAAAAAAATGGAAAACTATATCATAAAAAATACATATCTAACCTAGGTTTGAATAAGTAAAATCTTTCATCTATATAAAAGTTCAAAAATTTTGAAGTTTTTATTTAAAAAAACTAATACAACTTTTCAAAGTTTTTATGAAGAAGCTATTAAGACTCCTAATACGACACACTTCAATATGTAAATCTTATCATTTAGATAAATGTAGAAGATGGTGAAGAAAATGTCATGGAGATACATGAAGAACCTAGGATTGAGGAATCAAGATTAGGCAAGCTGTCAAATTATGGTGTAGCCACAAGCATTTGAACAATGGTCCGAGATTTGCTAACTGCTCAAGATGAAGGGAAACTGTCAATGATATACATAATTCTATCATAAACAATGGGATTTGGTAAATTTTAGCTCTTCCTTCATATATTTTCAAAATCTAACAAAATTTACAAGAGGGATGGGAATTTGCAAGAGGTTACAAGGATAAATTTGAAGATTATGTATAATTTTTTTAATATTATGTAATTTTTAATAATTTATTTATTTATATATTTTAAATAAATATTTTATTCGAAAGTTTTATATGAAATAATGTAATTGTATTTAGAAACGTGAGATGTATTTTACAAACAAATATTAATAAAATGTTTGTTGTGATGTTTTTGTTTAATGTCAACAGATATGTAATGTTTATGTCTATCAGTGCTTTGATATGTGATATAAGTTAACCCAAATCTAATATTTAAGATTTTTTTTTTAAAATAACAACGTATGTATAATATCTTGCTTATAAATTAAAATATATTAGTATATAAAATTAACTTAGGGATGCCTGCTTATATTAAAGTGTGAATGAATACTAAAAGGTGTTTCGTTTGCTTTATACAAGGGATTTCTGATTTATATTTGTTTTATACAAGGGATTTCTGATTTATAGGAACAAATAAAATCCAAATAAAAATCACAAAATAATCTGCCTCAGCTATAATCAGAGGTTTACCATATGAATGAATATGGAAGGAAATGTGTCGTCAGTTTGTTACTCAGCGAAAATTATTAGAACATACCTAGACAATTTGACCCAGAAGATTTGTATGCATTTTTACAACCCATTAGATTGAGTCAGCCAAGGTCGATTTCTCTCCCGGATTTTCCTTGCTTCCTCCTGTTACTCACCCGGATTTTCCTTGCTTCCTCCTGGTCCTACATCTGATGCTGTGGAGGGCAATCCTCTGCTCACCCAGGATTCAATCATAATCTGTGAGTGAAGATTCTGATCGGCGGGAACAAGATGGCCCGAGCCTACCACAACCACGTGGGTGAGATTCGAGTGGGAACGGACATACCCAGCCAGCTCGTTGGACACTTCCCAAATTCTTCTCTCAGAGGCCAGAAAATTGTCCAATCCCTCCCAATCCAGAATAGAAATCCAGCTTTCAGAAGAGAAAACGCCATCCTGCAGGTCGAATTGGCCCTGATACAACAGGACTGGCCTCCGCCGCACCAGGGCTTCCACCATCCACTTACTGCTCTTCATCACGTCGTCGCCCATTTTCTCTCCCACCGCCTGGCTGCAGTCCTCCCATTTGGTATGACCATCAGCCTTCAGGGCTTCTTTGACAGCAGGCTGATTGATGAACAGGGAGAGGTAATCGGTTCCATTCTCGGAGGTGTGATAGGGCAGCGTCCTCCTCATATCGTACAGAGTGGCCAGGCCCGTAACGTTCTCCAGGCGTTCGATGACGCGATTTCTGGCAATGTGGGCAGCCTTCCATTTCTGCTGGCGGGTGAGGTTCGCCGCCTCCTGCTGCAGAGCTTCGAGGTGGAGCTTTTCTTGAGAATCGATGAGTCCCACGGCTTATGCAACAGAGGCGTGCGATTCCACCTGCACGACGGGATGGGTTAATCCATTGCCGATGGCCAGTCCATCCAGTCGTAATGGTAATACCCTGTTATTGTCCAGCTGGTTGAGCATGTACAAGCCCAGGGAAGGCACATACTTTCCCGCATAGCTCTCGCCCGTTACATAAAACGGGCGCTTGCGAAACAGGGGATTCAGGTCGAAGAACGCTTGCAGGGCAGCGTACAAGTCCTTGGCAACATCGTCTAAGAACTGGCAATGTGTTCCTCGGAGGGGGCAATGCTGAAGCCGCTCCCAATAGGACTGTCTAAGAACAGTAAGCCAAACACACGATTCCAAGGCGCAGGATTCCGATGCAAACGGAGATCTGGGCCGACTCTCCAGGGGCCTAATTCGAATAAATTTCCAATCATACCAGAGCAGCCGGGACCTCCTTGCAGCCACAGAAGAATGGGAGTATCAGACAGCTGTTTTTCAGGGGAGATGGCCTCGTAGTATGCATAGAACATCAGAGCGCCGCTCTTTCCTTCTATATTCAGATACCCAGATTCCGTCGGCAGTGCCTCTCTGGGAAACGCTTCCGCTTCCATGCCCACCACCACCACCACATTCCAACATATTATTTCATGCCCACCACCACGAATTGAACAACCACCACAGCTGCTACTGCAACTGCAATGGAATTTCTACCGCGCAGATTCATCGTAGAAGACAATGGATAAGCTAACCTCCAAGAAGACAATATCAATACCAGCAAGATCAATGGTAGAATTCAAGAGCCTGGACCTATTGTACTCTGTATATAGGCGAATAAAGAGTTATCGATGGTCTCGATGGCCAGGAACAATAAAAAATCTAAAACAGAAAAGACAGACATGTGCCCTCCAGCAACCTTTGGATTTTCTATTGGAATCTCCAGCAACCTTTGGATTTTCTATTGGAATAGGAGCCCATATTATGGTATTTTTTTTTGGAATAGTCCAGTAGATATAAATAAAACCTAAAATGATTTTTGGAATCTCCAGCAACCTTTGGATTTTCTATTGGAATCTCCAGCAACCTTTGGATTTTCTATTGGAATCGGAGCCCATATTATGGTTTTTTTTTTGGAATAGTCCAGTAGATATAAATAAAACCTAAAATGATTTTTGGAATCTCAGCAACCTTTGGATTTTCTATTGGAATCGGAGCCCATATTATGGGTTTTTTTTTTGGAATAGTCCAGTAGATATAAATAAAACCTAAAATGATTTTTGGAATCTCCAGCAACCTTTGGATTTTCTATTGGAATCGGAGCCCATATTATGGTTTTTTTTTTGGAATAGTCCAGTAGATATAAATAAAACCTAAAATTATTTTACAGGTCAACTCTTCAAAATATTTTAACCGCTCTTAAGGTTCATTGAATCTGCAGAGGCGTGCGGTTTATGCTCTGTGATTCAGTATTATTATATGTCAATCAATTTGTACCGACGTGCGTGCATTTCAATAAATCAAATCGCAGGCCAATCA
>ML797933.1:139801-155795 GCA_009831015.1 Picea engelmannii | reverse complement strand
ATGTTACACAACTATTGCACTGTTCCATGTTGTAGCTGCAATTGTTCGACACCTATTCAAATTTGTTTTCCTCAATGGAACAACAATTTCATAAAGGACAATTTCCACTTATGTTCTTCAAAAATATAACAAAGAAAATAGATTTTAAAGAAATGATCTTTCACACAACCCAAACAACATTTGTAACAGAATTGCAAATAGACATAGTACATGATCTCAAGAAACTAACTAGCTCTACAACTGTTGTGCGTACACATCTACAATTTTATCCTCACTTTGCTTATACAAATTGCCTTCACCAATTTTATACAGTCTTTTTTTTTTTTTTTGTGCAGTTGTATATTATATTGTTCAATATATTAACTACTATGCTCACGTGCCCAGGTTGAGGGTGTTTTGGTTGCAGCGAATGCGTACTCGACCCCCTTCGATCCTGTATGTGCCAAATGAAACTCTCCTGCTTCTGCTTCTGCTTTCATAAGTGCTGATACAATTGATTGTCTACGATAGAGTAAAAAAATACCTTACATATATAAACATTGCCTCAATGATGCCATTCGAGTCATGGTAAACACAATCATACATTGTACAATTATACAACCTCTGTTACAAAATGTGCTTCCTTGGTTAACATAATTGTCATATGAAGCATACCTATAGAAAAAGGCAAGCAATGTCTACATGATGCGCGACTTTCAAATAAATAGCAAATTTACCTTAAATGAGGACAATGCAATTATTATATCGGCTGAAAAAAATAAATCATATCAAGCTTTGGCAGGAAACGCAAAAATCTCATTTGTGTGTAATTTTTCTTCAACACCCAGATGAATGTTCGACAAACTCGAGTTCTTCAGAGTTTACATCTATGGCTGTAAAATTTTCTTTCCAGAGATTTTATCTCTTTTTGTGCACTTGAAACAAGGAGAGTCTAACTACAAATGCAATCGATGTTGTTATTTTCATGTTCTTTTGCATCTCCGAGTAAGAATTTTGCATATTTGTTGGGTTGTCCAAATGAAAAAAAATGGTGGCTGGATGTGGATTTGTTGGAGGAGTCTGCACATTTTTGGGTGCCGAAATTGGAAAAATGTTTTCCAACTATATTGCCATGGCAGGATTTTTGCATTTTTTTGGATAGCCAAATAATAAAAAAAGATGATATGAATTTTCTCAATGCTCTGATTGAAAAAAAAGGGCTCAGCATGGATTGAAACATGAGCTTGTGATCTTCAGAAGTCGCTATAGAGATTGGGGAGTTCGCACATTGGAATTCATACATACAGGTGCAGTGATTAGTGATGTAAAAGCGCATAAGATTGTTCAGTCCAAAAATGGGAAGCATGAGGACAAAACCCATACAAATTATCCAACTGTAAATAACTCAGGCCCATCCTTTGAGCCGCCGGAATAGCTTGCTCCTCTAGCCAGAACCATCAGACATTTCCAATAAAATTGGAAATTTGGCATTGTTAAAACTGGTAGTGATAAAACATGGCACTATCAGAAGAAAATGTCCATAGTGATCTTGCTTCATGGTAAAATAGTAATCAACAAATTTCTTGTTACCCATTTTGGGGTTTGGTTATAGATAGGGTACAATGGCGAAGCTCGACTGGTTTTGTGTTGTCTTGTGTTTGGCAGACTTTTGTTCATATCCCATGGCCCCGATTATTTTCTGATGGCAACATATACCAGATGTAAGAGGAAACCAATGCCACGTGTGTTTTATATATATATATCAAATTGTTTGATGCAAATGTCGATGTGTACTACTCTATGGAACCTTGTGGGATCTCGCTTGGCACCTTCTGTGTTCATGCATTGCCTTGTGCCTCGACTTTCAATACATTTGGTGTTTTCTTGGTTCTTGGTTTTATGCTTCGTTCTGGAAAATTAATGATACATTCAAGATCTTGACAGATTTTCTATGATCTTAAAGAATATACAGGACATTCTTTGTCTTTTAATATAATCTCTTTGATGCAAATGTAGTATGTGGCTCGTTTGAGCATTTTTCCTTGATCGATGAACTTAGCAAAATCCATCTCCAGGAATGTTTTGAAATAAAATGATATATACTATGTGAAGTCTAATGGACCTATCACGTCAATGACAGGACATTAAAATTTAAATTCGTCATTGTTATACTCGCGGTGAAGTTGACAATACAATAACTTTACTTAAACATCCCAAAATTGATTTTCTTGTGGCTTTTCGATGCTTCTATTATACAAACACATCCTAGAAACTATAAGCATGGATCGCTTTCTTTTTGACCTCTGCTTTTCCTTTCTGGTTACTTAGTCATTTTTCAAAAATTTTCTAGGTGCGGGAGTTGATGGATTCACGTCTTCAGATTTCCACTGATACTTTTATATCACGAGTTTGACCAATCGTTTCCCCATTTCATATTCAACAAAATTTTTGGATCGCGGGTTCCTAGATAGATGGGTTCAACATTGCGTTTGCAATGTTCCGCCCCCTGCAAACAACACCCATACTTCCCCGATCTACAAATTAACAATGAAATTCCCCTTTTTCTCATTTGCTCCCTTTCTAGTTACTTGATCCTTTTTCTGAATGTCTCATGCTTTTATATACAACACCCAAAGTTCCACAATATACAAATTGATCGTCGAAATCCGTCATTGTCTCATGTTCCGTGTTACGCATTTTGCAATCAAAAGTTGGGATAGATACAATTTGACCATTAGACCCTCACATCTCCTGAGTAGAACTTGTGGCCCTATTTTCAAGCCCGTCAATATTCCTTGTTCCGAGTATGTCTCATGCTTTTATATCACGAGTCCGACCAGACACTTACCCATTGCATACTTGGCCATTATTACCATCGTTGGTTCCTGACCAGGCTTGCTCAACATTGCGCTTCCATTGATCCGCTACCTACAAACAACACCCAAAATTCCGCGATATACAAATTGACCACCAAAATCTGTCATTGTACCATGTTCCGTGTTACACATTCTGTAGTCAAAAGTTCAGAGACATACAATTTAACCATCGTGCCCTCGTGTCTCCTAAGTATATCTTGTGACCCTATTTTGAAGCCCTCCCGACCGCTTTCCATACTTGGTGATTTCTTGGAATCTCTTTCACAGGTTGGCGGGTGGATGAAATGTAGAATGCTTGATTTCTCTTTGCCATTCCCGCCACCTTCGCACTTCTTTCTAGATATGAAATTATTAATCTTTAATGCTAATAACTCATCGTGCAGGAACCGTTAAGATTGTCATTAATGTTCGAAAGGCCGGAGAAGATTTGTCATTAATACGAATTAAACCAATATTTGCGGAGAAGAGTGTTATCCTTTCCAAGTATTCATTCCAAGCATGATGCAATCTCTTTCATGCATCGTCCGGTTGGTGACTTTACGAAATCTCTAATCCTTAATCTCTTTTCATCATCACTGCCACCTTCGCACTTTTTTCTAAATATGCAATTAGTAAGCTTTAATGGTAACATCTCATTACACATGAATCGTGGAGATTGTCATTGATCAACGAAAGGTTCAAGGAAATCTTCCATTGATACACATTAAACCAAGATTTAGGGAGGGTTATATTATCCCTTCCGAATTTTAATTTCAAACATCATCTGGAGCAAACGGAAATTCTTGTTAACTTATGACAGTAGTTCCACAACAGTTTTGTCCAGATACAGTAAACACCTTCGAGCATGATGACCAAGGGTTCCAGTATTCTAGGGCATATTCTTACTACTCATCTCCCTCTACCCAGAAGAAAAAAAGGAGATGGTCCCTTGGTGCACCGAGAGATATATTTCAAGTCAAAGAATTCTAAGGCAACCCCACCTGCTCAGACAACTTACCTGTTTGCATTAATGGCTGGCGCAGAGGTTGATGCGATTGATTTCGAGCCGGGAGAAGATGCTCTGATAGACGATGATATGACAATGGATGATGGCAATGCAGACGTTGTTCCCACTCCTACGTCCAAATTGAAATCAACCATAATGGGGGGCACTTACTGGCTCGACGATGGCGGCCCTAACAAGACCAAAAGAATGGGTTTCAGAAAAGAAATTGATGCTGAATGCAATAGCCATTTTGCAGCTCGAAAATAGGAATTCCAAAGGTCCAAATTAGTCCATTATGGGCAGAATTCTTTCACTGTAAGGAAATGGTCTATTGATGTTCCTAGACATATATTTCAAGCCAAAAAATTATTCAATTGCGGGACCACTCTCCTATTCTCTGGATATACAATTAACATCTTAGGGGATGAGGACCAAAACTCCCACTGGTGCAAGGCATATTCCTACTACTCATCTCCTTCCACCCATAATGGACTAATGGAATTGCTCGTGCAACCTATGTCCCTGAAGTCTTCGACTGTGAGGAGGTGGTTTCTTGGTGTGTCCTAACTTTAAGTTTTAGGCTCTTCTGCTTTCCCTGCAATGTTTTTCATCTTCTTCCTCATGGGGAGCTTGCGAGAACTATCAATTCTACTGCGAATATGGGTTCCTATGTCTTGCGTTTGAAAAATTCTGCATTGCTTTCTTGCTAGAGTGCAACGTTGGAGCGATGTCAGCCTCAAGAGCATGAGTGTTGTTCATCTTCTTCAAGCCAAGGATTTATTCCACTACGGAACCACTCTCCTGTTTCTTTGTTGCCTCGGGGCTTCCACAATATATTGAGATTGGAGCAACGAGCATTGACCTTCCGAGGAGAAGACTGCAAGGATTTACTAAACAAAAGCATGGTAATCAGTTTTTTATGGATGTTGAAGAGCATCTAGATGGCTCCTGCATGTTGCAGGTTCTGTGCCCGTGTTTATGGAAAATATGTTCAATGTTTTGGCGCAAAGAACTCGATCCAATTTCTATGGATAGATATACACTGCCCAATATTTTTTTTTTAATGGATTTACTATTAAAAAATTTACCTTGAAATATTGGTTGTTGCTTATTTGGTGAATTTAACACCTCTTCTCATTGGCATGGTTCGATAGTCTCGTAGTTCTTCAATATTGTATTGGCTCAAGTATTTTGATCTAATATGGAGCATTTAACAATTATATGACAATGCATTGTGTCGATCCCATCGGGCTTTTATGGAAACAAAAATGAATTTCAGACAGTTTCAAACCAACATTCAATTCTATTCGTAATGCAGATAGAACATAGCAAGACCAAATCACAATGCGGCAGCCTGAGCCCCACCATAAAAATTTTGTTTTCATCTTAGCCTTGCTAAGCAAACGATTTCTTATTTCCCTTTCGCTTCCTTGATTCCTTTAGTCCGAAAGGGAACATTTTATTAATTGTCCATCCCCTGGCCTCTATTCAAGCATTTTTTACTTTATTAATGGAATTATCAAATTTCTTGTTCGCGAATAAAATAAAATAAATAAATAAATAAAAGATATATGATGGTTGTAGTCAAATGAGACTATGAAATCAACTACAATATTAAAATTCAAGATCATCATTGTTGTTTCTAGACATGCAATTATTAAGCTTTAATGCTAACAACCCATTATGCAAAAGGTTTAGTACTTAAGTTAATATGTTAAAGTCATGGAAGAATGTATCAAGAACACAATTACTCCCACAAGTTGCAATAAAAACTAATTTTCAACAAAGCATTTGCTCACACCCTTTTTAATGGTACACACACAATAGAAAACGAATAAGTGGATAAAATATTGGACTAGAAAATGATGGTTTTGCAACAATGGGGCTTGTTTGAAACCAATTCCCACTTACGTAAATTTCCCTCCGCTTTTCTATTTTCCCACTCTTTTATCCCCTGTAGTTTCTCTTTCTGGTTACTTAGTCATTTTTTCCTGAAAATGTCTTGTTGCGCGGGTTGATGGATTCACGCGTTCACATTTTCATTCATGCTTTTATATCGCGATTCCGACTGAGCGCTTCTCCTTTCTCTAAATTGCACTTCCATTGTTTCATGACTTGCAAACAACACTCCGACTTCTGCTATATGCAAATTTACTTCTGGGCTCCCACATCATCCCCTCTTCCATGTTACACATTTTGCACTGAAATGTTCCGATACATACAATTTGACCGTCGGGCCCTTATGTCTCCTCGGGAACCCTTGTCACCCTATTTTGAATTCCATCCGACCACTTTCCACACTTGACCATTTCTTGATATCTCTTTCGCGGATGTCTAGGTTGGTGGGTTCAGGAAATTTCCAATTTCTAGTCGTTGTTTATTGTGCCTGCCACCTTTAAACTTCTTTCCAAGTATATGCAATACGTATACAACTTCTCAAGAAACATACAAAAAATATCTTTCCAGGAAATGGAATATCTATTACAGATTTGAATATATTGGCCCTTCTTTTCCCTCTTCTATACTTAACCAAATTCTCGTTTCTTTTTCCCCTCTACTTTGGTTACTTAGTTGTTTTTCCGAAAATGTCTCAATGCGCGTGTTGGCGAACTCACAGGTTCACATTTTCACTCATTCTTTTATATCGCGGCTCCAACCGACCGCTACCCATTCCATGCCTAGCCACTTTTCAGATCACATATTCCTAGGTAGGTGGGCTCTATATTGCACTTCCATTGTTTTGTGACCTACAAACAACACCCAGACCTCCACGATATACAAATTTACTTCCGGACTCCCACATCATACCCTCTTCTGTGATACACAGTTTGCACTCAAAAGTTTTGAGACTTGCAATTTGACCTTCGGGTCCTCACGTCTCCTGGGGAACTATTGTCACCCCATTTTGAAGCTCGTGTGTCCGCTCTTCATATTTCGCCATTTCTTGGAATCTCTTTTGCGCCTCAAATTCCATACTTACTTGACTTTTTCGTTTGCAGGTTCCTGGACAGGCGGACTGCACTTCCAGTGTTCCTTGACCTGCAAATATCCCCTTGGCTTTCGCGATATACAAATTGACTTCCAGACTCCTACATTAACCCCTCTTCTGTGTTACACAGTTTGCACTCAAAATTTATGATACATACAATTTGACCGTCGGGGCCTCATGTCTCCTCAGGAACTCTTGTCACCCTATTTTGAAGCCCGTCCGACCGCTTTCCACACTTGGCCATTTCTTGCAATCTCTTTTGCGGATCGTCAGGTTGGCGGGTTTAGACATTTTCCAATTCCTAGTCGTTGTTTTCTGTGCTCGCGACCTTCACACTTCTTTCCAAGTATATGAAATAGGTATACAACTTCTCCATAAACATGCATAAAATATCTTTCTAGGAAATGGGATATCTATTACAGATGTGAATATATTATCCCTTCTTTTCCCTCTTCTATACTTAACCAAATTCTCGTTTCTTTTTTCCCTGTACTTTATCTTTCTCGTTACTTAGTTGTTTTTCCAAAAATGTCTAGCTGCGTGGATTGGCAGACTCGAGGGTTCACATTTTCACTTGTGATTTTATATCATGACTCCGACCGTCTGCTTCCCCATTCCATACCTAGCCACTTCTCCGATCGCGGATTTCCGGGTAGGCAGGCTCTAGACTGCACTTCCATTGTTCTGTGACCTGCAAACAACACCATGACTTCTGTGATATACAAATTTACAACTGGTCTCTCAAATCATACCCTCTTCTATGTTACACAGTTTTCCTATCATCCGCTATTCCGTGGTACACATTTTGCACTCAAAAGTTTTGAGACATACAATTTGACCGTTGGGTCCTCACGTCTCCTGTGGAACTATTGTCATCCCATTTTGAATCTCGTCTGTCAGCTTTCCATACTTCACCATTTCTTCGAATTTCTTTCGAGGATTATCGGGTTGGTGGGTTCATGAAATATCCAATTCCTAATCGTTGTTTCCTGTGCTCGCGCCCTTCACATTTCTTTCCAAGTATGAACTAACTTAGGTTTACTTCTAACAGCTCACCATGCCTCGAGGAGACCGTCATAATAACTGTTCCTACACAACTTATACAAAAACATGCAGAGAATATCCTGCCAGGTAATGGGATATCTATTAAAAATATCAATATATTAGCGAAAACGAATTCCATCGACCATTTCCCTCTTCCATACTTACCGCTACCGATTCCATGCGTAGCCACTTTTCAGATCGCGGATTCCCGGGCATGCAGGCTCTATATTGCATGTCCATTGTTCTGTGACCTGCAAACAACACCCAGACCTCTGCGATATACAAATTTACTTTCGAACTCCCACATCATACCCTCTTCCATGATACACAGTTTGCACTCAAAAGTTCTGAGACCTGCAATTTGACCTTCGGGTCCTCACGTCTCCTCGGAAACTATTGTCACCCCATTTTGAAGCTTGTGCATCCGCTTTCCATATTTCTCCATTTCTTGGAATCTCTTTCATGCCTCTAATTCCATACTTACCTGACTTTTTTGTGTTAGACAACTGAGAGGGGGGGGGGGTGAATCAGTTGTTACCATGCTTAAACAATAATGGTTCTTTTAGACTCTTTGTAGAGATACTAAATGATGATCACAATAATGCAGGGAAATAAACAATGGCACTTTCAACATCATTCACATATATGAGAAACAAAGAGACAAATATTTCGCGAGGAAACCCATGCAGGGTAAAAACCTCTTTTTCTTTATATGATAAGTAATAGTTACATTATTTACAATATCCTACATATGAACACCAACTCATAATGAGGCTACAACCTCATTTTTGCAAGCTGCAACTTGCTGAGATGACCAACTCTCTGTTTTCTCTAGCACCCACTAGAAGGAAACACCAATTCCCTGGTTTCTCTAGCACCAACTAGAAGGAAGCACCAACTCCCTGGTTTCTCTAGCACTGACTAGATGGAAGCACCAACTCCCTGTGTTCAAGCACCCACTTGAACCTTTGAGGACACCAATCCTCCCTAGCTCCTCCCAACCACCCTGAAATATAAATATTTGCTACTGAAACTTATTACAGTGATAGGATGTTCAACAATGGCTTACCAGACTCATCACTGTTCTGCTGCATTTCGTTGCTCTGTCTGCCTCATTGACTTTCTGTACACATTTCTTGCGCTGTCTGTTCTTCTGCTTTTTATGCTCTGTGCGCCATGTCCATTCACTTGCACAGGTTATCTTCTGTGCTATTCAGCTGCTGCACTTTGATCCTTTTTCACACATGAATCACCTTCACCAACAACAACCACAACAAACTCCAATGACAACAGCCCCCAACAATATCTTCTTTGTACCGTGTATTTATAGCTTCTGTGCACCTTGTGCATGCAATGTTCGCAATGCCTCTGCATGCTGACTCCGTGCCGTTATCCTCCACCTCTCGAGTGCTCTGTCTGATCATCATCGTGACTCTTTAGCTTCTCTGGTGGTTCGCCCCGCATGTCCAATGTCACTGTATGTTATACTGAGATTCCTCAACCTCTCTGGCAGTTTGAGACTCTTCGTCTTCTCCGTGACAGTCGAACTCACCTTCTCTGTTTCAGTTACAGGAATCAATGCTCATCAACTGTCAATCGCCTCCACGAACATCTTCATTCCTCTCAGAGACTCTTCACCTCCTCTGTCATTCATCCCGAAGTGTCTTCGCATCCTCTGGTAGAAACCATCAATGGTTTCTAGCAGTTTCACTGTGTCGTGCAATAGTAGCCCTCAGATCTTGTTCAGGTTAATCTACACCATTGGATGAGATTTATTAATTTTGCCTTTAAATCGGGTTTTGACATTTCGACATTCCTATTGCATTGTGTTCTTGCCTCTCCAAGTCGTGATACCCGAAACTCTGATATGGAGTTACATCAACGGTCCAGATCCAAGCTTGTTTTAACGGCTGTGATTGAATCGCCATATCGCATATCGCGTTTTCGGCATTCTTGTTGCCTTGTTTTCTATTCCTCTTGATGTCGCGATCCACGAAAATCCGATATGGAGTTATGTCAACGGTCCAGATCTTATCTTTATTCAATGGTTGCAATTAAATCGTGATTTCACGTATTGCGATTTTGACATCCTTGATGTCCAGCGTTTTTGTCACTTCAAAGTTCCAATCCCCGATACTCTATAAATAAATCAGATCAACGGTCCAGGTCACTTCTTAACTTAATAGCTGTGATTAAATCGTGATTTCGCATATCGCGAAATCGAGGTTCCTGATGTCAATAATCTTTGTCATGTCCAACTCTCGATCCTCGATGCCTCTCCATTGAGTGGAATCATCGGTCTAGATCAAAGCTTGATCTGACGGCTCAGATTACATCGTGATTTCGCATATCACGATATCAAGATTCCTGATGTCAATGTTCTTTGACAACTTCAACACTCGATCTTCGAAACTCCGACAAGGTGTCCATCTGCTGACGTCACACGTGGATTGACACGTGTTGAATACTGCCACGTGTCACTCTGATTAGTGACTTACATGTGCCTGAAATGTTGAATCAGTCTGACACTTGTCATTACCTGGTTGTGACACGTGTTCCTAGCTGACGTGGTCTGCTGACGTGAGTTGGGTCGACGATTCAGATGTGTTCTTGATTTGACGACTCAGATTGCGCTGGGATTTTTCATATCGAGAAATCGAGATTTCTGTTGCATTGTTTCTTTGACATTTCCAACATGTGATCCTCGAAACTCCGATAGGGATTCGGGTCAATGGTCCACAACCCCCTAAGATGGATGGTCCTCCTGCGTCTGGGATTTGTGAGCCCTCTACTCCTTGCACTTTTAAAGATCGTGCAGGTTTTCCTCGATCCAACGGTGGTCTAACCCTCCGCTCAGATCTGACGCCTGAGATCTATTCTCCTCTTCAGCACCCTCTTTTTTTCTTCATTTAGATCTGATGGCCATCAAGAATTCAGGATTAGATCCAGCAATCACTGGCGCTTCTCCTCCGGAGCGTACTTTGTCCTTGTTTTTCCTTCGCTGCATACTCTGATGTTGCCATCAATGACAAGCTTACTTTGCCTGATAATGACTTGCCAACAATCCTCTGCACTATCTCTTCTGAACTTAGCAGGCTTGCTCTGTAGCGTCCTCGTAAAATACTTCTGGTGCCCATCTCTTACATTCTTCCTGTACTCATGCCATCTTCATTGTTGTACTTGCCATCAATGACAAGCATGCGCTACCTGTTAAACATTTGCCAACATTTTTCTTGTGGGTTCCCGGACAGGAGGACTGCACTTCCAGTGTTCCTTGACCTTGGGAACCCTTGTCACCCTATTTTGAAGCCTGTCCGACCGCTTTCCACACTTGACCATTTCTTGATATCTCTTTCGCAGATTGCTGGGGTGGCGGGTTCATGAAAATTTCAATTTGTAGTCGTTGTTTCTTGTGCCCACTACCTTTAGACTTCTTTCCATGTATATGAAATAAGTATACAACTTCTCCAGAAACATATAGAAAATATCTTTCCAAGAAATGGAATATCTATTACATATTTGAATATGTTGGCCCTTCTTTTCCCTCTTCTATACTTAACCAAATTCCCGTTTCTTTTTCCCCTCTACTTTTTCTTTCTGGTTACTTAGTCATTTTTTCTGAAAATGTCTCAATGCGTGCATTGATAGACTCACAGGTTCACATTTGTACTCGTTCTTTTATATCACGACTCCAACCGACCGCTACCCATTCCATGCCTAGCCACTTTTCATATCGCGGATTCCCGGGCAGGCAGGCTCTATATTGCACTTCCATTGTTCCGTGACCTGCAAACAACACCTAGACCTCCACGATATAGAAATTTACTTCTGGACTCCCACATCATACCCTCTTCCGTGATACACAGTTTGCACTCAAAATTTTTGAGACCTACAATTTGACCTTCGGGTCCTCACGTCTCCTAGGGAATTATTGTCACCCCATTTTGAATCTCGTGCGTTCGCTTTCCATATTTGGCCATTTCTTGGAATCTCTTTCGTGCCTCCAATTCCATACTTACCCGATTTTTTCGCTTGCGGGTTCCCGGATAGGCGGACTGCACTTCCAGAGTTCCTTGACCTACAAACAACCCCCTGACTTCTGCGATATACAAATTGGATTCCAGACTCCTACATTAGCCCCTCTTTCGTGTTACACAGTTTGCACTCAAAATTTTTGAGACATACAATTTGACCGTCGGGGCCTCACGTCTCCTTGGGAACCCTTGTCACCCTATTTTGAAGCCCATCCGACCACTTTTCACACTTGGCCATTTCTTGCAATCTCTTTCACGGATCGTCGAGTTGGCGTGTTAAGACAATTTCCAATTCCTATTCGTTGTTTTTTGTGCCCGCCACCTTCGCACTTCTTTCCAAGTATATGCAATAGGTATATAACTTCTCCAAAAACATGCAGAAAAAATCTTGTCAAGAAATGGGATATCTATTACAGATGTGAATATATTATCCCTTATTTTCCCTCTTCTATACTTAACCAAATTCTCATTTCTCTTGTCCATGTACTTTATCTTTCTCGTTACTTAGTCGTTTTTCCGAAAATGTCTAGCTGTGCGGGTTGGCAAACTCGCAGGTTCACATTTTCACTCGTGATTTTATATCACGACTCCGACCGTCCGCTTTCCCATTCCATACCTAGCCACTTCTCCAACCGCGGATTCCCGGGTAGGTGGGCTCTAGACTACACTTCCATTGTTCCGTGACCTTCAAACAACACCCTGACTTCCGCGATATACAAATTTACAACCGGACTCTCACATCATACCCTCTTTCGTGTTACATAGTTTTCCTATCATCCGCTCTTCCGTTGTACACATTTTGCACTCAAAAGTTCCGAGACATACAATTTGACCATCGGGTCCTCCCGTCTCCCGTGGAACTATTGTCACCCCATTTTGAAGCTCGTCTGTCTTCTTTGCATACTTCACCATTTCTTCGAATTTCTTTCGCGGATTATCGGGTTGGTGTGTTCACAAAATATCCAATTCCTAATCGATGTTTCTTGTGCCTGCACCCTTCACACTTCTTTCCAAGTATGGAATAACTGAGGTTTACTGCTAACAACTCACCATGCCTTGAAAAGACTGTCATAATAGCTGTTCCTACACAACTTGTACAGAAACATGCAGAAAATATCCTGCCAGGTAATGGGATATATATTAAAAATATCAATATATTATCAAAAACAAATTCCATCGACCATTTCCCTATTCCATACTTAGTGACTTTTTCGCTTGCGGGTTCTCAAAACAAAGGGCCCAACATTTACCACAAATATGTAGATTGGTTCAAGAACTTGATTTCTACTGTGTATGAATTTGGGCAAGGGAATATGACCAACATTTTTTTTTTGTAAGTAAGTCTTCTATAAGTTACCTTTCATGAAAAATTATTACAAAATGACAATTGTTCGTTGGAGCAAGAGTCGCCATGACTAGAAACCAACTCTGCTCCAGCTGAGCTTTCAGAACTAAGCTCCCTATGACACCAAAAATTATACAAAGCGAAGTGGCTATTGTGACATAGATATTGTTTGACAGTGCCAAATACAAAATGAAAACAAAGATCGATAATCTTAATCTAGCCTCAAGACTAATAGCTATTATGACTAGGAGGACTATCTACAAACTAAAAGAACCAATATAAAAAATGTTTAACCTGATGTACATCATACCCAACTTCAATTCTATCCAAGAGGAAGGAGGATGGGCGACATCGCTCCAGTTGTCGCAGGAGTTGGTGGGGCATCTCGAGCAATGTTCAAGTCCATCACTAGTGAAATACGATGTTCTGGAAGCTCAAGGCGATATTTGACGTCGAAGACCTCACTCCGAAGCTTGAAAATCAGATGTTGAAGGGTAGATAAGGCCTCAAAGATGCGCCGAGAGTCCTCCGCATTGATTGTGCTAGACTTATCAATGGAGGGTGCTTCCAATGGATGCATCATTGGGTGTCCTGAGGACTGAGCATCATGACTGTGATTGGAAGGGCTACAAGAGGAGCTTGGAGGTAGGTTTTCAAAAGAAGTCAATCTAGGTAAAGATTTTGAGGCATAACCCAAACAACGGATATCCAGATTTATGAGCGGAACGAAATGAAACCACAGATTATAATATTAACACTGAGACAATGAAAAATAACAGAGTTACAGTAAAACTTGGCTTCTATTAAATAAGAAATATGCTGAAAACTGTAAAATGCAGACTGAAAACAAGCTTGCTAGAATGGTGACAAATTATATTTGAGAAGAGATGTGACGACTACGCTCATTCGCAATAAGATGAGTACAATGAGGCTCTGAAGGTCTTTTTACAATAAACAAGAATGGCAGAACCCTAGACATCCAAAAAACTAACCCTAGGAGATGAAGCGCCAAAATTCATGTGGGCCCCATTGGGGTAAGTTAGTACATCAACTTCACGAGGTCGTAACTTTTGCATACGATCTCTGTTTTGAGTGCACAATGGCTCGTTGGAAAAGTATTGATGAGGAGATTAATTTAGGGGGATCAATGAGAAAAATTAGTTATCATTGAGGTCCCTGATCATGAAAAAGCATCATTTAGGCCCTCAAAATGGCCTCGGAAGTTCATGAATCGAAAAACTGCTAAAAATAGTAAGTTGCCAAAAAACCATTTGGAGCCAGTTGGACAAGGTGGTTGGCCACCGATATCCTCCTGGATAAAGAACCCTCACCTGTAAAACCATTCAATTTTACAACCCCAACTAGTCGAGGTGTGTCCATTTTCCTACTGGTGAGCCTTATTTGAACTATGTGAAGGAGATTTGGAGCACTTCCCATGAGTTTTCGAATTTTCACTACCCGTGACCGAGGAAAGAGTCTGACCGACTAGAATTTTTGAATCCCAACCTTACTCCGGACGACCTTGTTGCCTCGGCATATTGAACACATAAGTGATGGACTCCTGGATAAGAAAATCCCAGCCCCACTGTTTTCTCCTTTTGCAATGATGCACTAGATAAAAACCATAAGCAGAATGGCGTTGCCCCCATGTGTCGAGCTTCCTTAATTTACCTCTTCTCACCTGTGTCATGTCCATTAATTTCTCATTAATCACATGGTACTAGAAGTTATGAACACCAACATCCGTCATGCAGACTTGCAACATTCTCTTGTATCGAAATCGAGCTAATTATGAAATGCCTTGAGTGATTTGATGCATCCTCCTCTAGAAACTTACACCTGCGCTATTGGCTTGAAGATCAGTGAGCCAAGTGGCAAGTGTACCAAATGCCTTGTGTTTTGTCATGTGCACTATGTGTTAGGTGGCACCCCATCTGGGGGAATATGACCAACATTTTGAAAGCCATCACATTAGAAATTTCCATCACACTTGCATCACAAAAAACATTATTCTTGAAGCATTCTTCATCTCAAAGGAATCCACTGCTTATAAATCTTTATTCCAATAATTCCAAGATATTTTGACATGTTCCTATGCAAAATTCCTCACCTAGACTCTTGTATTGTTAAACATTGTATTGATAGATGGGGAGACGTGCCATTAGTTCAACAAAAACAAAGGCCTTTGACCCCATAGAAGCCCCAACCATCAAAGCTCAGATAAACAAATTGTACTTGATTACTTCATTTGCCCCATCACTTACACATCATGGGTGTCAAATCTTGTCCTTGTCAACAAGATGTAAGGAATCATTAGGTCTTGTGCCAACTTTTATGATTTTAATCAAGCTTGTCCTAAAGACAATTTACGTACTTATTTCATTGGCCAAATGATCAATGAGTGTGTCGTCCATGAATATTTGTTTTCATGGATGAGTTCTTCGGGTATAACTAGATTTAGATCCATCAACATGATCAATACAAAACTTTAGTCACTATGGCTTGGGGAAATTTTGCTTATCATGTCATGACATTCATATTCAAGAACACAATGTGCTATGTCCTATGTGTTTCATGGCATGTTTCACATCATTATAACTTATTTTGACAACCTCACACCTGTTAGAAAAATAGGACCGCGGAGCAATAAAATAAAACAAATGCAGAAACAAAACACAGAAGACACACAATACAAGAGAGACACAGATTTACGTGGTTCACCCAGTGTGGGCTACGTCCACC
>ML797933.1:99258-114473 GCA_009831015.1 Picea engelmannii | reverse complement strand
TTAGTAGCTAAGAACATCGAGGACAATGTTCCTTTTAAGGGGGAGGGAATTGTAACACCCTGTTTCCCCCAGTTTGTAAATATAACTAGACTGGCCGAGGACTATGGAAAACTCATAAGTATGAACATGTGATGTAAATGGACCTATAGAAAGAGGTCAATGAATGTGAATAACATTATGAATTTATTGCAGGTCTGCTGATGAGGGGATGTGTAGAAAAAGAGACCACGATGGCGGTGGAAGGTTCCTAAAAAGGTGGCGTTAACTTCCACCGAGAATTAAATACCGTATTTGGACTCCACTGGCCCAGAGAACCAAAAGCAGCTCGCTGGCCCTGAAATTCAATGCCTCGCAGGATGGTAGGCAGATGGCTTGATGAGGGATGGGATGATAAACCACCCATCCGTAGAGCCGTCAGGCCTGATCGGCGCGAGGGTAATCGTGCCACACACAACCTCGAGAGAGGATAAGGTGTATGGCAGAGACGATTGAGGGGGGAGACGTGAGGGGGAACTCTGGATTAGGCAGAGTGAGTGATAACAGAGAGGAAGGATTGCAACCTTCGCTCCTGGTCACTGGCAGACAAAGAGACGTAGTCTCAGAGCATCGTGGTCTCAGCTCGTGGGTGTCTAGTGTTAAATCTGTTGGGAGTCGTTGAGCCTACGGTTGGGTGGAAACGAGCACCCCTCTCAGTAGTTGCACCCACTTCTGGTGTTATTTTTGATAAGTATTTTATGTATTGCATCTTGAAATTCATACCTTGATATATATATATATATATATATATATATATATATATATATATACATACTCACAACACTGTGAGATTGTGAACGATTTTAGTGTAAGAATGTCTGTGAATGTTTTGATAATAATTAATGGATATATGCTTGTAATAGAGGAAGCCATGCATGACATACGTCGATAAAAAATGAATCTAAGCATGCCAGGTTGAACTAAGTCAGGTTTCGAGTCCGTTCTCGGGAATTTGTTTCCCTTATCTATATCCAGGAATGCCCCGGAATAGACCTCTTCACGGAGATTCCCTCCTTAGAAAGGTTTACCAAGAACCTGTAAAAAGGGCGTGAATGTTCAAGTCTTAACAACCCTGTGCGAAGAGGAATGACTCTCTTGAAATCCTGAAGTAGCAGCGTAAGGATAAGTATTGATCAATGGATGAGATCCCGTCGGGGAATCTGCGGTCATTCACGACCGTTAGATCGAAGGAATGAATGAGGGCATAAATTGACTTAACCCTTTTTCCTCTATCTTCGTGAGTAGCGAGGAAATCCAAATCGTAGAACCCTAGATTCCATGAGAACATCTGGACCGTTGGTTTGTCCATGCCCAGAGAGGAGTGGGAAAGGGCACGACATCGGGACCGATCTGAACCATCAAATCTTGGCCAGGACACCCGACAGATGTTAGATCTATAGGGAGATAAACGAGGGTTAACCCCTCATGAATAGGACCTCGCTACCTCGGAGGTTCGCGAGGTAGAAGTCCAAAAGTTGGATGCTCCAAGTCGCGAGCGGTGAGGCTGCGAGAGGATCTAAGCCGTCCATCCGAGGAGGGCAGGTGGTAGGGATCCAGGAATCTCGTGAGCTCGAAGTCTCACAGGGTAGAAGTCCAAAAGTTGGACGTTCTGAGTCGCGAGTGGCGAAACCACGAAAGGATTTGAGTCATCCATCTGAGGAGGGAAGGTGGCAGGGCTCCAGAAATCTCGTGAGCTCGGAGGCTCGCGGGGTAGAAGTCCAAAATTTGGACACTCTGAGTCGCGAGTGGTGAAGCCACGAAAGGATCTGAGCCATCCATCTGAGGAGGACAGGTGGCAGCTATCCAGGGATCTCGCAAACTCGGGAGCTCGCAGGGTGAGAGCCTAAGTATTCGGTGTTAAAAGTCGCGAGATGCGAGGTCACGAAGCAACGAAGTGGCGAGAGGCTGTGAGCCATCCATCTGGGGAGGATAGGTGGCAAAGATCGGGAAGATCTCGCGAACTCGGGAGCTCGCAGGGCGAGAGCCCAAGTATTAGGTATTCAAAGTCACGAGGACGTGAGAAGAGAGAAGGTAATAACCGTTGGATCCGGATCGCAGGAAGACCATTGGATACGCACGTGGGATCGTGTATCGAAGCATCATGAGAAAAGGCCCAGGAATTTGGCCATGGGAATCACGAGGTTACGAGTAGCGAAATCCCTCGGGGAAAAGTCAGCGAGTTGACTGACCATCGGGTCTCGGGGATCCGAGAACCCAATGTTAAACCTTTGAACTTGCAAAGTCACGAGTTCCGATTCCCCGATAAATCAAGGAAGGGGGAATCATGCGAGAGAATTGTGGGAGAATATTTCCCGATAGGGAAATATAAGAACCTTGGAGTTCTTCGGGCGAGAAGAAGAAGACCCTGTGAGTGGACATACCCGTGGTTGGCGCGCCTGCGTCAGGAGGGACATAAGACCACAGTTATGTACAGAGAATCGGGTAGGTAAATAGAAGACCTGTGATTCAGGGATTGGCATTTTGCTGCTACAAGCTCCAGGGAGTCTCATTACTGAGAAAACAACAAAAAATTTTGATTGATGGTAGTGGGCGTGTTACACTCCTCTGGACAGAACCATCAGACATTTCCAATAATATTGGAAATTTGGCATTGTTAAAACTGGTAGTGATAGAACATGGAACTATCAGAAGAAAATGTCCATAGTGATCTTGCTTCATGGTAAAATAGTAATCGACAAGTTTCTTGTTCCCCATTTTAGGGTTTGGTTATAGATAGGGTATAATGGCGAAGCTCCACTGGTTTTGTGTTGTCTTGTGTTTGGTAGACTTTTGTTCATATCCCATGGCCCCGGTTATTTTCTCATGGCAACATACACCAGATGTAAGAGAAAACCAATGCCACGTGTTTTTTTTTTTATATATCAAATTGTTTGATGCAAAGGTTGATGTGTACTGCTCTATGGAACCTTGTGGGATATCGCTTGGCGCCTTCTGTGTTCATGCATTGCCTTGTGCCTCGACTTTCAATACATTTGGTGTTTTCTTGGTTCTTGGTTTTATGCTTCGTTCTTGAAAATTAATGATACATTCAGGATCTTGACAGTTTTTCTATTATCTTAAAGAATATACAACCTTTTAATATAATCCCTCTGATGAAAATGTAGTATGTGGCTCGTTTGAGCACTTTTCCTTAATTGATGAACTTAGCAAAATCCATCTCCAGGAATATTTTGAAATAAAATGATATATACTATGTGAAGTCTAATGGAACTATTACGTCAACGACAGGACATTAAAATTCAAATTCTTCATTGTTATACTTGCGGTGAAGTTGACAGTACAATAACTTTACTTAAACATCCCAAAATTGATTTTCTTGTGGCCTTTCGATGCTTCTCTTATACAAACACATCCTGGAAACTATAAGAATGGCTTGCTTTATCTATTCCTTGATTGAAGAACCTATTCACATGTTTAATGCACTTCATAGTTACTGTTAAGACCATCAATGGGGATTTCTTTCACCAATTYYCGTTTCCAAAAATTGCCATCCCCTTTCTTTTTKTACCTTTKCTTTTCCTTTTTGGTTACWTAGTCATTTTTCAGAAATTGTCTAGGTGCGAGAGTTGGCGGATTCAYGTCTTYAGATTTCCACTGATACTTTTATATCRMGATTCCRATCGACCACTTCCTYGTTTCATATTCAACAAACTTTTTGGATTGCGGGTTCCCRGATAGGYGTGTTCAACATTGCGTTTCCATTGTTCCGCCCCCTGTAAACAACACCCAGAYTTCTCTGATCTACAAATTAGCAACCAAATCCCCCTTTTTCTCATTTGATCTCCCTTTCTGATTACTTGGTCCTTTTTCCGAATGTGTTGTTTTTTCAAATGTCTCATGCTTTTATATACAACATCCGAAGTTCCACAATATACAAATTGACCRTCRAAATCCRTCATTGTCTCATGTTCCRTGTTACGCATTTTGCAATCAAAAGTTGGGGTAGATACAATTTGACCATCAGGCCCTCACGTCTCCTGAGTATAACTTGTGGCCCTGTTTTCAAGCCCRTCAATATTCCTTGTTTCGAGTATGTCTCATGCTTTTATATCATGAGTCCGACCAACCRCTTACCCATTRCATACTTGTCCACTATTMCCATCGTCGKTTCTTGGMAAGGCTTGCTCAACATTGCGCTTCCATTGTTCCGCTACCTWYAAACAACACTTGAAATTCYACGATATACAAATTGACCACCGAAATCYGTCATTGTACCATGTTCYGTGTTACACATTCTGCAGTCAAAAGTTTGAAGACATACAATTTAACCATYGGCCCCTCATGTCTCCTGAGTATATMTTGTGACCTTATTTTGAAGCAYGCYYGACCGCTTTCCATACTTGGYGATTTCTTGGAATCTCTTTCGCGGGTTGGCRGGTGGACGAAATATATAATTCTTGATCACTCTTCRYAATCCCYACCACCTTCRTACTTCTTTCTAGATATGCAATTATTAATCTTTAATGCTAATAACTCATCATGCAGGAACTGTTAAGATTGTCATTAATGTCTGAAAGGMCGGAGAAKATTTGTCATTAATACGAATTAAACCAAGATTTGCAGAGAAGAGTGTTATCCTTTCCAAGTATTTATTTCAAGCATGATGCAATCTCTTTCATGCGTCRTCCGGTTGGYGMCTTTATGAAATRTTTAATCCTTAATCACTTTTCGTCGTCACTGCCACCTTCRCACTTTTTTCTAAATATGCAAYTAGTAAGMTTTAATGGTAACAAMTCATTACGCAYGAACCGTGGAGATTGTCATTGATCAACGAAAGRCTCGAGGAGATCTTYCATTGATACACATTAAACCAAKATTTGCGGAGGGTTATATTATCCCTTCTGAATTTTCATTTCAAACATCATYTGGAGCAAACGAAAATTCTCATTAACTTATGGCAGCAGTTCCACAACARTTCTGTTYAGATATAGTAAACACCTTCGGGAATGATGACCAGAGGTTCCAGTATTCCATGGMATATTCTTATTACTCATMTCTCTCCGCCCARGAGMAAAAAAAGAGATGGTCCCTTGGTGCACCGAGAGATATATTTCAAGCCAARGAATTCCAAGGCAAYCCCACCTRCTTAGACAACCTGCCTRCCTACATTGATGGCTGGCACAGAGGTTGATGCGATTGATTTCGAACCRGGAGAAGATGATCTGATGGACGATGATACGRCAATGGATGATGGAAATGCARACGTTKTTCCCACTCCTGCRTCCAAATTGAAATCAACCATAACGGGGGGCACWTCCCAGATCGACGAAGGYGACCYTGACAAGACCAAAAGAAGGGGTTTCAGARAAGAAACCGACGTTGAACGCAATAGCCTCTTTGCAACGCGAAAATAGGAATTCCAKAGGTTCAAATTAGTCTGTTATGGGCRKAATTATTTCATTGTAAGGAAATGGTCTATTGATTCTCCCAGAGATAYATTTCAAGCCAAAACATTATTCAATTGCAKGACCACTCTCTTGTTCTCTGGATATACAATTRACATCTTAGGGGATGAGGACCAKAACTCCTACYAGYGCAAGGCATATTCCTACTACTCATCTCCTTCCGCCCATAATGGACTAATTTGGKCCTCTGGAATTGCTCGCRTAGCTTGTGTCCCTGAAGTCTTCRACTRTGAGGAGGTGGTTTCTTGGTGTGTCCTAACTTTCAGTTTCATGATCTTTCRTTTTCCCTGCAACRTTTTTTGTCTTCTTCCTCATGGGAATCTTGTRAGAACTATCAATTTTACYGTGAATATGGRTTCTTATGTCCCGCGTTTGAAATATTTTGYGTTKCTTTCTTGCTRGAGTGCAATGTTGGAGCGATGCTAGCGTCAGGAGCATGAGTGTTKTTCAKCTGCTTCAAGMCAAGGATTTATTCCACTGCGGAACCACTCTCCTGTTTCTTTGTYGCCTTAGGTMTTTCRCAARATATTGAGATTGGGGCAGCGAACATTGACMTCCCGAGGAGAAGACTGCAAGGATTTCTYAAACAAAATCATGGTAATCAGTTTTGTATGCATGTTGAAGAGCATCTCGATGGCTCYTGCATGTTGTAGGCCYTGTGCCCGTGTTTATGGAAAATATGTTCAATGTTTTGGTGCAAAGAACTCRGTTCAATTTCTATGGATAGATATACACTGCCCATTATTATTATTTTTTTAATGGATTTACTATTAAAATATTWACCTTGGAATCTTGGTTGTTKCTTATTTRYTGAATTTAACACCTCTTSTCATTGGCATGGTTCRATAGTCTCRTARTTCTTCAATATTGTATTGGCTCAAGTAATTTGATCTAATATGGAGCATTTAACAATTATATGACAATGCACTGTGTCGATCCCATTAGGCTTTTATGGAAACAAAAATGAATTTCAGACAATTTCAAACCAACATTCAATTMTATTCGTAATGCAGATAGAACATAGCAAGACCAAATCACAATGYGGCAGTCCGGGCCCCACYATAGAAATTTTGTTTTCATCTCAGCCTTGCTTAGAAAASGATTTCTTATTTCCCTTTCGCTTCCTTGATTCCTTTAGTCCGAAAGGGAACATTTTATTAATTGTCCATCCCCTGGCCTCTATTTGAGCATTTTTTACTTTATTAATGAAATTACCAAATTTCTTGTTTGTGAATAAAATAAATAAATATATATGGTGGTTGTAGTCAAATGGGACTATGAAATCAACTACAATATTAAAATTCAAGATCGCCATTGTTGTTTCTAGACATGCAATTATTAATCTTTAATGCTAACAACCCATTATGCGAGAAGTTTAATACTTAAGTTAATATGTTAAAGTCATGGAAGAATGTATCAAGAACACAATTTCTCCCACAAGTTGCAATAAAAACTAATTTTCAACAAAGCATCTGCTCACACCCTTTTTAATGGTACAAGCACAATAGAAAACAAATAAGTGGATAAAATATTGGACTAGAAAATGATGGTTTTGCAAGAATTGGGCTTGTTTGAAACCAATTCCTGCTTACAAAAATTGCCCTATGCCTTTCTATTTTCCCACTCTTTTATCCCCTGTAGTTTCTCTTTTTGGTTACTTAGTCATTTTTTCCGAAAATGTCTTGTTGTGCGGGTTGGTGGATTCATGCGTCCACATTTTCATTTATGCTTTTATATCACGATTCTGACCGAGCGCTTCCCCTTTCTCTAAATTGCACTTCCATTGTTTCGTGACTTGCAAACAACACTCCGAATTCTGCTATATGCAATTTTACTTCTGGGCTCCCACACCATCCCCTCTTCCGTGTTACACATTTTGCACTAAAATGTTCCGATACATACAATTTGACCGTTGGGGCCTTACGTCTCCTCGGGAACCCTTGTCACCCTATTTTGAAGCCCGTCCGACCTCTTTCCACACTTGACCATTTCTTGATATCTCTTTCACGGATCTCCGGGTTGGCGGGTTCAGGAAATTTCCAATTTCTAGTTGTTGTTTCTTGTGCCCACCACCTTTAGACTTATTTCCAAGTATATGTAATAAGTATACAACTTCTCTAGAAACATACATAAAAGATGTTTCCAGGAAATGAAATATCTATTAGAGATTTGAATATATTGGCCCTTCTTTTCCCTCTTCTATACTTCACCAACTTCTCGCTTATTTTCCTCCTCTACTTTCTATTTCTGGTTACTTAGTTGTTTTTTCGAAAATGTTCAATGCGCATGTTGGCGGACTCACAGGTTCACATTTTCACTTGTGATTTTATATCGTGACTCTGACCGACCGCTACCCATTCCATACCTAACCACTTTTCAGATCACGGATTCCAGGGTAGGCGAGCTCTATATTGCACTTCCATTGTTCTGTGACCTGCAAACAACACCCAAACCTCCGTGATATACAAATTTACTTCCAAACTCCCACATCATACCCTCTTCTATGATACACAATTTTCACTCAAAAGTTATGAGACCTACAATTTGACCTTCGGGTCCTCACGTCTCCTGGGGAACTATTGTCACCCCATTTTGAAGCCCTTGCATCCGCTTTCCATATTTTTCCATTTCTTGGAATCTCTTTTGCGCCTCAAATTCCATACTTACCCGAATTTTTTGCTTGCGGGTTCCCGGACATGCGGACTGCACTTCCAGTGTTCCTCGACCTGCAAACAACCCCCCAGCTTCCGCGATATACAAATTGACTTCCAAACTCCTACATCAGCCCCTCTTCCGTGTTACGCAATTTGCACTCAAAAGTTCTGATACATACAATTTGGTCGTCAGAGCCTCACGTCTCCTCGGGAACCCTTGTCAAACTATTTTGAAGCTTGTCCGACCGCTTTCCACACTTGGCCATTTCTTTCAATCTTTTCGTGGATCGTCGGGTTGGCAGGTTCAAACATTTTCTAATTCCTAGTCGTTGTTTTCTATGCCCGTGACCTTCGCACTTCTTTCCAAGTATATGCAATAGGTATACAACTTCTCCAGAAACATGCAGAAAAGATCTTGCCAGGAAATAGGATATGTATTACAGATGTGAATATATTATCCCTTCTTTTCCCTCTTCTATACTTAACCAGATTCTTGTTTATTTTTTTCTTGTACTTTATCTTTCTCATTACTTAGTCATTTTTCCAAAAATGTCTAGCTGCACAGGTTGGCGGACTCGTGGGTTCACATTTGCACTTGTGATTTTATATCACGACTTCAACCATCCGCTTCCCCATTCCATACCTAGCCACTTCTCCGACTATGGATTCCCGAGTAGGTGTGCTCTAGACTGCACTTCCATTGTTTTGTGACCTGTAAACAACATCCTGATTTCCGCGATATACAAATTTACAACTGGATTCTCACATCATACCCTCTTCCATGTTACATTGTTTTCGTATCATATGCTCTTCTGTGGTACATATTTTTCACTCAAAAGTTCCGAGACATACAATTTTATTGTCGGGTCCTCACGTCTTCTGTGGAACTATTTTCACCCCATTTTGAAGCCCGTGCATCTGCTTTCCATACTTCGCCATTTCTTCGAATTTCTTTCGCAGATCGTCGGGTTGGCGGGTTCACGAAATATCCAATTCCTAATCGTCGTTTCCTGTGCCCGTGTCCTTCACACTTCTTTCCAAGTATGCAATAATTGAGGTTTACTGCTAACAACTCACCATGCCTCGAGGAGACCGTCATAATAACTGTTCCTACACAACTTACACAGAAACATGCAGAAAATATCCTGCCAGGTAATGGGATATCTATTAAAAATATCAATATATTAGCGAAAACAAATTCCACCGACCATTTCCCTATTCCATACTTACCGCTACCCATTCCATGCCTAGCCACTTTTCAGATTGTGGATTCTCGGGCACAAGAGCTCTATATTGCACTTCCATTGTTCTATGACCTAGAAAACAACACCCAAACCTCCGTGATATACAAATTTACTTCCAGACTCCCACATCATACCCTCTTTCATGATACACAGTTTGCACTCAAAAGTTCCAAGACCTACAATTTGACCTTCGGGTCCTCATGTCTCCTGGGGAACTATTGTCACCCCATTTTGAAGCTCGTGCATCCGCTTTCCATATTTCGCCATTTCTTGGAATCTCTTTCGCGCCTCCAATTCCATACTTAGCCAAATTTTTCGCTTGCAGGTTCCCGGACAGGCAGACTGCACTTCCAATGTTCCTTGACCTTGGTAACCCTTGTCACCCTATTTTGAAGCCCGTTCGACCGCTTTCCACACTTGACCATTTCTTGATATTTCTTTCGCAGATCATTGGGTTGGCGGGTTCAGGAAATTTCAAATTTCTAGTCGTTGTTTCTTGTGCCCGCGACCTTTAGACTTATTTCCAAGTATATGCAATAAGTATACAACTTCTCCATAAACATACAGAAAAGATCTTTCCAAAAAATGGAATATCTATTACAGATTTTAATATAATGGCCCTTCTTTTCCCTCTTCTAAACTTAACCAAATTCTCATTTCTTTTTCCCCTCTATTTTCTCTTTCTGGTTACTTAGTCATTTTTCCAAAAATGTCTCAATGCACGCATTGGCAGACTCATGGGTTCACATTTTCACTCATGCTTTTATATCAATACTCTGACCGATCGCTACCCATTCCATGCCTAGCCACTTTTCAGATCACGGATTCTCGGGCAGGCGGGCTGTATATTGCACTTCCATTGTTCTGTGACCTGCAAACAACACCTAGACCTCCGCGATATACAAATTTAATTCCAGACTCCCACATCATACCCTCTTCTATGATACACAGTTTCCACTCAAAAGTTCTGAGACCTGCAATTTTGCCTTCGGGTCCTCACGTCTCCTAGGGAATTATTGTCACCCCATTTTGAAGCCCGTGCATTCCCTTTCCATATTTTGCCATTTCTTGGAATCTCTTTCGCGCCTCTAATTCCATACTTACTCGACTTTTTCGCTTGTGGGTTCCCGAACAGACGAACTGTACTTCCAGTGTTCCTTGACCTACAAACAACCGTTCGGCTTCTGCGATATACAAATTGACTTCCAGACTTTTACATCAACCCCTCTTCCGTGTTACACAGTTTACACTCAAAACTTCTGATACATACAATTTGACTCTCAGGGCCTCACGTCTCCTCAGGAACCCTTGTCACCCTATTTTGAAGCCCGTCCGACCGCTTTCCACACTTGGCCATTTCTTGCAATCTCTTTCGCAGATCGTCGGGTTGGCGTGTTAAGACAATTTTCAATTCCTAGTTGTTGTTTTATGTGCTCGCCACCTTCGCACTTCTTTCCAAGTATATGCAATAGGTATATAACTTCTCCAAAAACATGCAGAAAAGATATTTCCAAGAAATGGGATATCTATTACAGATGTGAATATATTAGCCCTTCTTTTCCCTCTTCTATACTTAACCAAATTCTCGTTTCTCTTTTCCATGTACTTTATATTTCTCATTACTTAGTCGTTTTTTCCGAAAATATGTCTAGTTGCACGGCGTGGCGGACTCACGGGTTCACATTTGCACTGGTGATTTTATATCATGACTCCGACCGTCCACTTCCCCATTCCATACCTAGCCACTTCTCCGACTGCGTATCTTAGGTAGGAAGGCTCTAGACTGCACTTCCATTGTTTTGTGACCTTCAAACAACACCCTGACTTCCACGATATACAAATTTACAACCCTCTTTCGTGTTACACATTTTTCCTATCATCCGCTATTCCATGGTACACATTTTTCACTCAAAATTTCTGAGACATACAATTTAACCGTTGGGTCCTCACATATCCCGTGGAACTATTATCACTCCATTTTGAAGCTCATCCGTCCGCTTTCAAATTTATTTCGCAGATTGTTGGGTTGGCGGGTTCACGAAATATCCAATTCCTAATCGATGTTTCCTGTGCCCACGCCCTTCGAACTTCTTTCCAAGTATGCAATAACTGAGGTTTACTGCTAATAACTCATCATGCCTCGAGGAGACTGTCATAATAATTGTTCCTACACAACTTGTACAGAAACATGCAGAAAATATCCTTCCAGGTAATGGGATATCTATTGCAAATATCAATATATTAGCGAAAACAAAT
Organism: Picea engelmannii; assembly: GCA_009831015.1. Taxonomy (NCBI): domain Eukaryota; kingdom Viridiplantae; phylum Streptophyta; class Pinopsida; order Pinales; family Pinaceae; genus Picea; species Picea engelmannii. The sequence continues at coordinate 102,857 of ML797933.1, read as the reverse complement.
TCCACTGACCATTTCCCTATTCCATACTTATTGACTTTTTTGCTTCCGGGTTCTCAAAACAAAGGGCCCAACATTTACCACAAATATGTAGATTGGTTCAAGAACTCGATTTCTACCCTGTATGCATTTGGGAAAGGGAATATGACCAACATTTTTTTTTGTAATTAAGTCTTCTATAAGTTACCTTTCATGAAAAACTATTACAAAATGACAATTGTTCGTTGGGGCGAGAGTCGCCGTGACTAGAAACCAACTCTACTCTAGCTGATCTTTTAGAACTAAGCTCCCAATGACACCAAAAATTATACAAAGTGAAGTGGTTATTGTGACATAGATATTGTTTGACAGTGCAACAGTTGCTACTGCAACTACAATGGAGTTTCTACCGAGAAACTTCATCGTCAAGCAAATTAATCTATTTGCCTGCCTTCCTTCAACTTTCAAACCCTGATTAAACCCTGGGCAAGTTGTCAGAGTGTGAGAGATGCATCAACAATGATCCAGTATACCATCAATAGAACGGTGGATATGAGCTCACCTCCAAGAAGACAATATCAATGGTGGGATTCAAGAGCATGGACCTATTGTACTCTGTGTATAGGAGAATAGAGAGTTATCGATGGTCTTGATGGCCAAAAACGATGCCAAATCTAAAATAGAAAAGACAGACATGTGCCCTCCATCAACAACCTTTGGATTTTCTATTGGAATCAGAGCCCGTAATATGTTTTTTTTTCGGGAATAGTCTAGTAGATATAAATAAAACCTAAAATTATTTTACAGGTAAAATCTTCAAAATATTTCAACCGCTCTTAAGGTTCATTGAATCTGCAGAGCCGTGCGGTTTGTGCTCTGTGATGCAGTATTATTGTATGTCAATCAATTTGCATCGACGTGCATGTATTTCAATAAATCAAATCACAGGCCAATCAAAATGTTTCGTTATTCACGGTGGGGAATGTATGAAGTAAGGCATGGTTCTCCCTGGTGTTGTTTGCATTTTTACAATTGAATTTGGTTCTTGTCATCAGCTTGATTAGATGAAGATTCTAATGATATATTTGAGAGCATTATTAGTCCATGTCTAAGGCACAGTCTAAGGCACACAAGGATGTCTTTTGAATATAAATTTTAGTATCCATTTTATTGTTTGTATTGTAGAAGTAAAAATATTATTTTATATATATAATTTTTTTTTATGTCATTCTCTCATTAGAGAGTATATTGGAGGTTTTATTGTTAGTTTGGTTGTTCTCAATGTTATAAATGTGTAGATATTCAAAGTTTTGAGTTTAGATGTTTTTTTTTTAAATTTTTATTACATTTTTACTGAAATGTTTACATAGAGCATGGACGTTGTTTTTTAATGTTTTTTTATTATTAGTCCCTGCAGAAGGCGTAGGGGGACTATAGCGATCACATATTAATATGTCCTTTTATTATTATTAGTCCTTTGTATTTTTATTGAAATGTTTACATACCGAAGGTTTAGAGCATTGAGACTTTTTTAAGGTGCTTGAATAGGTCCGACAACTTAAATGTTTACATAGTGCGAGGTCCTGAAACATGCTTGACAACTTAAATGTTTGCATACCGCTAAGCCCTTAAACAACATGACAGCCTTAAATGTTTACCTAGATAGGCTTCTCAGAGTACATTTTTCCTCGAATTTTTCCATACAATGTTGCAGTGAATTTGGACAATATTGTTGTCCACCGCCAGTTGAATAGGCATTGTATGTTTCATACTTCTTCTATGCTTGGAATGCAATTTGGTCATCATTGAACATACATACATTGTTTACTGGTTCGGTGGGTGGTTCTTGTTCGCTAGTTCGTCGGTTGCCGCTTGTTGTTGTTTGGTTCAACTTTGCAAGGTTGGGGACCTGCGCCTGCGGTTGGACCTATTGGTGCTTCTTGCTTGCTTTTGTTTACTTCAACTTTACAGGGTTGGGATCCTGCATTCACAGTTGGATCAATTTTTTTTTACTTTGCGGGGTCCAGGTGCTGCACCCACAATTCAACCTATGCTTCTGTCGTTCATCGTTTTAGAGTAAGTTTCGATGCCATCATTTCATTTTCTATTCGTTCTTTGTTGTTCATTGTTTGCAGTTTGCAAGTAAGAATATTTGATTATTTCTACTGGCATGCTCGCCATATGTTTTTGGTTCCTTCTGTGCTTGGGTTGCAGTTTGGTAATTGTTGGAGATACATATGTTGTTTACTAGTTCAGTGGTTGTTGCTTGTTTGTTGGTTCGTTGGTTCGTTGGTTGATGCTTGTTATTGTTTGGCTCAAGTTTGCGAGTTTGAGGTCCCGGGGCTGCAGTTGGGCATGTTCGTGCTTGCTTGTTGGTTTGTTGCTTGTTGTTTTCTTCTATTTACTTTGTCTTTGCAGGGTTGGAGTCATGCGCCCACAGTTGGAGTTGGTTTTTTTTGCACTTTGCGGTGTTCAGGTCCTGCACCCACGAGTGGACCTGCGGTCCTGTTGTTTGTCGTGTCTGGCAAAGTCGAGATCTAGCGCCTGTCATGTGCCCACCTATCCTGCTCTTAAATTTTTCTCCAATTATTTTTCCTAGTTCTGGACCATACCTACCATGTCTTTTTAAAATGTTCTTGTAGAAGAAAAGGATACTGAGATAGTGCTAGCAAGAGTGGTGTTTCGTGGATTGCAAATTGTAGTATTCAGTTTCTATGTTGTTTGGCGTGCAACATTTCTATCATAATGATTGTGTTCTCAAATGCATCACACCATTTACATTTGGACGTAACCATTATCATTCTAGGATCTTTCAATGTTGACATGATACACAATAGTGGCATAACAAATGATTGGACAACTACATGTGCAATTACAATGTCCTCTATCTTTTTGTTAAGATAAAACATGTGAAAAACACACTTATTAACCATATATGGTGAAATGTGTTAAATTTTCAAAATCCCACCCAGTTTCAGTCTCGCTGATTTTTCACTCAAATTTAAATGCTAAATTTAGTTTCAGCACTGTTTCAACATATGCTACAGCCGTGGTGTTTCAGCATCTGCTCCGCGGTGTTTCAGCATCAGCACAACGGTGTTTCAGCATCAGCACAGCGGTGTTTCAGCATCTAAAAACTTAACAGAAAATAAATTTCTGAACTGAAAATAAATTTCAGAACTGAAAATAAATTTCAGAACTGAAACATGAGGATAATGAACATCATTTTCAATGCAGAAATTAAATATCATCAATATGCAAAACTCAGAAAATATTTAGACACAAATATTTTCGGTCTAACTTCGACCCTGGAAAAACCCACAAGGGGAAAACCAGTTAGAGAGGGATTCGTATTATTTATGAGCTTCTGAGAAATTCTTTTACAACATTTTCATCTTCAGATATTTACACAAACTTATCTGGACATTCCTGTAGCTTTGCTTCTTAATTTCTGAACCAGAAATTCGTACAACAGTACGTCAATTTATGTTGGACGGACTGTCACGAAATTCGTGCCAAAACTCTGCTAAGATTCAATTTCTGTTCCACTCCATGCTATTCGGCAACCTTGGAATGCATGCCAATGCTCCCAGAAATTTCTGCTGCTGTCTCTTTTCTTCAGC
>ML797933.1:69279-93546 GCA_009831015.1 Picea engelmannii | reverse complement strand
ATCACTCCCTATTTACTGTTACACATATTTGCAGTCAAAAAATCTGAGGCATACAATTTCACCGTCGGGTCCTCATGTTTCCTGAGTATCCCTTGACACCCTATTTTGTATTCCATCTCCTTGGACCCTATATGTGACATTCAAAACAGTTATGGACAATATACAATGCATATGCTTATTTAGTCCTTTTAATGTTCATCTACACATGCTTGCATCAAAAAATGTTGGACTAGTGACATGGCCATGAGCAGTCAATCATCGCAAACATCAACAGACCGACAAGGCCAAAGGTGAAGATGCATACATTTTGTTCCTCATGTGTTTACCAAACAAATATCCTCGGCTATTTATTAATCTATTCCATGGTGAATATGTTGATGTCATCTGCAACACATACTTTGTAGTTCACAAGAAGTATCAACGAGCGCAAGTGAGACACCGCACATAGCGCTTGTTCCATAGACTAAGAGGTCTGGTTGCAAAACTCTGGCTCCATACTTCATCCAAGTTGTGCGTCTACTTGTAAATTTATGCCAGGAAAAAAGAAAACAAAAAATAATGCGGATTACCATTCACATTACTTTTCTTGTTCAAAAAATGTCACTAGGTCTAAACTTGTAACACCCAAAATACTATCAATAGAGGGCTAGAACAACCGTCGAACTGGACAAGTGTTCATCGGGGACATAATGATCATCTATAGCACCTACTTGGACAAGGAAAAAAAAACTATATCCATTATGTGTGCTAACATGACAAAGAACGAGACCCTGATGACAATCACACTAACTATTCCCACACAACTTGTCCAGAAACATGCAAAAAATATATTGTCGCATAATGGAATATCAATTGCAAATTTTAATATATTGCCCAAAATAGTATATGACCATGGTGATTGTGATCAGATTATATTTCTCAACGAAACAAGTATTGTGGGAAAAATTCCTGCTATTTGCTCAGAATATCGTTTCGTCCCGAACACAACTATCAATCAACTTGCACAGAGCAATGGCACTTACACAATTAGAACCATTGCTGCAACTATCATACTCGCGAGAAAACTTGGCTCGCAACACATTCTCCATATAAAAGATGGAGATTCAGATAATGACAAGGCAATGATACCACTCTATATATCCAGTTTTGTCCTTTACTTTCACATGTCCATGTATCTCGGTTATGTTATACAACTATTGCATTGTTCCATGTTGTAGCTGCAATTGTTCGACACCTATTCAAATTTGTTTTCCTCAATGGAACAATAATTTCATAAAGGAAAATTTCCACTTATGTTCTTCAAAAATATAACAAAGAAAATAGATTTTAAAGAAATGATCTTTCACACAACCCAAGCAGCATTTGTAACAGAATTGCAAATAGACATAGTACATGATCTCAAGAAACTAACTAGCTCTACAACTATTGTGCGTATACATCTACAATTTTATCCTCACTTTGCTTATACAAATTGCCTTCACCAATTTTATGCAGTCTTTCTTTTTTTTGTTGTGCATTTGTATATTATATTGTTCAATATATTAACTACTATGCTCACGTGCCCAGGTTGAGGGTGTTTTGGTTGCAGCGAATGCGTACTCGACCCCCTTCGAGCCTATATGTGCCAAATGAAACTCTCCTTCTTCTGCTTCTGCTTTCATAAGTGATGATACAATTGATTGTCTACGATAGAGTAAAAAAATACCTTACACATATAAACATTGCCTCAATGATGCCATTCGAGTCGTGGGAAACACAATCGTAAATTGTACAATTATACAACCTCTGTTACAAAATGTGCTTCCTTGGTTAACATAATTTTCATATGAAGCATACCTATAGAAAAAGGCAAGCAATGTCTACATGATCGCAGGTTCCTAGATAGATGGGTTCAACATTGCGTTTTCAATGTTCCGCCCCCTGCAAACAACACCCAGAGTTCCCCGATCTACAAATTAACAACCAAATTCCCCTTTTTCTCATTTGCTCTCCCTTTCTGGTTACTTGGTCCTTTTTTTGAATGTCTCATGCTTTTATATACAACACCCGAAGTTCCACAATATACAAATTGATCGTCGAAATCCGTCATTGTCTCATGTTCCGTGTTACGCATTTTGCAATCAAAAGTTGGGATAGATACAACTTGACCATTAGACCCTCACATCTCCTGAGTAGAACTTGTGGCCCTGTTTTCAAGCCTGTCAATATTCCTTGTTTCGAGTATGTCTCATGCTTTTATATCACGAGTCTGACCAAACACTTACCCATTGCATACTTGGCCATTATTACCATCGTTGGTTCCTGGCCAGGCTTGCTCAACATTGCGCTTCCATTGATCCGCTACCTACAAACAACACCCAAAATTTCGCGATATACAAATTGACCACCAAAATCTGTCATTGTACCACGTTTCGTGTTACAAATTCTGCAGTCAAAAGTTCAGAGACATACAATTTAACCATCGTCCCCTTGTGTCTCCTAAGTATATCTTGTGACCCTATTTTGAAGCCCGCCCAAACGCTTTCCATACTTGATGATTTCTTGGAATCTCTTTCACAGGTTGGCGGGTGGATGAAATGTAGAATGCTTTATTTCTCTTTGCCATTCCCGCCACCTTCGCACTTCTTTCTAGATATGAAATTATTAATCTTTAATGCTAATAACTCATCGTGCAGGAACCGTTAAGATTGTCATTAATGTTCGAAAGGCTGGAGAAGATTTGTCATTAATACAAATTAAACCAATATTTGCGGAGAAGAGTGTTATCCTTTCCAAGTATTCATTCCAAGCATGATGCAATCTCTTTCATGCATCGTTCGGTTGGCGACTTTACGAAATCTCTAATCCTTAATCTCTTTTCATCATCACTGCCACCTTCGTACTTTTTTCTAAATATGCAATTAGTAAGCTTTAATGGTAACATCTCATTACAAACGAATCGTGGAGATTGTCATTGATCAGCGAAAGGTTCAAGGAGATCTTCCATTGATACACATTAAACCAAGATTTATGGAGGGTTATATTATCCCTTCCGAATTTTCATTTCAAACATCATCTGGAGCAAACGAAAATTCGTGTTAACTTATGACAGTAGTTCCACAATAGTTTTGTCCAGATACAGTAAACAACTTCGAGCATGATGACCAAGGGTTCCAGTATTCCAGGGCATATTATTACTACTCATCTCCCTCTACCCAGAAGAAAAAACGGAGATGGTCCCTTGGTGCACCGAGAGATATATTTCAAGCCGAAGAATTCTAAGGCAACCCCACCTGCTCAGACAACTTGCCTGTTTGCATTAATGGCTGGCGCAGAGGTTGATGCGATTGATTTCGAGCCGGAAGAAGATGCTCTGATAGACGATGATATGACAATGGATGATGGCAATGCAGACGTTGTTCCCACTCCTGCGTCCAAATTGAAATCAACCATAATGGGGGGCACTTCCAAAAGGGAACATTTTATTAATTGTCCATCCCCTGGCCTCTATTCAAGCATTTTTTACTTTATTAATGGAATTATCAAATTTCTTGTTCGCGAATAAAATAAAATAAATAAATAAATAAAAGATATATGATGGTTGTAGTCAAATGAGACTATGGAATCAACTACAATATTAAAATTCAAGATCATCATTGTTGTTTCTAGACATGAAATTATTAAGCTTTAATGCTAACAACCCATTATGCAAAATGTTTAGTACTTAAGTTAATATGTTAAAGTCATGGAAGAATGTATCAAGAACACAATTACTCCCACAAGTTGCAATAAAAACTAATTTTCAACAAAGCATTTGCTCACACCCTTTTTAATGGTACAAGCACAATAGAAAACGAATAAGTGGATACAATATTGGACTAGAAAATGATGGTTTTGCAACAATGGGGCTTGTTTGAAACCAATTCCCGCTTACGTAAATTTCCCTCCGCTTTTCTATTTTCCCACTCTTTTATCCCCTGTAGTTTCTCTTTCTGGTTACTTAGTCATTTTTTCCTGAAAATGTCTTGTTGCGCGGGTTGATGGATTCACGCATTCACATTTTCATTCACGCTTTTATATCGTGATTCCGTCTGAGCGCTTCTCCTTTCTCTAAATTGCACTTCCATTGTTTCATGACTTGAAAACAACACTCCGACTTCTTCTATCTGCAAATTTACTTCTGGGCTCCCACATCATCCCCTCTTCCATGTTACACATTTTCGACTGAAATGTTACGATACATACAATTTGACCGTCGAGGTTGTATGTCTCCTCAGGAACCCTTGTCACCCTATTTTGAAGCCCATCCGACCGCTTTCCACACTTGACCATTTCTTGATATCTCTTTCACGGATGTCTACGTTGGCGGGTTCAAGAAATTTCCAATTTCTAGTTGTTGTTTATTGTTCCCACCACCTTTAGACTTCTTTCCAAGTATATGCAATACGTATACAACTTCTCCAGAAACATACAAAAAATATCTTTCCAGGAAATGGAATATCTATTACAAATTTGAATATATTGGCCCTTCTTTTCCCTCTTCTATACTTAACCAAATTCTCGTTTCTTTTTCCCCTCTACTTTGGTTACTTAGTCATTTTTCCGAAAATGTCTCAATGCGCGCATTGGCGAACTCATGGGTTCACATTTTCACTCGTTCTTTTATATCGCGGCTCCGACCGACCGCTACCCATTCCATGCCTAGCCACTTTTCAGATCACATATTCCCAGGTAGGTGGGATCTATATTGCACTTCCATTGTTCTGTGACCTACAAACAACACCCAGACCCTCACGATATACAAATTTACTTCCAGACTCCCACATCATACCCTCTTCTGTGATACACAGTTTGCACTCAAAAGTTTTGAGACTTGCAATTTGACCTTCGGGTCCTCACGTCTCCCGGGGAACTATTGTCACCCCATTTTGAAGCTCGTGCGTCTGCTTTTCATATTTCGCCATTTCTTGGAATCTCTTTTGCGCCTCAAATTCCATACTTACTTGAATTTTTCGCTTGCAGGTTCCTGGACAGGCGGATTGCACTTCCAGTGTTCCTTGACTTGCAAATATCCCCTTGGCTTTCACGATATACAAATTGACTTCCAGACTCCTACATCAACCCCTCTTTTGTGTTACACAGTTTGTACTCAAAATTTATGATACATACAATTTGACCGTCGGGGCCTCATGTCTCCTCAGGAACCCTTGTCGCCCTATTTTGAAGCCCGTCCGACCGCTTTCCACACTTGGCCATTTCTTGCAATCTCTTTTGCGGATCGTTGGGTTGGCGGGTTCAGACATTTATAATTCCTAGTCGTTGTTTTCTGTGCTCGCGACCTTCACACTTCTTTCCAAGTATATGAAATAGGTATACAACTTCTCCATAAACATGCATAAAATATCTTTCCAGCAAATGGGATATCTATTACAGATGTGAATATATTATCCCTTCTTTTCCCTCTTCTATACTTAACCAAATTCTCATTTCTTTTTTCCCTGTACTTTATCTTTCTCGTTACTTAGTTGTTTTTCCAAAAATGTCTAGCTGCGTGGATTGGCAGACTCGAGGGTTCACATTTTCACTTGTGATTTTATATCATGACTCCGAACGTCCGCTTCCCCATTCCATACCTAGCCACTTCTCCGATCGCGGATTCCCGGGTAGGCGGGCTCTAGACTGCACTTCCATTGTTCTGTGACCTGCAAACAACACCATGACTTCTGTGATATACAAATTTACAACCGAACTCTCAAATCATACCCTCTTCTATGTTACACAGTTTTCCTATCATCCGTTATTCCGTGGTACACATTTTGCACTCAAAAGTTTCGAGACATACAATTTGACCGTCGGGTCCTCACGTCTCCTGTGGAACTATTGTCATCCCATTTTGAATCTTGTCTGTCCGCTTTCCATACTTCACCATTTCTTCGAATTTATTTCGAGGATTATCGGGTTGGCGGGTTCATGAAATATCCAATTCCTAATCGTTGTTTCCTGTGCTCGTTCCCTTCACATTTCTTTCCAAGTATGAAATAACTGAGGTTTACTTCTAACAGCTCACCATGCCTCGAGGAGACCGTCATAATAACTGTTCCTACACAACTTATACAAAAACATGCAGAGAATATCCTGCCAGGTAATGGGATATCTATTACAAATATCAATATATTAGCGAAAATGAATTGCATCGACCATTTCCCTCTTCCATACTTACCGCTACCCATTCCATGCCTAGCCACTTTTCAGATCGTGGATTCCCGGGCAGGCAGGCTCTATATTGCACGTCCATTGTTCTGTGACCTGCAAACAACACCCAGACCTCTGCGATATACAAATTTACTTTCGAACTCCCACATCGTACCCTCTTCCATGATACACAGTTTGCACTCAAAAGTTATGAGACCTGCAATTTGACTTTCGGGTCCTCACGTCTCCTCGGAAACTATTGTCACCCCATTTTGAAGCTTGTGCGTCCGCTTTCCATATTTCGCCATTTCTTGGAATATCTTTCATGCCTCTAATTCCATACTTACCTGACTTTTTTGTGTTAGACAACTGAGAGAGGGGGGTGAATCAGTTGTTACCGTGCTTAAACAATAATGGTTCTTTTAGAATCTTTGTAGAGATACTGAATGATGATCACAATAATGCAGGGAAATAAACAATGGCACTTTCAACATCATTCACATATATGAGAAACAAAGAGACAAATATTTCGCGAGGAAACCCATGCAGGGTAAAAACCTCTTTTTCTTTATATGATAAGTAATAGTTACATTATTTACAGTATCCTACATATGAACAACAACTCATAATGAGGCTACAACCTCATTTTTGCAAGCTGCAACTTGCTGAGATGACCAACTCTCTGTTTTCTCTAGCACCCACTAGAAGGAAGCACCAACTCCCTGGTTTCTCTAGCACCGACTAGAAGGAAGAACCAACTCCCTGGTTTCTCTAGCACCGACTAGAAGGAAGCACCAACTCCCTGTGTTCAAGCACCCAGTTGAACCTTTGAGGACACCAATCCTCCCTAGATCCTCCCAACCACCCTAAAATATAAATCTTTGCTACTGAAACTTATTACAGTGATGTGATGTTCAACAATGGCTTACCAGACTCATCATTATTCTGCTGCATTTCGTTGCTCTGTCTACCTCATTGCCTTTCTGCACACATTTCTTGCGCTGTCTGTTCTTCCGCTTTTTATGCTCTATGCACCATGTCCATTCACTTGCGCAGTTCTCTTCTGTGCTATTCAGCTGCTGCACTTTGATCCTTTTTCACACATGAATCACCTTCACCAACAACAACCACAACAAACTCCAACGGCAATAGCCCCCAGCAATCTCTTCTTTGTACCGTGTATTTATAGCTTCTGTGCACCTTGTGCATGCAATGTTCGCAATGCCTCTGCATGCTGACTCCGCGCCGTTATCCTCCACCTCTCGAGTGCTCTGTCTGATCATCATCGTGACTCTTCAGCTTCTTTGGTGGTTCGCCCCGCATGTCCATCATCACTGTATGTTATACTGATATTCCTCAGCCTCTCTGGCAGTTTGAGACTCTTCGTCTTCTCTGTGACAGTCGAACTCACCTTCTCTGTTTTAGTTACAGGTCTCAATGCTCATCAACTGTCAATCGCCTCCACGAACATATTCATTCCTCTTAGAGACTCTTCACCTCCTCTGTCAGTCATCCCGAAGTGTCTTCGCATCCTCTGGTAGAAACCATCAATGGTTTCTAGCAGTTTCACTGTGTCGTGCAATAGTAGCCCTCAGATCTTGTTCAGGTTAATCTACACCATTGGATGAGCTTTATTAATTTTTCCTTTAAATCGGGTTTTGACATTTTGACATTCCTGTTGCATTGTGTTCTTGTCTCTCCAAGTGGCGATCCCCGAAACTCTGATATGGAGTTACATCAACGGTCCAGATCCAATCTTGTTTTAATGGCTGTGATTGAATTGCCATATCGCATATCACGATTTTGGCATTCTTGTTGCCTTGTTTTCTATTCCTCTTGATGTCACGATCCGCGAAACTCCGATATGGAGTTATGTCAATGGTCCAGATCTGATCTCTATTCAACGGTTGCAATTAAATCGCGATTTCACGTATTGCGATTTTGACATCCTTGATGTCCAGTGTTTTTGTCACTTCAAAGTTCCAATCCCCGATACTCTATAAATAAATCAGATCAACGGTCCATGTCACTTCTTAACTTAATAGCTGCGATTAAATCGCGAATTCGCATATCGCGAAATCGGGGTTCCTGATGTCAATAATCTTTGTCATGTCCAACTCTCGATCCTCGATGCCTCTCCATTGAGTGGAATCATCGGTCTAGATCAAAGCTTGATCTGACGGCTCAGATTACATCGTGATTTCGCATATCACGATATCGATATTCCTGATGTCAATGTTCTTTGACAACTTCAACACTCGATCTTCGAAACTCCGACAAGGTGTCCATCTGCTGACGTCACACGTGGATTGACACGTGTTGAATACTACCACGTGTCACTCTGATTCGTGACTTACATGTGCCTGAAATGTTGAATCAGTCTGACACTTGTCATTACCTGGTTGTGACACGTGTTCCTATCTGACGTGGTCTGCTGACGTGAGTCGGGTCGATGATTCAGATGTGTTCTTGATTTGACAACTCAGATTGCGCTGGGATTTTTCATATCGAGAAATCGGGATTTCTGTTGCATTGTTTCTTTGACATTTCCAACACGTGATCCTCGAAACTCCGATAGGGAGTCGGATCAATGGTCCACATAACCCCCTGAGATGGATGGTCCTCCTACTTCCGGGATTTGTGAGCCCTCTACTCCTTGCACTTTTAAAGATCGTGCAGGTTTTCCTCGATCCAACGGTGGTCTGACCCTGCGCTCAGATCTGACGCCTGAGATCTATTCTCCTCTTCAGCGCCCTCTTCTTGTCTTCATTCAGATCTGACGGCCATCAGGAATTCAGGATGAGATCCAGGGATCACTGGCGCTTCTCCTCCGGAGCATACTTTGTCCTTGTTTTGCCTTCACTGCATACTCTGATCTTGCCATCAATGACAAGATTACTCTACCTGATAATGACCTGCCAACAATCCTCTGCACTATCTCTTCTGAACTTAGCAGGCTTGCTCTGTAGCGTCCTCCTAAAATACTTCTGGTGCCCGTCTCTTACATTCTTCCTGTACTCATGCCATCTTCATTGTTGTACTTTCCATCAATGACAAGCATGCGCTACCTATTAAACATTTGCCAACATTTTTCTTGCGGGTTCCCGGACAGGAGAACTGCACTTCCAGTGTTCCTTGACCTTGGGAACCCTTGTCACCCTATTTTGAAGCCTGTCCGACCGCTTTCCACACTTGACCATTTCTTGATATCTCTTTCGCAGATCGTCGGGGTGGCGGGTTCATGAAATTTTCAATTTGTAGTCGTTGTTTCTTGTGCCCTCTACCTTTATACTTCTTTCCATGTATATGAAATAAGTATACAACTTCTCCAGAAACATATAGAAAAGATCTTTCCAAGAAATGGAATATCTATTACAGATTTGAATATGTTGGCCCTTCTTTTCCCTCTTCTATACTTAACCAAATTCCCGTTTCTTTTTCCCCTCTACTTTTTCTTTCTGGTTACTTAGTCATTTTTTCTGAAAATGTCTCAATGTGTGCATTGATAGACTCACAGGTTCACATTTTTACTGGTGCTTTTATATCACGACTCCAACCGACCGCTACCCATTCCATGCCTAGCCACTTTTCAGATCGCGGATTCCCGGACATGCAGGCTCTATATTGCACTTCCATTGTTCTGTGACATGCAAACAACACCTAGACCTCCACGATATAGAAATTTTCTTCTGGACTCCCACATCATACCCTCTTCCGTGATACACAGTTTGCACTCAAAAATTTTGAGACCTACAATTTGACCTTCGGGTCCTCACGTCTCCTAGGGAATTATTGTCACCAAATTTTGAATCTTGTGCGTTCGCTTTCCATATTTCGCCATTTCTTGGAATCCCTTTCGTGCCTCCAATTCCATACTTACCCGATTTTTTCACTTGCAGGTTCCCGGACAGGAGGACTGCACTTCCAGAGTTCCTTGACCTACAAACAACCCCCTGACTTCTGTGATATACAAATTGGATTCCAGACTCCTACATTAGCCCCTCTTTCGTGTTACACAGTTTTCACTCAAAAGTTTTGATACATACAATTTGACCGTCGGGGCCTCACGTCTCCTTGGGAACCCTTGTCACCCTATTTTGAATCCCATCCGACCGCTTTCCACACTTGGCCATTTCTTGCAATCTCTTTCGCAGGTCGTCAGGTTGGCGTGTTAAGACAATTTCCAATTCCTAGTCGTTGTTTTTTGTGCCCGCCACCTTCGCACTTCTTTCCAAGTATATGCAATAGGTATATAAATTCTTGAGAAACATGCAGAAAAAATCTTGCCAAGAAATGGGATATCTATTACAGATGTGAATATATTAGCCCTTCTTTTCCCTCTTCTACACTTAACCAAATTCTCATTTCTCTTGTCCATGTACTTTATCTTTCTCGTTACTTAGTCATTTTTCCGAAAATGTCTAGCTGTGCAGGTTGGCAGACTCGCGGGTTCACATTTGCACTCGTGATTTTATATCATGGCTCCGACCGTCCGCTTCCCCATTCCATACCTAGCCACTTCTCCAACCGCGGATTCCCGGTTAGGTGGGCTCTAGACTGGACTTCCATTGTTCCGTGACCTTCAAACAACACCCTGACTTCCGCGATATATAAATTTACAACCAGACTCTCACATCATACCCTCTTCCGTGTTACACAGTTTTCCTATCATCCGCTCTTCCGTGGTACACATTTTTCACTCAAAAGTTCCGATACATACAATTTGACCATCGGGTCCTCCCGTCTCCCGTGGAACTATTGTCACCCCATTTTGAAGCTCGTCTGTCTTCTTTGCATACTTCACCATTTCTTCGAATTTCTTTCGCGGATTATCGGGTTGGTGTGTTCACAAAATATCCAATTCCTAATCGATGTTTCTTGTGCCCGCACTCTTTGCACTTCTTTCCAAGTATGGAATAACTGAGGTTTACTGCTAACAACTCACCATGCCTAGAGGAGACTGTCATAATAGCTGTTCCTACACAACTTGTACAGAAACATGCAAAAAATATCCTGCCAGGTAATGGGATATCTATTACAAATATCAATATATTAGAAAAAACAAATTTCATCGACCATTTCCCTATTCCATACTTAGTGACTTTTTCGCTTGCAGGTTCTCAAAACAAAGGGCCCAACATTTACCACAAATATGTAGATTGGTTCAAGAACTTGATTTCTACCGTGTATGCATTTGGGCAAGGGAATATGACCAACATTTTTTTTTTTGTAAGTAAGTCTTCTATAAGTTACCTTTCATGAAAAATTATTACAAAATGACAATTGTTCATTGGAGCAAGAGTCGCCATGACTAGAAACCAACTTTGCTCCAGCTGAGCTTTCAGAACTAAGCTCCCTATGACACCAAAAATTATACAAAGCGAAGTGGCTATTGTGACATAGATATTGTTTGACAGTGCCAAATACAAAATGAAAACAAAGATCGATAATCTTAATCTAGCCTCAAGACTAATAGCTATTATGACTAGGAGGACTATCTACAAACTAAAAGAACCAATATAAAAAATGTTTAACCTGATGTACATCATACCTAACTTCAATTCTATCCAAGAGGAAGGAGGATGGGCGCCATCGCTCCAGTTGTCGCAGGAGTTGGCGGGGCATCTCGAGCAATTTTCAAGTCCATCACCAGTGAAATACGATGTTCCGGAAGCTCAAGGCAATATTTGACGTCGAAGACCTCACTCCGAAGCTGGAAAATCAGATGTTGAAGGGTAGATAAGGCCTCAAAGATGCGCCGAGAGTCCTCCGCATTGGTCGTGCTCGACTTATCAATGGAGGGTGCTTCCAATGGATGCGTCGTTGGGTGTCCCGAGGACTGAGCATCATGACTGTGATTGGAAGGGCTACAAGAGGAGCTTGGAGGTAGGTTTTCAAAAGAAGTCAATCTAGGTAAAGATTTTGGGGCATAACCCAAACAACGGATATCCGGATTTATGAGCAGAACGAAATGAAACCACAGATTTATAATATTAACACAGAGACAATGAAAAATAACAGAGTTACAGTAAAACTTGGCTTCTATTAAATAAGAAATATGCTGAAAACTGTAAAATGCAGATTGAAAACAAGCTTGCTAGAATGGTGACAAATTATATTTGAGAAGAGATGTGACGACTACGCTCATTCGCAATAAGATGAGTACAATGAGGCTCTGAAGGCCTTTTTACAATAAACAAGAATGACAAAACCCTAGACATCCAAAAAACTAACCCTAGGAGATGAAGCGCCAAAATTCATGTGGGCCCCATTGGGGTAAGTTAGTACATCAACTTCACGAGGTCGTAACTTTTGCATACGATCTCTGTTTTGAGCGCACAATGGATCGTTGGAAAAGTATTGATGAGGAGCTTAATTTAGGGGGCTCAATGAGAAAAAATTAGTTATCATTGAGGTCCCTGATCACGAAAAAGCATCATTTAGGCCCTCAAAATGGCCTCGGAAGTTCATGAATCGAAAAACTGCTAAAAATAGTAAGTTGCCAAAAAACCATTTTGAGCCAGTTGGACAAGGTGGTTGGCCACCAATATCCTCCTGGATCAAGCAACCTCACCTATAAAACCATTCAATTTTACAACCCCAACTAGTCGAGGTGTGTCCATTGTCCTACTGGTGAGCCTTATTTGAACTATGTGAAGGAGACTTGGAGCACTTCCCATGAGTTTTCGAATTGTCACTACCCACGACCAAGGAAAGAGGTTGACCGAATGGAATTTTTGAATCCCAACCTTTCTTCGGACGACCTTGTTGCCTCGGCATATTGAACACATAAGTGATGGACTCCTGGATAAGAAAATCCCAGCCCCACTGTTTTCTCCTTTTGCAATGATGCACTAGATAAAAACCATAAGCAGAATGACGTTGCCCCCATGTGTCAAGCTTCCTTAATTTACCTCTTCTCACCTACGTCATGTCCATTAATGTCTCATTAATCACATGGTACTAGAAGTTATGAATGCCAAGATCCGTCATGCAGACTTGCAACATTCTCTTGTATCGAAATCGAGCTAAGTATGAAATGCCTTGAGTGATTTGATGCATCCTCCTCCAGAAAATTACACCTGCGCTATTGGCTCGAGGATCAGTGAGCCAAGTGGCAAGTGTACCAAATGCCTTGCGTTTTGTCATGTGCACTATGTGTTAGGTGGCACCCCATCTGGGGCAATATGACCCACATTTTGAAAGCCATCACATTAGAAATTTCCATCACATTTGCATCACAAAAAACATTATTCTTGAAGCATTCTTCATCTCAAAGGAATCCACTGCTTATAAATCTTTATTCCAATAATTCCAGGATATTTTGACATGGTCCTATGCAAAATTCCTCACCTAGAATCTTGTATTGTTAAACATTGTATTGACAGATGGGGAGACGTGCCATTAGTTCAACAAAAACAAAGGCCTTTGACCCCATAGAAGCCCCAACCATCAAAGCTCAGATAAACAAATTGCACTTGATTACTTCATTTTCCCCATCACTTACACATCATGGGTGTCAAATCTTGTCCTTGTCAACAAGATGTAAGGAATCCTTAGGTCTTGTGCCAACTTTTATGATTTTAATCAAGCTTGTCCTAAAGACAATTTACGTACTTATTTCATTGGCCAAATGATCAATGAGTGTGTCGTCCATGAAGATTTGTTTTCATGGATGAGTTCTTTGGGTATAACTAGATTTAGATCCATCAACATGATCAATACAAAACTTTAGTCACTATGGCTTGGGGAAATTTTGCTTATCATGTCATGACATTCATTTTCAAGAACACAATGTGCTATGTCCTATGTGTTTCATGGCATGTTTCACATCATTATAACTTATTTTGACAACCTCACACCCACATTAAAATGATGATCACAACACTTACTATACCTACATGCTATTTTCCTTTTGGTGTTGGTGATACAACATCCGATTAAACCCTCTCAAGTGTGTATTCTTGTCACCATTGGATTCCTCCTTGGGTTCATTATCTTGAAGCAAGGGATTACCATTGATCCTTTGAAACTCTATACCATCATGGAGATACCTCCACCAAGAAACCTCTTCCAACTTCAAAGCCTTTAAGGCAAAGCCAAATTTTTATGATGCTTTGTGCTCAACTACACTACTCACACTCACATGTTTTTTCATCTTTTGTGCAAAGACAACACTTTCATTTAGGATGATCATGCCCAAAAATTATTTGATGCATAGAAACATGCTCTCACCACAACACCCCTCATTAACCCCTTGACTTTAGTAACGACTTCATCCCTTATAGTTTAGCTTTAATTTTTTTCGTCATTGGCATAATATTACAATAGAGGGACAATGGCTATAAACATGTAATTTATTACGTTAGCACAAAACTGCTAGGACCTATGTTGAACTACACTCATGATGAGAAGTTTGCCTTAGCAATGGTTTATTTAGTTCAAAAGCTCTCCCATTACCATTGTCGCGGAAATTTGAACTCTATGCAATACATCTTCGAATGATGACTAATCAATGATACTTTTCTTTCTGGGTTGTTATCTTATGATATTCGATGTCAAATTTACCACACCCAAAAGTAAGAAGGCTTTAGCTCTCGTTAAGTTCATTAGAAACCTACCTATTGGTATGGCCATCCCACTCCTTAATGATGCTTTCGCAGGTGAGATTCTCTTTATTTTATTGTCAGACAACTCAATTGTTTAGTGATATGCTAATCTACCTTCTCACAAAGAATTTTCGACCACATCTCTCTCATGATGATTGATGATGCATTTAAGTTCAGCAATAACCTAGCTATCTGCATGGCCAAACAACTCCTTAATGGTGCTTTCCCAGGTGAGAATCTCTTTATTTTATTGTCTGACAACTCAATTGTTTATTGATACCCCTCTTTCAAAGCCCATCCATCCAATGAATCCTATATATTATATTCTCTTCTTTTCCCATCATTTGGAGTAGTTGGGACCCTTGTGATGGCTCGTGATGGCCACTCTCAACATCCTTGGGTTGAAAATTAGTTTTCTTGTTTGGTACTTTCCTTCCCATTTCCTAATATTTCCACTACACCACCAATTTACTTGGTATTTTCTCATGTCTCTCCCCCTTGGGGAAAGTTTGCTTAGTAACTAGGATCCACACAAGATACCAAAACAAAAGACTAAGAATCATGCACGGAATAATTGTGGATAGATAGGTGTTGAGAAGAATGCCAAGGGCACCTTTTCCATCAATATTAGCCTAGCCTAGCCCCACCCATGCAATCGTCTAATAATCACACTCATATTCCCTATCCTTGTGCCCTTTATGGCTAGTTTAGGTCACTCAACTCATCATTGTCCCACGATCTTGAAACTTCACTAATTGGCTTGTGTTCCCTCCATTTTGTCGCTTCCTCCCCTTCTGTTGCAACCCTCCACACATGTCAAGGACATGCTTACCTCTTCACAACCTCGCACAATCTTGCTCGAAACTAAGCACTCTTGCACCATTTGTGGCATCTTCAGTCATTATACCCATGATTGTTCGACCCTTTTGGAGCTTCTCAGCTACCACACCACCTTTTGATAATGACCCCCACTACAATATCACCATATATCCCCTCTCATGCATGCCTCACTTTCACATTTTCCTAGGCCCCCGCTTGGCTCAACATCAACTATTGCTAACCACCTAAGCAATTTCCTCCTCTCGAACCATGACCTTACAGAGATGTAGGATTACTATTGTCATGTCCTTTTAACAACTTTATAGGATGTTGTTCACAACTATCATCTAACTTTTATTTTGATCTACCTCTTTTCTCCAATATCCTATGTCATCGATATGTGAAACCAAGAGATCCTAGGTTTTGGCCTAGACGAGGCTAGACCTCTTAGTGGAGTCATCATCTGATGAACCCGTTGACGGGCGAAATTGACTATCCATCAATTGGAAGAGCGAGTCCGGTCTGGGGTTGTCTAAATAACCCAAACCATTTGGTGTAACTCATTTTGACAGGTTTAATGGCTCCGTTAGCCAATCTAAGAATCCTAAAAGAAACGAATAAAATAGAGAAATAACTAACTAATTATTAAACACACTATATATGTACATATGTTCAAATGTAACTATAGTAGTTGTATTTAAGCAAAAGATATACAAGTCTCGTTTATTTACATGATTTACAAGATGCAAGTTTTATTTTAAACTTACGAAACTCGATGTGAAAAATGATTGCTTCTAGGAAGCAGATGAAAAAAACACATAAAAATATTTATTGTTTTTCTTTTATAAATTTAAAAAATCTTGCAAAAAAAGTTAATGAAACATGAACATGTGGATACTCAAAGTTGAACCATACATTCTAGTTTCAATGATATGTAAATGACAGAAAAATACAAAGAAGCTATCATGTCAGTGAAATAGTGAGGTGTATACAAGCATCTGCATGAGTGGTGAACATCCAACTTCCATGTCCAAGAGAGAAATCTGTAATGAACTTTATGACTGTTCTAAATAAATTCAGAACATGTATTGGCATCTTAGGTTTTAATGACAGAAAATGAAACACAAACATAAACTTGTGATCTCATAATTATACATGATTACATCAAGATAAATCTGGAAGCAATCTATGCATTTTATCATTCAATTTAAAACTCAAAGATAAATCCCATTATTTAAATCGAAGATATAATCACAACATTTGTATTTTGATGAAACAAATGATGGATGATATTTATAATATAAACCTCCTACACATCACAGATCATTTAATCTAAAGATTTCAGACCTGCACATGTAATAAGATTTAAAAAAACATAAATAACAACATTATAAACAAAAGGCTAAAGTCAAAATGCATATATGTCGTTCTATTAAGTTTTTGGAATCACTTGTCCATTCTGTAGTCCTGGAAGAAATTGTTTGGATAATAGACTTTAAAGATTGGAAAAATAAATACATTAATTATAATAATTAACCATGTATTGATAAAAAAGACTAAAGCTATTTAAATCAATGCATAATTAATTATTCAAAGAATATGGATATATTATAATGAAAACAAAACCATTTTACTTACAGGAGAAAAGTCATTAAAAAACATGGAATTCCATATTCTTCTTTGAAAATATCCGTCCACTCTCCCAAAGATTCCAACCATCCATTACTCCATTTGAAAAGAAATAAAAAGTTTACAAAAGCAATAATATACAAAAGAAAAATGATTAAAATCCTCCTCTCCAATTTCCTCTATCCTTGGCTCTGATCTTTCTCATATATTTATACAATGAATGAACAGTCTGGGCGTCACTATTAATTTTCGCCACCTGAAATTTGCCTCGTAAAAAGACATCAATATCTCTCAAATCGTGCATTTTTTTGGGAAAATCTCTAGGATGAAGGTAAATGATTCCATTTTGGTTCTGGGTTTTCAATCGTTTCTTCAAATTTCTCATAGTTTGGCTGCAATCAGTTCTGCAAAATCGTTTGTTTGATCTTGACGCCTTTCCAAATTTTATCTGTTGTTGCTCATAAAATTATTTGTAGCAATCCAAAATTATTTTTGGATCAATCATCTTGAACGTATTGGGATAATAAAATCAAGCCATGATCAAATTCATATCAAATATTTGATAATAGAAACCTCTAAAACAAAAAGAAACCTAAATTAATAACCTAAAAATTGAGAATAAAACAAAATCTAGAAAAATAAAAAATGAATTTAAACTAACTATAACTTATAAACAAACATTGTTTATAATTTGCGTTCAAATATGATCTAGAAGCTTCAAGTTAATGGAGAAAAAATATTAATTTTAGTTTTTTACAAAATAAACAAATGATAGATAATTCTTTTATTATTATTATTTTGAAATGAGATGCAAAATGAAAAAAGAATTTAATTAATTAATATCACCAAATGATTTCATGAAAATGAGAAACCAACCAAGATATTATTTGATGAAGTATTGAACACACTATTCAAAATAGTCAAAATTGCTAATGAGCAAAAGAAAGAACACATAATCATAATTTAAACGAAAGTAAACAGTTGATAAAAATTAACATTTTCGTTTAAATTGAGATTTTTATGCTTGTTTCTAACTTTTGACATATACTTTTGTAATGAATATATCATACTATAGTGAATGTCTTAAGTTTGTCTCAAAACAAGCCAAGGTATGAAACTATTTGAAAATGTTGATTCTGTAGCTCATTATAATTATCAAGATTCTAACCGGGGCCCTTTAAATTTTGTAAAAATTTAGGGGGAGTTGTTGGGGCCCAACAAATGGCGACTTACTGGGTGAAGCAGTTATCTCTGATATTTTAAGACTTCATCTCAGGAAGAAAAGAATAAGACTGATAAAATGATT
This sequence comes from Picea engelmannii, assembly GCA_009831015.1. NCBI lineage: Eukaryota > Viridiplantae > Streptophyta > Pinopsida > Pinales > Pinaceae > Picea > Picea engelmannii. Next base: position 75,012 of record ML797933.1, on the reverse strand, counting down.
TAATCTCCTTGAAATAAATTCACTCTGAGACCATATAGTATTAGAATAAACTCAATGTTATAACTAGACAATATAATTTTCTCTGCAGAAGATTATGACCTGAAATAATGTCTTAATCAAAGATTCACGATGTTTATAAAATAACTTCAATATCGTTGGTAGAGCTTCTACTGCCATCAGACGTCCATAGCCTTGACAGAGATGTCATTTAACCCACTCAAATGTTTTAATCCCATCCAATAGTTGTTTCCACATGATGTATACTTCCATAAAAGTTAATTTAAAAACATATACCTGCTACCTCTCGACCCAACATTTCTTCGTTGCTAGCAGGTCTATTCAGTACCCCGATAAAGTTGTCTTGGTATCATGTGTGCATTTACCCACTGCCAGCGAGCCTGCTCATTACCCCAACGGGTTTACACACACTTCCCACACATAAATGTTTCCAACCCTCTTATGCCATAATAATACAATTATAGATTTCTTGATGACAAAGAGAGCGGGGTGATACTGGAGGTTAATTGCAATATAGGTAAATAGTTGACCATGTTATTTATTTTCATTTAAAACTGGAAGTTTTATCATGGTTTAGAGATTTTAGATTTCATTTAAGAAATCATCTAGAGAATGGGGAAGCACTTAAAAGTGATTCCTTGAGAATATGGATGGCGTAAAAAGTTTAAAGATCATTGTAATTCTCAAAGATTTAAACCATATCTCTGGTGTAATACTCTAGCAAAGATAATTTGAGGACAAAATGAAAGTGACAATTGACTTAAAAATCCTCTGTCTGATCTATATCTTAATATCATGACCTCTTTGAACTATTTCAATTTGCTTGAAAAACACAAGTCTTAAAATAAATGTTTCCTTCGACAATAGTTCTTTGATCAGAACTATATTGATTCAAAAAGAAAGATAAGAAGAAAACTCATTCAAAATAATCAAAGAAAACAAAAACACACAACAAACCAAATCAAATTTTATTAATGGGATTCAAAATCAAAAGTATACAAAATCAAAACAACAAAAAAAAACTTTTTAGGAAATTATATTGGCCAAAGATAAACTTGAGTTTTTGTGTCCACTATCATCTCATTGTAAAATAAAGGAAGAACTAAATCATATAAAATATCATGTGCGAGCAAGTTCTTTTCTTAAGATAGTGATGCATAAGATGTTACTTTGACCAAGCATTATTATTAAAAATAAAAGAGACTAAAAATAGGAAAATCCTCATTAAGATGAGTGCATTCCTACTCGTGGCACCTTGGGTCAGGATTGAATTGATAGTTTAAATTTACTTATCTCTTTACTTTCCATTTAAATTTTTCATGATGATACTGCATTTTTGAAAAGAAATATTCAACGAAAAGAAGAGAGAAAAATATTTAAAGTGGACTTCCCTGACAACATTCATATTATGGTTCTCTTGGTGTGTCCGTTTGTGTTCATAATTGCATTATTACAAAGACAAAAATTGAGAAATAAAACTAAAAGAAAACCTACTCCTAAACCTACTCTAACTACTAAATAGATAAAAAACGCTAAGTAAAATGGTATTTCCAATGCAGCCACAAGAGCATCTTCAATCCTGCAAGGCATAGAAAGTTGAAAATCAGAATAAAAGAATGAAGTATTTGTGGATACAAAATAAATATGTCATGCTTACCTCCTATATATTCTTTAAAAAACAAAACAAGCACAACCTTACCATTCTTTTGAAACTTCTTGATGTATGAATCCTCCAACCATTTTGCAATCTGGTCGTGATATGGGTCATAAAAATATGAAAAAATGAGATTGTGAAGCTTGTGAGAGTTATGGGGACTTGACATAACYATCGACCTAGAACGAAGTGCCCCATCCTCCCRAAAATTTTCCTTTCGTTCCATATTTTCTCCATCTTAAGGATGTAAAATGAGTGTGTTAAAGTTACCTCCTTGATCTCTTAATAAAGTGAAGATAATCTTATCATTCCCTGGAAACTTTTCGAGATATGAATACTCCAACCAATMTGCAASCCTATCATAATACATGCAATTACTAACATGGKATTGTTCRAAAKAATTCACATACRAAAAATATTCCTGATGAGAATAAAGTATTAGACTATCAAGGAAAGAATCTTGTAAAAAGGTCGGATCAAGATGGCGAGAACTTATCGTGATTCTCGATCGGAAAAGAAATGTCTCATTCTCTTTAAACTTTCCATTGAGCTTAAATACTTCAAGATTAACTATTTGAGGTGGATCAAATGGAATGACCAACATTTTTGAATAATCATCATTGGTAATAATATTTGGCCGATTATACTTTTCAACCTCAAATACTTGATCATGGAAAAATCTAGATTCTTCTTTAATCACAAATTGAGATGAATCAATGGAAGATGCAATTTGAGACTCTTTCAAATCATTTCTTGATTTATCCACGGATAATTGATGAGAATAAGAATTGATATGTTCATGGGTAGAATTATTTTCCTATTTATCTTCTATTCGGTAATCTCTTTGTACCTGATTATATAATGTTGAATTCTCTCCAAGGCAATATGGAACATGCAATTGCACAAAATTAGGATAAAAAATATCGGGGTACAAGGAATAATATGTAGAAGAATTGAGGAAACAAAATGCATCCCTTGAAATGATAGGTATATACGTTTCGAAATATGGTTTTGTTCCCTCTCCTTGTATAAAATGATCAACCTCTGTTGTATTCTCTTTTAAAGAATACGAGACAATTTCTAAGAGACAATTTGGTTCATTATGTAAGGGAAAATTTGAGAGCAAATCACTAGAAATAGAAGGTTGATTAATAGTCGGCTTAATGATTTTGTCTCCCACTGATTGATCATGGATCTGTTCAACTAAATTAGGGGAAGATTTATCGTCCACATGATTATCAACTTCACATTCAACCTCTTTTACTTTAGAAACTGTTATAAAATCTATGAGAGTGGGACAACTGTCATGTTTTAAAGTAAAGGTTCCTTCTTCGACAAGAGGAGACATTATTTGCAAAGAATGATTAGATGTGACAATTGCATTATGTGGCTCATGATTTGCCAAAATGAAAGAAGTCGACAAAAATTGTGTTGCTTCAAAATCTTCAAGATCAACATGAAAATTTGAACCATTTTGAGATTGAGTGTTAGTGCTCAATTCAAATTGGTTAAAAATTAATTGATCTTGCTTGTCTGAGAGAGAAACAAGATATTCAAACCATTCATTAATAAACGACGTTTCTTTCAAAGAGAATCTAATACCAACATGAATGAACCTAATTGCAAAATCATTGAATGATTCACCATTTTCTTTCCTTAATTCTTAATTCTTCACTTAATTCATCATAATCATAGTTGCTAAAATTTGATAAAAACTCAAATACAAACTTAGACAAAGAATGAATAGAATTAGCCCGAAAAGATTCAAACCAAACCTTAACCTGACCTCGGAAAGTGAGAGCGAACAATCTGCATGTAACATTAGAATCGGTGATCTTATGTCTTAAACACTTATAAAAAAAGTTAGAAATATGATCTACTGCAGATGTGTTCCCTTCACCATCAAAGGTGAGTTCTGAAAAGAGATCAACCATCTTGTTGGAAATAACTGGTAGTGAGACATTAAAAGCATGTTCTGACACAGTGATTTGGGCATGAACCATTAAGAATTTGAAGAAATTGACTCCAAATAGTTAGCCTGCCTTGTAGTGCACTATAAGATGATACATAAGAAGAATTTATAAATCTAGAATTATGAAAAGCTGAGGGGTGAAACATTTAATCATTAAATTGACCTCGACCCTCCTTCTAGCACCATTTGTTGACGAGGGAAATTGACTATTCGTCAACTAGAAAAGCGAGTCTGGTCCGAGGTTGTCTAAATAACCCAAGCCGTTTGGTGTAACTCGTTCTGACGGGTTTAATGGCTCCGTTAGCCAATCTAAGAATCCTAAAAGAAACAAATAAAATAGAGAAATAATTAATTAATTATTAAACACACTATATATGTACATATGTTCAAATGTAACTATAGTAGTTGTATTTAAGCAGAAGATATACAAGTCTCGTTTATTTACATTATTTACAAGATGCAAGTTTTAATCGAAACTTACGAAACTCAATGTGAAAATGATCGCTTCTAGGAAGTAGATAAATAAAACACATAAAAATATTTATTGTTTTTCTTTTATAAATTTAAAGAATCTTGCAAAAAAAGTTAATGAAACATGAACATGTGGATAGTCAAAGTTGAACCATACATTCTAGTTTCAATGATATGTAAATGACAAAAAAATACAAAGAAACTATCCTGTCAGTGAATTAGTGAGGTGTATCCAAGCATCTGTATGAGTGGTAAACATCCAACTGCCATGTCCAAGAGAGAAATCTGCAATGAACCTTATGATTGTTCTAAATAAATTCAGAACATGTATTGGCATCTTAGGTTTTAATGACAGAAAATGAAACACAAACATAAATCTGTGATCTCATAATTATACATGATTACAACAAGATAAATCTGGAAATAATCTATGCATTTTATCATTCAATTTAAAACTCAAATATAAATCCCATTATTTAAATCGAAGATATAATCACAACATTTGTATTTTGATGAAACAAATGATAGATGGTATTTATAATATAAATCTCCTACACATCACAGATCATTTAATCTAAAGATTTCAGACCTGCACATGTAACAGGGTTTAAAAAAACATAAATAACAACATTATAAACAAAAGATTAAAGCCAAAATGCATATATGTCGTTCTATTAAGTTTTTGGAATCACTTGTCCATTCTGTAGTCCTGGAAGAAATTGTTTGGATAATAGACTTTAAAGATTGGAAAAAATAATACATAAATGATAGTAATTAACCATGTATTGATTAAAAAAACTAAAACTATTTAAATCAATGCATAATCAATTATTCAAAGAATATGAATATATTATAATGAAAATAAAACCATTTTACTTACATGAAAAAATCCATTAAGAAACTTGGAATTTCATATTCTTTTTTGAAAATATTCATTCATTCTCCCAAAGATTCCAACCATCCATTACTCCATTTGAAAAGAAATAAAAAGTTTACAAAAACAATAATATACAAAAGAAAAAGGATTAAAATCCTCCTCTCCAATTCCTTTATTCTTGACTCTGATCTTTCTCATATATTTATACAATAAATGAATAGTCTTAGGCATCACTATTAATTTTTGCCACCTGAAATTTGCCTCATAAAAAGACATCAATATCTCTCAAATCGTGCATTTTCTGGGGAAAATCTCTACGCGGAAGGTAAATGGGTCCATTTTGGTTCTGGGTTTTCAACCGTTTCTTCAAACTCCTCACGGTTTGGCTGCAATCAGTTTTTCAAAATCGTCTGTCTGATCTTGAAGCCTTTCCAAATTTTATCTGTTGTTGCTCATAAAATTATTTGTAGCAATCCAAAATTATTTTTGGATCAATCATCTTGAACGTATTGTGATGATAAAATCAAGCCATGATCAGATCTGTATCAAATATTTGATAATAGAAACCTGTAAAACAAAAAGAAACCTAAATTAATACCCTAAAAATTGAGAATAAAACAAAATCTAAAAAAATAAAAAATGAATTTAAACTAACTATAACTTATAAACAAACATTGTTTATAATTTGCTTTCAAATATGATCTAGAAGCTTCAAGTTAATGGAGAAAAAATATTAATTTT
>ML797933.1:35403-46427 GCA_009831015.1 Picea engelmannii | reverse complement strand
TTATAGTTAGATTAGTATAGTTAAGTTAAGTTTGTTTTTATTAGTTTCTAGTTTCCTCTAATTTAGTTTGATTTCTTTTTATTTAGTTAGTTAGTTTATTTTAGTTTGTTTTATTAGTTTTTAGTTTCCTTAGTTTAGATTATATAGCTCAGATCATTTTCTCTTTGGTTTCCTTACGAGACCTTAGAGCGGCCAACGGAGCCGTTAAACTCGTCAGGGTGGTCCATACCAAACGGCTTGGGTTATTTAGACAACCCCGGACCGGTTCCACTCTCCTAGTTGACGGATGGACTGTTTCGCCCGTCAACACTCCTCTACTTTCTCTTTCTGGTTACTTAGTCGTTTTTCCGAAAATGTTCAATGCGCGTGTTGGCGGACTCATAGGTTCACATTTTCACTCGTGCTTTTATATCGTGACTCCAACCGACCGCTACCCATTCCATACCTAGCCACTTTTCAGATCACGGATTCCTGGGTAGGCGAGCTCTATATTGCACTTCCATTGTTCTGTGACCTGCAAACAACACCCAAACGTCCGTGATATACAAATTTACTTCCGAAATCCCACATCATACCCTCTTCTATGATACACAATTTTCACTCAAAAGTTATGAGACCTACAATTTGACCTTCGGGTCCTCACGTCTCTTGGGGAACTATTGTCACCCCATTTTGAAGCCCTTGCATCCGCTTTCCATATTTTGCCATTTCTTGGAATCTCTTTTGTGCCTCAAATTCCATACTTACCCAAATTTTTCGCTTGCGGGTTCCCGGACATGCGAACTGCACTTCCAGTGTTCCTCGACCTGCAAACAGCCCCCCAGCTTCCGCAATATACAAATTGACTTCCAAACTCCTACATCAGCCCCTCTTCCTTGTTACGCAATTTGCACTCAAAAGTTTTGATACATACAATTTGGCCGTTAGAGCCTCACGTCTCCTCGGGAACCCTTGTCAAACTATTTTGAAGCTTGTCCGATCGCTTTCCACACTTGGCCATTTCTTTCAATCTTTTTCGTGGATCGTCGGGTTGGCAGGTTCAAACATTTTCCAATTCCTAGTCGTTGTTTTCTGTGCCCGTGACCTTCACACTTCTTTCCAAGTATATGCAATAGGTATACAAATTCTCCAGAAACATGCAGAAAAGATCCTGCCAGGAAATATGATATGTATTACAGATGTGAATATATTAGCCCTTCTTTTCCCTCTTCTATACTTAACCAAATTCTCGTTTCTTTTTTCCCTGTACTTTATCTTTCTCGTTACTTAGTCATTTTTCCAAAAATGTCTAGCTGCACGGGTTGGCAGACTCGTGGGTTCACATTTGCACTTGTGATTTTATATCGTGACTTCAACCATCCGCTTCCCCATTCCATACCTAGCCACTTCTCCGACTACGGATTCCCGGGTAGGCGTGCTCTAGACTGCACTTCCATTGTTCTGTGACCTGTAAACAACACCCTGATTTCCACGATATACAAATTTACAACTAGACTCTCACATCATACCCTCTTCCATGTTACACAGTTTTCGTATCATCTACTCTTCTGTGGTACATATTTTGCACTCAAAAGTTCCAAGACATACAATTTTATTGTTGGGTCCTCACGTCTTCTGTGGAACTATTGTCACCCCATTTTGAAGCCCGTCCGTCCGCTTTCCATACTTCGCCATTTCTTCAAATTTCTTTCGTAGATCGTCGGGTTGGCGGGTTCACGAAACATCCAATTCCTAATCGTTGTTTCCTGTGCCCACGTCCTTCACACTTTTTTCCAATTATGCAATAATTGAGGTTTACTGCTAAAAACTCACCATGCCTCGAGGAGACCGTCATAATAACTGTTCCTACACAACTTACATAGAAACATGCAGAAAATATCCTGCCAGGTAATGGGATATCTATTACAAATATCAATATATTAGCGAAAACGAATTCCACCGACCATTTCCCTATTCCATACTTACTGCTACCCATTCCATGCCTAGCCACTTTTCAGATTGTGGATTCTCGGGCACACGAGCTCTATATTGCACTTCCATTGTTCTGTGACCTAAAAAACAACACCCAAACCTCTGTGATATACAAATTTACTTCCGGACTCCCACATCATACCCTCTTTCGTGATACACAGTTTTCACTCAAAATTTCCAAGACCTGCAATTTGACCTTCGGGTCCTCATGTATCCTAGGGAACTATTGTCACCCCATTTTGAAGCTCGTGCATCCGCTTTCCATATTTCGCCATTTCTTGGAATCTCTTTCGCGCCTCCAATTCCATACTTACCCGACTTTTTCGCTTGCAGGTTCCCGGATAGGCAGACTGCACTTCCAATGTTCCTTGACCTTGGGAACCCTTGTCACCCTATTTTGAAGCCCGTTCGACCACTTTCCACACTTGACCATTTCTTGATATTTCTTTCGCAGATCGTCGGGTTGGCGGGTTCAGGAAATTTCCAATTTCTAGTCGTTGTTTCTTGTGCCCGCCACCTTTAGAATTATTTCCAAGTATATGCAATAAGTATACAACTTCTCCATAAACATACAGAAAAGATCTTTCCAGAAAATGGAATATCTATTACAGATTTTAATATAATGGCCCTTCTTTTCCCTCTTCTATACTTAACCAAATTCTCATTTCTTTTTCCCCTCTATTTTCTCTTTCTGGTTACTTAGTCATTTTTATGAAAATGTCTCAATGCACGCATTGGAGGACTCATGGGTTCAAATTTTCACTCGTTCTTTTATATCACGACTCCGACCGACCGCTACCCATTCCATGCCTAGCCACTTTTCAGATCACAGATTCTCGGGCAGGCGGGCTCTATATTGCACTTCCATTGTTCTGTGACCTGCAAACAACACCTAGACCTCCGCGATATACAAATTTACTTCTGGACTCCCACATTATACCCTCTTCTGTGATACACAGTTTCCACTCAAATGTTCTGAGACCTGCAATTTGACCTTCGGGTCCTCACGTCTCCTAGGGAATTATTTTCACCCCATTTTGAAGCCCGTGCATTCCCTTTCCATATTTCGCCATTTCTTGGAATCTCTTTCGCGCCTCCAATTCCATACTTACCCGAATTTTTTGCTTGTGGGTTCCTGGACAGACGAACTGTACTTCCAGTGTTCCTTGACCTGCAAACAACCGCTCGGCTTCTGCGATATACAAATTGACTTCCAGACTCCTACATTAGCCCCTCTTCCGTGTTACACAGTTTGCACTCAAAACTTCTGATACATACAATTTGACTGTCGGGGCCTCACGTCTCCTCGGGAACCCTTGTCACCCTATTTTGAAGCCCGTCCGACCGCTTTCCACACTTGGCCATTTCTTGCAATCTCTTTCGCAGATCGTCGGGTTGGCGTGTTAAGACAATTTTCAATTCCTAGTTGTTGTTTTATGTGCCCGCCACCTTCGCACTTCTTTCCAAGTATATGCAATAGGTATATAACTTCTCCAGAAACATGTAGAAAAGATATTTCCAAGAAATGGGATATCTATTACAGATGTGAATATATTAGCCCTTCTTTTCCCTCTTCTATACTTAACCAAATTCTAGTTTCTCTTTTCCATGTACTTTATCTTTCTCGTTACTTAGTCGTTTTTTTCCGAAAATGTCTAGTTGCGCGGGTTGGCGGACTCACGGGTTCACATTTGCACTTGTGATTTTATATCGTGACTCCGACCGTCCACTTCCCCATTCCATACCTAGCCACTTCTCCGACCGCGGATCTCGGGTAGGCAGGCTCTAGTCTGCACTTCCATTGTTCCGTGACCTTCAAACAACACCCTGACTTCCACGATATACAAATTTACAACCCTCTTTCGTGTTACATAGTTTTCCTATCATCCGCTCTTTCGTGGTACACTTTTTTCACTCAAAATTTATGAGACATACAATTTAACCGTCGGGTCCTCACATCTCCCGTGAAACTATTATCACCCCATTTTGAAGCTCGTCTGTTCGCTTTCAAATTTATTTCGCAGATTGTTGGGTTGGCGGGTTCACGAAATATCCAATTCCTAATCGATGTTTCCTGTGCCCGCGCCCTTTGAAATTCTTTCCAAGTATGCAATAACTGAGGTTTACTGCTAACAACTCATCATGCCTCGAGGAGACCGTCATAATAATTGTTCCTACACAACTTGTACAGAAACATGCAGAAAATATCTTGCCAGGTAATGGGATATCTATTACAAATATCAATATATTAGCGAAAACAGATTCCACTGACCATTTCCCTATTCCATACTTACTGACTTTTTTGCTTGCGGTTTCTCAAAACAAAGGGCCCAACATTTACTACAAATATGTAGATTGTTTCAAGAACTCGATTTCTACCCTGTATGAATTTGGGCAAGGGAATATGACCAACATTTGTTTTTGTAATTAAGTCTTCTATAAGTTACCTTTCATGAAAAACTATTACAAAATGAAAATTGTTCGTTGGGGCGAGAGTCGCCATGACTAGAAACCAGCTATACTCTAGTTGAGCTTTCAGAACTAAGCTCCCTATGACACCAAAAATTATACAAAGCGAAGTGGTTATTGTGACATAGATATTGTTTGACAGTGCCACAGTTGCTACTGCAACTGCAATGAAATTTCTACCATGCAACTTCATTGTCAAGCAACTTAATCTATTTGCATGCCTTCCTTCAACTTTCAAACCCTGATGAAACCTTGAGCAAGTTGACAGAGTGTGAGAGATGCATCAACAATGATCTAGTCTACCATCAATAGAATGGTGGATATGAGCTCACCTCCAAGAAGACAATATCAATGGCGGGATTCAAGAGCATGGACCTATTGTACTTTGTGTATAGGCGAATAAAGAGTTATCGATGGTCTTGATGGCCAGAAACGATGCCAAATCTAAAACAGAAAAGACAAACATGTGCCCTCCATCAGCAACCTTTGAATTTTCTATTGGAATCAGAGCCCGTAATATGTTTTTTTTTCGGGAATAGTCCAGTAGATATAAATAAAAACTAAAATTATTTTACAGGTAAAATCTTCAAAATATTTCAACTTCTCTTAAGGTTCATTGAATCTGCAAAGCCGTGCGGTTTGTGCTCTGTGATGCAGTATTATTGTATGTCAATCAATTTGCACCGACATGCGTGCATTTCAATAAATCAAATCGCAGGCCAATCAAAATGTTTCGTTATTCATGGTGGGGAATGTATGAAGTAAGGCAATGTTCTCCCTGGTGTTGTCTGCATTTTTACAATTGAATTTGATTCTTGTCATCAGCCTGATTAAATGAAGATTCTAATAATATATTTGAGAGCATTATTAGTCCATGTCTAAGGCACAGTCTAAGGCACACAAGGATGTCTTTTGAATATAAGTTTTAGTATACATTTTATTGTTTGTATTGTAGAAGTAAAAATATTATTTTATATATATAATTTTTTTTATGTCATTCTCTCATTAGAGAATATATTGGAGGTTTTATTGCTAGTTTGGTTGTTCTCAATGTTATAAATGTGTAGATATTCAAAGTTTTGAGTTTAGATTTTTTTTTTTAATTTTTATTACATTTTTACTGAAATGCTTACATAGAGCATGGACGTTGTTTTTTAATGTTTTTTTATTATTAGTCCCTGCAGAAGGCGTAGGGGGACTATAGCGATCACATATTAATATGTCCTTTTATTATTATTAGTCCTTTGTATTTTTATTGAAATGTTTACATACCAAAGGTTTAGAGCATTGACACTTTTTTTAAGGTGCTTGAATAGGTCCGATAGCTTAAATGTTTACATAGTGCGAGGTCCTGAAACATTCCTGACAACTTAAATGTTTGCATACCGCGAAGCCCTTAAACAACCTGACAGCCTTAAATGTTTACCTAGATAGGCTTCTCAGAGTACATTTTTCCCCGAATTTTTCCATACAATGTTGCAGTGAATTTGGACAATATTGTTGTCCATCGCCAGTTGAATAGGCATTGTATGTTTCATACTTCTTCTATGCTTGGAATGCAATTTGGTCATTGTTGAACATACATACATTGTTTACTGGTTCGGTGGGTAGTTCTTGTTCGCTGGTTCGTCGGTTGCTGCTTCTTGTTGTTTGGTTCAACTTTGCAAGGTTGGGGACCTGCGCCTGTGGTTGGACTTGTTGGTGTTTCTTGCTTTCTTTTGTTTACTTCAACTTTACAGGGTTGGGATCTTGCATTCACAGTTGTATCTGTTTTTTTTTTACTTTGCGGGGTCCAGGTGTTGCACCCACAATTCGACCTACGCTTCTGTCATTCATCGTTTCAGAGTAAGTTTCGATGCCATCATTTCATTTTCTATTCGTTCTTTGTTGTTCAGTGTTTGCAGTTTGCAAGTAAGAATGTTTGATTATTTCTACTGGCATGCTCGTCATATGTTTCTGGTTCCTTCTGTGCTTGGGTTGCAGTTTGGTAATTGTTGGAGATACATATGTTGTTTACTGGTTCAGTGGTTGTTGCTTGTTTGTTGGTTCGTTGGTTCGTCGGTTGATGCTTGTTGTTGTTTGGCTCAAGTTTGTGAGTTTGAGGTCCCGGGGCTGCAGTTGGGCATGTTCGTGTTTGCTCGCTGGTTTGTTGCTTGTTGTTTTCTTCTGTTTACTTTGGCTTTGCAGGGTTGGAGTCTTGCGCCCGCAGTTGGAGCTGTTTTTTTTTTCACTTTGCGGTGTTCAGGTCTTGCACCCACGAGTGGACCTACGGTTCTGTTGTTTGTCGTGTCTGGCAAAGTCGAGATCTAGCGCCTGTCATGTGCCTGCCTATCCTGCTCTTAAATTTTGCTCCAATTATTTTTCCTAGTTCTAGACCATACCTACCATGTATTTTTAAAATGTTCTTGTAGAATAAAAGGATACTGAGATAGTGCTAGCAAGAGTGGTGTTTTGTGGATTGAAAATTGCAGTATTCAGTTTCTATGTTGTTTGGCGTGCAACATTTCTATCATAATGAATGTGTTCTCAAATGCATCACACCATTTACATTTGGACGAAACCATTATCATTCTAGGATCTTTCAGTGTTGACATGATACACAATAGTGGCATAACAAATGATTGGACAACTACATGTGCAATTACAATGTCCTCTGTCTTTTTGTTAAGATAAAACATGTGAAAAACACACTTATTAACCATATATGGTGAAATGTGTCCATATCATAATATATTCATTTTATCCTATACACAGATTGGTGTGACCACGATACAATTTGTCTTGTACTTGAAATATGAGATGTACACCAAAGACACTGCAAAATCATATTTCCATGTCTCAAAGCATATCTGGATACTTTGCCACAGAAAACCAAAATCATTTAGCTATGGCCATGCAATTTCTTAATATTTTGTGGCTTGTAATATATTTTGGGCAGGATTTTTTTTATATAATCACAACCATGGATGGAGAAAAGAAAAGGTTCATGTTTCTAACTATATTTTATTCTATTCGTTGATTCTCATTTAGTGTATGTACATATTACTTGTTCTCCTCTGCATACCAACTTCCATTCATGTTCATTGTATTTTGTACATTCCCGCATTCAAACAAACAGAATAGCTGAAGAAAATGAAGGAGTATTTACCGCAGCGGTGGAAGAGGAGATACAAAGGTACATACTTGTATTGTTATTTCATATTTCATTGTTTTGTATTTCATTTATCGTCTGTATATGTGTTCACCTATTTTATTGTATGTAGATATTGTGTACCTTCTTAGATAATAACTTATATTCATGTCCTTTGTATTTTTTGTGCTGCTACATTGAAAAAATTTGAACTCTGTTTATTTTTTTTACATGTCTTCTTGCATACTAACTTCCTTCATGTCCGTTGTATTTTTTCTGCATTGCTACATTTAAACAGACATAGTGGCTGGAGAGGACGATGGACTCTTTGCCGTGAATATAGAGGAGGAGTTACAGAGGTGCATGCTTCTACTCTTATTTCATATTCCAGTGTTTAGTATTTCATTTATTGTATGTGTATTTGTTCTACTGCTTTGCAATTATTTTACTGTATGTAGATACTACATATCTTTCTACATAATAACTTATTCTTATGTGGATTGTCTTCTCTTTGCTGCTACATTGAAATAAATAGAACTATATTTCTTTCTTTTACATGTATTTCTGCATACTAACTTACCTTCATGTCCACTGTATGTTCGGTGTTGCTACATTGAAAGAAACAGATTGGTTGGGCAGGAAGATGAATTCTTATATGCCACAACAAAGGGTGCTGTGGTACAATCTTCGAAAAGTTATACCAACTGTGCTAGTAAATCAAACATACAAAACAGGTGGGTGCATATAATATTGGACTAGAAAATGATGATTTGACAACAATGGGCCTTTATTGAGACTTCCCGCTTCCAAACATTGCCCTCCCCATTTCTAATTTTTCCACTTTCTATTATCTCTTTTTTTCCCCCTCTTCTATACTTAAGTTTTCTCATCTACTTTTTCTTTTTGGTTCATTTGCTTAGTCGTCTTTCCGAAAATTTCTAGGTGTGTGGGTTGGTAGACTCACGGGTTCACATTTATAATCATGCTTCTACCTCATTCCATACTTAGCCACTTTTTCGATCGCGGGTTCCCGGGTTGGCGGGTTCAAGATTGCGCCTTTGGCTTCAGAGGTTCAGCGATATACAGATTGGCCGTCGTACCCCCCCATCACTCCCTATTTACTGTTACACATATTTGCAGTCAAAAAATATGAGGCATACAATTTCACCGTCGGGTCCTCATGTTTCTTGAGTATCCCTTGACACCCTATTTTGTATTGCATCTCCTTGTACCTTATATGTGACATTCAAAATAATTATGGACAATATACAATGCATATGCTTATTTAGTCCTTCTGATGTTCATCTACACATGCTTGCATCAAAAAATGTTGGACTAGTGACATGGCCATGAGCAGTCAATCATCGCAAACATCAACAGACGGACAAGGCCAAAGGTAAAGATGCATACATTTTGTTCCTCATGTGTTTACCAAACAAATATCCTCGACTATTTATTCATCTATGCCATGGTGAATATGTTGATGTCATCTGCAACACATACTTTGTAGTTCACAAGAAGTATCAACGAGCGCAAGTGAGACGCTGCACATAGCTCTTGTTCCATAGACTAAGAGGTCTGGTTGCAAAACTGTGGCTCCATACTTCATCCAAGTTGTGCGTCTACTTGTACATTTATGCCAGGAAAAAAGAAAACAAAAAATAATGTGGATTACCATTCACATTACTTTTCTTGTTTAAAAAATGTCGCCAGGTCTAAACTTGTAACACCCAAAATACTATCAATAGAGGGCTAGAACAACCGTCGAACTGGACAAGTGTTCGTCGGGGACATAATGATCGTCTATAGCACCTACTTGGACAAGGAAAACAAAACTATATCCATTATGTGTGCTGACATGACAAACAACGAGGCCCTGATGACAATCACACTAACTATTCCCACACAACTTGTCCAGAAACATGCAAAAAATATATTATCGAGTAATGGCATATCCATTACAAATTTTAATATATTGCCCAAAATAGTATATGACCATGGTGATTGTGATCAGATTATATCGCTCAACGAAACAAGTATTGTGGGAAAAATTCCTGCTATTTGCTTAGAATATCGTTTCGTCCCGAACACAACTATCATTCAACTTGCATAGAGCAATGACACTTACCCAATTAGAACCATTGGTGCAACTATCATACTCACGAGAAAACTTGGCTCGCAACACATTCTCCATATAAAAGATGGAGATTCAGATAACGACAAGGCAATGATACCGTTCTCTATATCTAGTTTTGTCCTTTACTTTCACATGTCCATGTATCTCGGTTATGTTACACAACTATTGCAATGTTCCATGTTGTAGCTACAATTGTTTGACACCTATTCAAATTTGTTTTCCTCAATGGAACGAAAATTTCATAAAGGACAATTTCCACTTATGTTCTTAAAAAATATAACAAAGAAAATAGATGTTAAAGAAATGATCTTTCACACAACCCAAGCAACATTTGTAACATAATTGCAAATAGACATAGTACATGATCTCAAGAAACTAACTAGCTCTACAACTGTTGTGCGTATACATCTACAATTTTATCCTCACTTTGCTTATACAAATTGCCTTCACCAATTTTCTACAGTTTTTTTTTTTTTTTTTGTGTGCAGTTGTATATTATATTGTTCAATATATTAACTACTATGCTCACGTGCCCAGGTTGAGGGTGTTTTGGTTGCAGCGAATGCGTACTCAACCCCCTTCGAGCCTGTATGTGCCAAATGAAACTCTCCTGCTTTTGCTTCTGCTTTCATAAGTGATGATACAATTGATTGTCTACAATGGAGTAAAAAAATACCTTACATATATAAAAATTGCCTCAATGATGCCATTCGAGTCGTGGGAAACACAATCGTACATTGTACAATTAGACAACCTCTATTACAAAATGTGCTTCCTTGGTTAACATAATTGTCATATGAAGCATACCTATAGAAAAAGGCAAGCAATGTCTAAATGATGCATGACTTTCAAATAAATAGCAAATTTACCTTAAATGAGGACAATGCAATTATTATATCGGCTGAAAAAAATAAATCATATCAAGCTTTGGTAGGAAACGAAAAAATCTCATGTGTGTGTAATTTTTCTTCAACACCCAGATGAATGTTTGACAAACTCGAGTTCTTCAGAGTTTACATCTATGGCTGTAAAATTTTCTTTCTAGAGATTTTATCTCTTTTTGTGCACTTGAAACAAGGAGAATCTAACTACAAATGCAATCGATGTTGTTATTTTCATGTTTTTTTGCATCTCCGAGTAAGAATTTTGCATATTTGTTGGGTTGTCCAAATGAAAAAAAAATGGTGGCTGGCTGTGGATTTGTTGGAGGAGTCTGCACCTTTTTGGGTGCCCAAATTGGAAAAATGTTTTCCAACTATATAGCCATGGCAGGATTTTTGCATTTTTTTGGATAGCCAAATAATAAAAAAAGATGAT
>ML797933.1:14883-30496 GCA_009831015.1 Picea engelmannii | reverse complement strand
CTCAAGCAGGAGAAAAGGAGGAAGATGAGCATTCTGAGGAATGGCTTAGCATTTTCAGCCATGAAGCTGAAAACAATGCAATAGGGGAGGTTGTAGAAGCAGAAGAAGAAGACACAGACATCATATGTTTGGCTGATCTGTGGGATCAAATTGAAGCCCTGGAGGAAAGGGTAAAAGTGCAGGGCATGCACATCCAACAGATGAAGTTGGAAGTTGATGAGAAAGGCGTGGGAGATCACAGTGATCTTCCCAATGCGCAAAATTTTTTGCAGCTGGGGAGTCTGCAGAAACTGGACCAGCCACTGGAGTAGCTGGATGAGGTGATACAGAAGATCATGGAGCTGATGTTGAAGTCAGTAGATACTGCCAGTAGAGAGCATCTGGGCAGAAAGAAAGAGGCAGCGCAACAGAAGCAGCAGAAACAACAGCAGAATGGAGCAGATGGAAAGCTCTGCAGACTGATTTGGGATCCGAGAGGATTTTCGACCCCTTACAGGGGAAGCACATGAGCAGGAGCTCATGAATTTTTGCAGTTGTGGAGTATGATGCAAGAGCATCTCTCCATGCAGCCAGCCAACCAGCCAGCCACGTCAGCGCGCACACATTCAAAGGATGAAGGGAGGCACAACCTCATTTTGAATTTGAAATTCAATGTAATTTAATGTCTTAGGCTGGTGAGCCAGGAGAGCCATGCCTTTGCGCGGACTGCAGATAAGATAGGCATTTATTGTAGATCGGCTGAGATCTAGTTCTGAATAGCAAACTAGACAGCCATTGATTGTAAATTAATTAGAGTAGGTAAATCCTGGAGGGAAGCGCTCGATGAGCACCTCCGGTAAAAGAGATTTGAGATCTCATTTTAGAGTTAGAATGGTTGAGTTGAAGAGCCAGGGAGAGCTCAGGAACACCATTGTAAAATATACAGGCATTTGCCATTATTTAATACAAACAACAGTTTTTCCTGCACATGATCTGTGTTGAATGGATGTCTGTGTGTGTTCCATGTATATGATGTATGTGGGTGTGTTGTTATCATGCCATTGCAAGGAGTGTGTTTGATTTCAGGTTGAGGGTCTTTGAGGCTTCATACCGGGAGGGTGTGACAGAACGCCGAGGTTCTGATAGCCGTGCACAGAGGATGCACTTCTGAACTCGTAAGGAGTCAGACAGAGACGTGCTGAGGCACAGACTAAAGTCAACAACTCAGGAAGAAGACCTTTGAGGTTGCTGAACACCTCAAGAGGCAGGGCTGGGTAGCTGAGGCACAGTTGCTGACAGAATCAATGAGGATTCTGAGGAGCTCTGCCAGGAGGGCATTGAGCAGGTGAAAAAGGTGCATAGGAACCCAGAACTACTGACCGTTCTGTGGGGAAGAGACTCCGCCAGGAGGGCATTGAGTAAATGTGTAGGCAAGCACAGGAGGAAGAACTCTTGGAGCTCTGAAACAGAAAGTAGAGTCCACTGAGGGACCTGTATTGGGTTGCTGAATAACCAGAAAGACTCAACAGGAGGTTGCTTGAGGAGAAAGCCAGGAAGGCGTTGATAGTCTCCATCTGAGGGAGAAGAAGGATCAAATCCCCCAAGGGGTCTGAGTATTCGCTGAAGCTCAGGAGAGACCGCAACGGGTGCGCGTAGAGACTCTCCAGGAGCGCAAGAGTCAAGGAATCCATTGAGGTTTCGAGGACAGAAGCTCAGGAAGGATAACGCTTTTACACGTATCAGCGAGACTCAAGTTGAGGGTTCACCGAGGAGAAGAAACGTAAAGGTCCAAGCCTTTGGGAACGAATAATTCTTCCAGGTCTGGGAATAAAATACAGGAAGCTCGAGGGAGCACTGTAACCGTCGGATCTCTAGAAGAAATCCTGTCATCCGTTGGATCGGGAGAAGTAGCGCACGGTTTAGCCTCAGGACGAGGAGCGCACGGTTTAGCCTCAGGAGGAGGAGCGCATGGGAGAAGGGATCTGAGCCGTCAGATCTCAGACCAGATCGCCGACAGCCATCAGATCTGTGAAAGCTGCACGAGGGTTAGCAATCAGAATATCAGTCATCGGGAAATCGTGAGTCCCGTGGACTTGTGCACTTCGACATCGAAAGTGTCGAAACTCCGACGAAGTGATAAGACTGCGGTCACACGGAGACAGGCCGTATGGACCAGAGCATAGCCGGTTAGGGGCTAAAGGTGAGAAGGTGCTAATTGTGAATCGGGGATTCGAGAGTGTAGTGACTCTCGACATCATAAACCGCGAAACCCTGAACCCCGATGCAGACCCGGGGATAACCACGGTTAGTTGCAAAGGCAGTGTGGGTGAATGAGAAGGACCTGTGGATCGGGTATTTGCTCAGTGATTCCCGAGAGGAATCAAAAGAGCCAATTCGGCTCATCAGAAAGGGAATGTAAACGATCCCGAGAGCGGGTGAGGAGAGGGTGCATGCCTCGCCTGCACCACAACCCCACCTGCTCAGAGAACTTGCCTATCTGCATTAATGGCTGGCGCAGAGGTTGATGCGATTGATTTCGAGCCGGGAGAAGATGCTCTGATAGATGATGATATGACAATGGATGATGGCAATGCAGACCTTGTTCCCACTCCTGCGTCCAAATTGAAATCAACCATAATGGGGGGCACTTCCCGGCTCGATGATGGCAGCCCTGACAAGACCAAAAGAATGGGTTTCAGAAAAGAAACCGACGCTGAATGCAATAGCCATTTTGCAGCTCAAAAATAGGAATTCTAGAGGTCCAAATTAGTCCGTTCTGGGCAGAATTATTTCACTATAAGGAAATGGTCTATTGATGCTCCTAGAGATATATTTCAAGCCAAAACATTATTCAATTGCGGGACCACTCTCCTGTTCTTTGGATATACAATTAACATCTTAGGGGATGAGGACCAAAACTCCCACTGGTGCAAGGCATATTCCTACTACTCATCTCCTTCCACCCATAATGGACTAATGGAATTGCTCGTGCAGCCTATGTCCTTGAAGTCTTCGACTGTGAGGAGGTGGTTTCTTGGTGTGTCCTAACTTTCAGTTTCAGGCTCTTCTGCTTTCCCTGCAATGTTTTTCGTCTTCTTCCTCATGGGGAGCTTGCGAGAACTATCAATTCTACTGCAAATACGGGTTCCTATATCTTGCGTTTGAAAAATTCTTCATTTCTTTCTTGCTGGAGTGCAACGTTGGAGCGATGTCAGCCTCAAGAGCATGAGTTTTGTTCATCTTCTTCAAGCCAAGGATTTATTCCACTACGGAACCACTCTCCTGTTTCTTTGTTGCCTCGGGGCTTCCGCAATATATTGACATTGGAGCAACGAGCATTGACCTTCTGAGGATAATACTGCAAGGATTTACTAAACAAAAGCATGGCAATCGGTTTTTTATGGATGTTGAAGAGCATCTCGATGGATTCTGCATGTTGCAGGTTCTGTGCCCGTGTTTATGGAAAATATGTTCAATGTTTTGGCGCAAAGAACTCGATCCAATTTCTATGGATGGATATAAACTGGCCAATATTTTTTTTTTTAATGGATTTAATATTAAAAAATTTACCTTGGAATATTGGTTGTTGCTTATTTGGTGAATTTAACACCTCTTCTCATTGGCATGGTTCGATAGTCTCGTAGTTCTTCAATATTGTATTGGCTCAAGTGATTTGATCTAATATGGAGCATTTAACAATTATATGACAATGCATTGTGTCGATCCCATCGGGCTTTTATGGAAACAAAAATGAATTTCAGACAGTTTCAAACCAACATTCAATTATATTCGTAATGCAGATAGAACATAGCAAGACCAAATCACAATGCGGCAGCCCGGGCCCCACCATAGAAATTTTGTTTTCATCTCAGCCTTGCTAAGCAAACGATTTCTTATTTCCCTTTCGCTTCCTTGATTCCTTTAGTCCGAAAGGGAACATTTTATTAATTGTCCATCCCCTGGCCTCTATTCGAGCATTTTTTACTTTATTAATGGATTATCAAATTTCTTGTTCGTGAATAAAATAAAATAAAATAAATAAATAAATAAAAGATATATGATGGTTGTAGTCAAATGAGACTATGAAATCAACTACAAAATTAAAATTCAAGATCATCATTGTTGTTTCTAGACATGTAATTATTAAGCTTTAATGCTAACAATGCATTATGCAAAAAGTTTAGTACTTAAGTTAATATGTTAAAGTCATGGAAGAATGTATCAAGAACACAATTACTCCCACAAGTTGCAATAAAAACTAATTTTCAACAAAGCATTTGCTCACACCCTTTTTAATGGTACAAGCACAATAGAAAACGAATAAGTGGATAAAATATTGGACTAGAAAATGATGGTTTTGCAACAATGGGGCTTGTTTGAAACCAATTCCCGCTTACGTAAATTGTCCTCCGCTTTTCTATTTTCCCATTCTTTTATCCCCTGTAGTTTCTCTTTCTGGTTACTTAGTCATTTTTTCCTGAAAATGTCTTGTTGCACGGGTTGATGGATTCACGCATTCACATTTTCATTCATGCTTTTATATCGCGATTCCGTCTGAGCGCTTTTCCTTTCTCTAAATTTCACTTCCATTGTTTCATGACTTGAAAACAACACTCTGACTTCTGCTATCTACAAATTTACTTCTGGGCTCCCACATCATCCCCTCTTCCATGTTACACATTTTGCACTGAAATGTTCCGATACATACAATTTGATCGTCGGGGCCTTATGTCTCCTCAGGAACCCTTGTCACCCTATTTTGAAGCCCATCCAACCGCTTTCCACACTTGACCATTTCTTGATATCTATTTCACAGATGTCTACGTTGGCGAGTTTAAGAAATTTCCAATTTCTAGTCGTTATTTATTGTGCCCGCCACCTTTAGACTTCTTTCCAAGTATATGCAATACGTATACAACTTCTCCAGAAACATACAGAAAATATCTTTCCAGGAAATGGAATATCTATTACAGATTTGAATATATTGGCCCTTATTTTCCCTCTTCTATACTTAACCAAATTCTCATTTCTTTTTCCCGTCTACTTTGGTTACTTAGTCATTTTTATGAAAATGTCTCAATGCACGCGTTGGC
The DNA here is from genome assembly GCA_009831015.1 of Picea engelmannii. Classification (NCBI taxonomy): domain Eukaryota; kingdom Viridiplantae; phylum Streptophyta; class Pinopsida; order Pinales; family Pinaceae; genus Picea; species Picea engelmannii. Next base: position 25,424 of record ML797933.1, on the reverse strand, counting down.
GGACTCACGGGTTCACATTTTCACTCGTGCTTTTATATCGCGGCTCCGACCAACCGCTACCCATTCCATGCCTAGCCACTTTTCAGATCACAAATTCCCGGGTAGGTGGGCTCTATATTGCACTTCCATTGTTCTGTGACCTACAAACAACACCCAGACCTCCACGATATACAAATTTACTTCCGGACTCCCACATCATACCCTCTTCTGTGATACACAGTTTTCACTCAAAAGTTTCAAGACTTGCAATTTGACCTTCGGGTCCTCACGTCTCCTGGGGAACTATTGTCACCCCATTTTGAAGCTCGTGTGTCCGCTTTTCATATTTCTCCATTTCTTGGAATCTCTTTTGCGCCTCAAATTCCATACTTACTTGACTTTTTTGCTTGCAGGTTCCTGGACAGGCGGACTGCACTTCCAGTGTTCCTTGACCTGCAAATATCCCCTTGGCTTTCGCGATATACAAATTGACTTCCAAACTCCTACATCAACCCCTCTTCTGTGTTACACAATTTTCACTCAAAATTTATGATACATACAATTTGACCGTCGGGGCCTCATGTCTCCTCAGGAACCCTTGTCACCCTATTTTGAAGCCCGTTCAACTGCTTTCCACACTTGGCCATTTCTTGCAATCTCTTTTGCGGATCGTTGGGTTGGCGGGTTCAGACATTTTCCAATTCCTAGTCGTTGTTTTCTATGCTCGCAACCTTCACACTTCTTTCCAAGTATATGCAATAGGTATACAACTTCTCCATAAACATGCATAAAATATATTTCCAGGAAATGGGATATCTATTACAGATGTGAATATATTATCCCTTCTTTTCCCTCTTCTATACTTAACCAAATTCTTGTTTCTTTTTTCCCTGTACTTTATCTTTCTCGTTACTTAGTTGTTTTTCCAAAAATGTCTAGCTGCGTGGATTGGCGGACTCGCGGGTTCACATTTTCACTTGTGATTTTATATCATGACTCCGACCATCCGCTTCCCCATTCCATACCTAGCCACTTCTCCGATCGCAGATTCCCGGGTAGGCGGGCTCTAGACTAAACTTCCATTGTTCTGTGACCTGCAAACAACACCATGACTTCTGTGATATACAAATTTACAACCGAACTCTCAAATCATACCCTCTTCTGTGTTACACAATTTTCCTATCATCCGCTATTTCGTGGTACACATTTTGCACTCAAAATTTCTGAGACATACAATTTGACCGTCGGGTCCTCACGTCTCCTATGGAACTATTGTCATCCCATTTTGAAGCTCTTCTGTCCGCTTTCCATACTTCGCCATTTCTTCGAATTTCTTTCGAGGATTATCGGGTTAGCGGGTTCATGAAATATCCAATTCCTAATCGTTGTTTCTTGTGCTCACGCCCTTCACATTTCTTTCCAAGTATGAAATAACTGAGGTTTACTGCTAACATCTCACCATGCCTCGAGGAGACCGTCATAATAATTGTTCCTACACAACTTATACAAAAACATGCAGAGAATATCATGCCAGGTAATGGGATATCTATTACAAATATCAATATATTAGCAAAAACGAATTCCATCGACCATTTCCCTATTCCATACTTATCGCTACCCATTCCATGCCTATCCACTTTTCAAATCGCGGATTCCCGGGCAGGCGGGCTCTATATTGCACGTCCATTGTTCTGTGACCTACAAACAACACCCAGACCTCTGCGATATACAAATTTACTTTCGGACTCCCACATCGTACCCTCTTCCATGATACACAGTTTGCACTCAAAAGTTCTGAGACCTGCAATTTGACCTTCGGGTCCTCATGTCTCCTGGGAAACTATTGTCACCCCATTTTGAAGCTTGTGCGTCCGCTTTCCATATTTCGCCATTTCTTGGAATCTCTTTCATGCCTCTAATTCCATACTTACCTGACTTTTTTGCTTGCGGGTTCCCAGACAGGAGGACTGCACTTCCAGTGTTCCTTGACCTTGGGAACCCTTTTCAGCCTATTTTGAAGCCTGTCCGACTGCTTTCCACACTTGACCATTTCTTGATATCTCTTTCGCAGATCGCCGGGTTGGTGGGTTCATGCAATTTTCAATTTCTAGTCGTTGTTTCTTGTGCCCACTACCTTTAGACTTCTTTCCAAGTATATGAAATAAGTATAAAACTTCTCCAGAAACATATAGAAAATATCTTTCCAAGAAATGGAATATCTATTATAGATTTGAATATGTTGGCCCTTCTTTTCCCTCTTCTATACTTAACCAAATTGTCGTTTCTTTTTCCCCTCTACTTTTTCTTTCTGGTTACTTAGTCGTTTTTTCCGAAAATGTCTCAATGCGCGCATTGATAGACTCACAGGTTCACATTTGTACTTGTGATTTTATATCACGACTCCAACCGATTGCTACCCATTCCATGCCTAGCCACTTTTCAAATCGCGGATTCCCGGGCGGGCAGGCTCTATATTGCACTTCCATTGTTCTGTGACCTGCAAACAACACCTAGACCTCCACGATATAGAAATTTACTTCTGGACTCCCACATCATACCCTCTTCCGTGATACACAGTTTGCACTCAAAAATTTTGAGACCTGCAATTTGACCTTCGGGTCCTCACGTCTCCTAGGGAATTATTGTCACCCCATTTTGAATCTCGTGCGTTCGCTTTCCATATTTTGCCATTTCTTGGAATCTCTTTCGTGCCTCCAATTCCATACTTACCCAAATTTTTTGCTTGCGGGTTCTCGGACAGGCGGACTGCACTTCCAGAGTTCCTTGACCTACAAACAACCCCCTGACTTCTGCGATATACAAATTGAATTCCAAACTCCTACATTAGCCCCTCTTTCGTGTTACACAGTTTGCACTCAAAAGTTCTGATACATACAATTTGACCGTCGGGGCCTCACGTCTCCTTGGGAACCCTTGTCACCCTATTTTGAAGCCCATCCGACCGCTTTCCACACTTGGCCATTTCTTGCAATCTCTTTCGCGGATCGTCGGGTTGGTGTGTTAAGACAATTTCCAATTCCTATTCGTTGTTTTTTGTGCCTGCCACCCTCGCACTTCTTTCCAAGTATATGCAATAGGTATATAACTTCTCCAGAAACATGCAGAAAAAATCTTGCCAAGAAATGGGATATCTATTACAGATGTGAATATATTAGCCCTTCTTTTCCCTCTTCTATACTTAACCAAATTCTCATTTCTCTTGTCCATGTACTTTATCTTTCTCGTTACTTAGTCATTTTTCCGAAAATGTCTAGCTGTGTGGGTTGGCAGACTCACGGGTTCACATTGCACTCGTGATTTTATATCACGACTCTAACCATCCGCTTCCCCATTCCATACCTAGCCACTTCTCCAACCGCGGATTCCCAGGTAGGTGGGCTCTAGACTGCACTTCCATTGTTCCGTGACCTTCAAACAACACCCTGACTTCCGCGATATAAAAATTTACAATCGGACTCTCACATCATACCCTCTTCCGTGTTACACAGTTTTCCTATCATCCGCTCTTCCGTGGTACACATTTTGCACTCAAAAGTTCCGAGACATACAATTTGACCATCGGGTCCTCACGTCTCCCGTGGAACTATTGTCACCCCATTTTGAAGCTCGTCTGTCTTCTTTGCATACTTCACCATTTCTTCGAATTTCTTTCGCGGATTATCGGGTTGGCGTGTTCACGAAATATCCAATTCCTAATCGATGTTTCTTGTGCCCGCACCCTTCGCACTTCTTTCCAAGTATGGAATAACTGAGGTTTACTGCTAACAACTCACCATGCCTCGAGGAGACTGTCATAATAGCTGTTCCTACACAACTTGTACAGAAACATGCAGAAAATATCCTGCTAGGTAATGGGATATCTATTACAAATATCAATATATTAGCAAAAACAAATTCCACCGACCATTTCCCTATTCCATACTTAGTGACTTTTTCGCTTGCGGGTTCTCAAAACAAAGGGCCCAACATTTACCACAAATATGTAGATTGGTTCAAGAACTTGATTTCTACCGTGTATGCATTTGGGCAAGGGAATATGACCAAGCTTTTATTTTTGTAAGTAAGTCTTCTATAAGTTACCTTTCATGAAAAATTATTACAAAATGACAATTGTTCATTGGAGCAAGAGTCGTCGTGACTAGAAACCAACTCTGCTCCAGCTGAGCTTTCAGAACTAAGCTCCCTCTGACACCAAAAATTATACAAAGAGAAGTGGCTATTGTGACATAGATATTGTTTGATAGTGCCAAATACAAAATGAAAACAAAGATTGATAATCTTAATCTAGACTCAAGACTAATAGCTATTATGACTAGGAGGACTATCCACAAACTAAAAGAACCAATATAAAAAATGTTTAACCTGATGTACATCATACCCAACTTCAATTCTATCCAAGAGGAAGGAGGATGGGCGCCATCACTCCAGTTTTCGCAGGAGTTGGCGGGGCATCTTGAGCAATGTTCAAGTCCATCACCAGTGAAATACGATGTTCCAGAAGCTCAAGGCGATATTTGACGTCGAAGACCTCACTCTGAAGCTCGAAAATCAGATGTTGAAGGGTAGATAAGGCCTCAAAGATGCACCGAGAGTCCTCCGCATTGGTTGTTCTTGACTTATCAATGGAGGGTGCTTCCAATGGATGCGTCATTAGGTGTCCCGAGGACTGAGCATCATGACTGTGATTGGAAGGACTACAAGAGGAGCTTGGAGGTGGGTTTTCAAAATAAGTCAATCTAGGTAAAGATTTCGGGGCATAACCCAAACAACGAATATCAGGATTTATGAGCGGAATGAAATGAAACCACAGATTTATAATATTAACATAGAGATAGTGAAAAATAACAGATTTACAGTAAAACTTGGCTTCTATTAAATAAGAAATATGCCGAAAACTGTAAAATGCAGACTGAAAACAAGCTTTCTAGAATGGTGACAAATTATATTTGAGAAGAGATGTGACGACTATGCTCATTCGCAATAAGATGAGTACAGTGAGGCTCTGAAGGAATTTTTACAATAAACAAGAATGCCAAAATCCTAGACATCCAAAAACCTAACCCTAGGAGATGAAGCGCCAAAATTCATGTGGGCCCCATTGGGGTAAGTTAATACATCAACTTCATGAGGTCGTAACTTTTGCATACGATCTCTGTTTTGAGTGCACAATGGCTCGTTGGAAAAGTATTGATGAGGAGCTTCATTTAGGGGGCTCAATGAGAAAAATTATTTATCATTGAGGTCCCTGATCATGAAAAAGCATCATTTAGTCCCTCAAAATGGCCTCGGAAGTTCATGAACCGAAAAACTGCTAAAAATAGTAAGTTGCCAAAAAACCGTTTTGAGCCAGTTGGAAAAGGTGGTTGGCCACCGATATCCTTCTGGATCAAGCACCCTCACCTGTAAAACCATTCAATTTTACAACCCCAACTAGTCGAGGTGTGTCCATTGTCCTACTGGTGAGCCTTATTTGAACTATGTGAAGGAGACTTGGAGCACTTCCCATGAGTTTTCGAATTGTCACTACCCACGACCGAGGAAAGAGGCTGACCGACTGGAATTTGTGAATCCCAACCTTGCTTTGGATGGCCTTGTTGCCTCAACATATTGAACACATAAGTGATGGACTCCTGGATAAGAAAATCCTAGCCCCACCGTTTTCTCCTTTTGCAATGATGCACTAGATAAAAACCATAAGCAGAATGGCGTTTCCCCCATGTGTCAAGCTTCCTTAATTTACCTCTTCTCACCTGCGTCATGTCCATTAATGTATCATTAATCAAATGGTACTAGAAGTTATGAATGCCAACATCCGTCATGCAGACTTGCAACATTCTCTTGTATCGAAATCGAGCTAAGTATGAAATTCCTTGAGTGATTTGATGCATCCTCCTCCAGAAACTTACACCCGCGCTATTGGCTCGAGGATCAGTGAGCCAAGTGTACCAAATGCCTTGTGTTTTGTCATGTGCACTATGTGTTAGGTGGCACCCCGTCTGGGGGAATATGACCAACATTTTGAAAGCCATCACATTAGAAATTTCCATCACACTTGCATCACAAAAAACATTTTTCTTGAAGCATTCTTCATCTCAAAGGAATCCATTGCTTATAAATCTTTATTCCAATAATTCCATGATATTTTGACATGGTCCTATGCAAAATTCCTCACCTAGACTCTTGTATTGTTAAACATTGTATTGACAGATGGGGAGACGTGCCATTAGTTCAACAGAAACAAAGGCCTTTGACCCCATAGAATCCCCAACCATCAAAGCTCAGATAATAAAATTGCACTTGATTACTTCATTTTCCCCATCACTTACACATCATGGGTGTCAAATCTTGTCCTTGTCAACAAGATGTAAGGAATCATTAGGTCTTGTGCCAACTTTTATGATTTTAATCAAGCTTGTCCTAAAGACAATTTACGTACTTATTTCATTGGCCAAATGATTAATGAGTGTGTCATCCATGAAGATTTTTTTTCATGGATGAGTTCTTCGGGTATAACTAGATTTAGATCCATCAACATGATCAATACAAAACTTTAGTCACTATGGCTTGGGGAAATTTTTCTTATCATGTCATGACATTCATATTCAAGAACACAATGTGCTATGTCTTATGTGTTTCAGGCATGTTTCACATCATTATAACTTATTTTGACAACCTCACACCCATATTAAAATGATGATCACAACACTTAGTATACCTACATGATATTTTCCTTTTGGTGTTGGTGATACAACATCCGATTAAACCCTCTCAAGTGTGTATTCTTGTCACCATTGGATTCCTCCTTGGGTTCATTATCTTGAAGCAAGGAATTACCATTGATCCTTTGAAACTCTATACCATCATGGAGATACCTCCACCAAGAAACCTCTTCCAACTTCAAAGCCTTTAAGGCAAAGCCAAATTTTTACGATGCTTTGTGCTCAACTACACTACTCACACTCACGTGTTTTTTCATATTTTGTGCAAAGACAACACTTTCATTTAGGATGATCATGCCCAAAAATTATTTGATGCATAGAAACATGCTCTCACCACAACACCCCTCATTAACCCCTCGACTTTAGTAACGACTTCATCCCTTATATTTTAGCTTTAATTTTTTTCGTCATTGGCATAATATTACAATAGAGGGACAATGGCTATGAACATGTAATTTATTACATTAACACAAAACTGCTAGGACCTATGTTTAACTACACTCATGATGAGAAGTTTGCCTCAGCAATGGTTTATTTAGTTCAAAATCTCTCCCATTACCATTGTCGCGGAAATTTGAACTCTATGCAATACATCTTCGAATGATGACTAATCAATGATAAGTTTTCTATCTAGGTTGTTATCTTATGATATTCGATCTCAAATTTACCACACCCAAAATTAAGAAGGATTTAGCTCTCGTTAAGTTCATTAGAAACCTACCTATTGGTATGGCCAACCCACTCCTTAATGATGCTTTCCCAGGTGAGAATCTCTTTATTTTATTGTCAGACAACTCAATTGTTTAGTGATATGCTAATCTACCTTCTCACAAAGAATTTTCGACCACATCTCTCTCATGATGATTGATGATGCATTTAAGTTCAACAATAACCTAGCTATTTTCATGGCCTAACAACTCCTTAATGGTGCTTTCCCATGTGAGAATCTCTTTATTTTATTGTCAGACAACTCAATTGTTTATTGATACCCCTCTTTCAAAGCCCATCCATCCAATGAATCCTATATATTATATTCTCTTATTTTTCCATCATTTGGAGTAGTTGGGACCCTCGTGATGGCTCGTGATGGCCACTCTCAACCTCCTTGGGTTGAACATTAGTTTTCTTGTTTGGTACTTTCCTTCCCATTTCCTAATATTTCCACTACACCACCAATTTACTTGGTATTTTCTCATGTCTCTCCCCCTTGGGGAAAGTTTGCTTAGTAACTAGGATCCACACAAGATACCAAAACAAAAGACTAAGAATCATGCATGGAATAATTGTGGATAGATGGGTGTTGAGAAGAATGACAAGGGTACCTTTGCCATCAATATTAGCCTAGCCCCACCCATGCTATCGTCTATTAATCACACTCATATTCCCTATCCTTGTGCCCTTTATGGCTAGTTTAAGTTACTCAACTCATCATTGTCCCACGATCTTGAAACTTCACTAATTGTCTTGTGTTCCCTCCATTTTGTCGCTTCCTCCCCTTCTGTTGCATCCCTCCACACATGTCAGGGACATGCTTACCTCTTCACAACCTCACACAATCTTGCTCGAAACTAAGCACTCTTGCACCATTTGTGGCATCTTCAGTCATTATACCCATGATTGTTCGACCCTTCTAGAACTTCTCAGCTACCACACCACCTTTTGATAATGGCCCCCACTACAATATCACCATATAGCCCCTCTCATGCATGCCTCACTTTCACATTTTCCTAGGCCTTCGCTTGGCTCGACATCAACTATTGCTAACCACCTAAGAAATTTCCTCCTCTCGAACCATGACCTTACAAAGATGTAGCATTACTATTGGCATGTCCTTTTAACAACTTTATAGGATGTTGTTCACAACTATCATCTAAATTTTATTTTGATCTACCTCTTTTATCCAATATCCTATGTCATCGATATGTGAAACCAAGAGATCCTAAGTTTTGGCCTAGACGAGGCTAGACCTCTTAGTGGAATCATCATGTGATGAACCTGTTGACGGGCGAAATTGACTGTCCGTCAATTGGAAGAGAGAGTCTGGTCCGAGGTTGTCTAAATAACCCAAACCATTTGGTGTAACTCGTTCTGATGGGTTTAATGGCTCCGTTAGCCAATCTAAGAATCCTAAAAGAAACAAATAAAATAGAGAAATAACTAACTAATTATTAAATACACTATATATGTACATATGTTCAAATGTAACTATAGTAGTTGTATTTAAGCAGAAGATATACAAGTCTCGTTTATTTACATGATTTACAAGATGAAAGCTTTAATTGAAACTTATGAAACTCGATGTGAAAAATGATCGCTTCTAGGAAGCAGATAAAGAAAGCACATAAAAATATTTATTGGTTTTCTTTTATAAATTTAAAAAATTCTTGCAAAAAAAGTTAATGAAACATGAACATGTGGATAGTCAAAGTTGAACCATACATTCTAGTTTCAATGATATGTAAATGACAGAAAAATACAAAGAAGCTATCATGTCAGTGAAATAGTGAGGTGTATCCAAGCATCTGCATGAGTGGTGAACATCCAACTGCCATGTCCAAGAGAGAAATCTGCAATGAACCTTATGACTGTTCTAAATAAATTCAGAACATGTATTGGCATCTTAGGTTTTAATGAGAGAAAATGAAACACAAACATAAACCTGTGATCTCATAATTATACATGATTACAACAAGATAAATCTGGAAGCAATCTATGCATTTTATCATTCAATTTAAAACTCAAAGATAAATCCCATTATTTAAATCGAAGATGTAATCACAACATTTGTATTTTGATGAAACAAATGATAGATTATATTTATAATATAAACCTCCTACACATCACAGATCATTTAATCTAAAGATTTCAGACCTGCACATGTAACAAGATTTAAAAAAACATAAATAACAACATTATAATTAAAAGGCTAAAGCCAAAATGCATATATGTCGTTCTATTAAGTTTTTGGAATCACTTGTTCATTCTGTAGTCCTGGAAGAAATTGTTTGGATAATAGACTTTAAAGATTGAAAAAATTAATACATAAATGATAATAATTAACTATGTATTGATAAAAAAGACTAAATCTATTTAAATCAAAGTATAATCAATTATTCAAAGAATATGAATATATTATAATGAAAACAAAACCATTTTACTTACAGGAGAAAAGCCATTAAAAAACCTGGAATTCCATATTCTTCTTTGAAAATATTCGTCCACTCTCCCAAAGATTCCAACCATCCATTACTCCATTTGAAAAGAAATAAAAAGTTTACAAAAACAATAATTTACAAAAGAGAAATGATTAAAATCCTCCTCTCCAATTCCTCTATCCTTGGCTCTGATCTTTCTCATATATTTATACAATGAATGAACAGTCTGGGCGTCACTATTAATTTTCGAAACCTGAAATTTTCCTCGTAAAAAGACATCAATATCTCTCAAATCGTGCATTTTTTTGGGAAAATCTCTATGCGGAAGGTAAATGAGTCCATTTTGGTTCTGGGTTTTCAATCGTTTCTTCAAATTCCTCACAATTTGGCTGCAATCAGTTCTGCAAAATCGTCTGTTTGATCTTGATGTCTTTCCAAATTTTATCTGTTGTTGCTCATAAAATTATTTGTAGCAATCTAGAATTATTTTTGGATCAATCATCTTGAACGTATTGAGATAATAAAATCAAGCCATGATCAAATTCGTATCAAATATTTGATAATAGAAACCTGTAAAACAAAAAGAAACCTAAATTAATAACCTAAAAATTGAGAATAAAACAAAATCTAGAAAAATAAAAAATGAATTTAAACTAACTATAACTTA
>ML797932.1:266566-309994 GCA_009831015.1 Picea engelmannii | reverse complement strand
CTCTCTTCCCCTTTGTCCCTCACTCCCTTATCTCTTCCACATCTATCCCTCCCTTTCTCTCTCTCCTTGTTGTTAGTTTCAGTCTCAAGATCATTCTCTATACCCCCGTTTCTCTCTGTATTCCTCCTCTCTATCTCTTTCTATATCCCTCCTTTCATTTCACTCTCTCTCTCTACCCCTGCTTCTATGTCTCCCTCTATGCTTCCCTTCCTCTCAATATGCTTCTCTCTAAACTCCTTATCTATCTCCCTCTCCCTCCCTCTCACACTTTGTCTCTACCCCTCCTCTTTATCTTTCTCTCTCTTTATCCCTCTCCCACACTCTAACACACTCACTCTCTACCTACCATCTTTTTATACCTCTCTCTCCATCCCTCTCTCTAACACACTCACTCTCTACCTTCCCTCTTTGTCTTCCTCTCTCTCCCTTTCACACTCTTGAACAAACACTTTCTATCCCCACTCTATGTCTTCCTCTCTCTACCTCACCTTTTTGTCTACCTCTCTCTCCCTCCCACACTCACACACACACACTTTATATCCCCTCTCTATGTCTCCCTATATCTCCCTCCCACGCTCTCTCTCCCTCCTCTATGTCTCCCTATGTTTCCCTCTCACACTCAAACACACTCACTCTCTACCTCCCCTCTTTGTCTACATATCTCCCTCCCACACTCAAACACACTCACTCTCTACCTCCCCTCTTTGTCTTCCTCTCTCTCCATCCCAAACCCACACATACACACTTTCTATCCCCCCTCTATGTACTCCTCTCTGCCCCTCTCACTCTGTAACACACTCACTCTCTACCTACCCTCATTTTCTTCCTCTCTCTCCCTCCCACACTCTCTCCCACTAGCAAATCTTATCCAACCAATTCAGCATAAGCATTGTCAATCCTGCCCAAAAAAAATTGAATTTGAAAGACTGTGTGTGCATTCTTAGGAGTGTGCATGTGCTCTAGAAACACGCATGTCATACTAAAATTCATTACTCCACTCCTCCCTCCCTTCCTCCCTATCTCTCTCTCTCTGACGCAACCTGCCCCTCACAGGCACGGTCGCCCTGCCAGGACCTTCTCTTTCTCCGCGGCCCGAAGAGTCAATGCTCTTCCAACTCCCTCGAGAGTTCCTTACCCACAGTCTTCGCGGCGATCTCCTCTTCGCGTATCGGGAGATCGGGTCTCGCGATGTCGCGAGGCTTGCAGCACTGTCCCCTTGCGATCACATACCGAAACCCTGATCCTCGATGGTCAACGGTCAACCTCGGGGTATCGCTACTCACGATGCCGATATTTTGTATTTCAAATCCCCGAGTACCGAAGTGCCGATCCCACGTGTTATATTCCACACAGCCTTCGTGGGACCCATCGCGACTCGGGACTTCGCTATCTCTCCATGCTCCCTCCGACTTCGAAAATGCCGAAGTGCCGAATCCCGACTCCTCGGGATCTCGTGCCACCTGTCCTTACTGAAATCGACGGCCCCTGTTAACTCGGGGGATCACAAGTCACGATTTCGACAGGCAAGAACTCTTACCTTGTTAACCACCGAATCCCGATATGTCGATATCCGATGGTCGGTTCCCTTCTGCGCCTTTAGGCCAACACCTGCGCAAATTCACCACGATTTGACGGTCAGCGGGATTTTGCGATCCTCTGATGCGAATCCTGTCCGTTGATTTTCCTCTTTGAGGATTTCCTTCACTCCGAAGCTCTCTTCTGTGCGAGTTTCCTCCTAGGATTGTCCCACGCTATCTGCAAGGAACTATTCCTCCTGAGCTTGGTTTCTCCCACTCCTTCAAAGGAACGTTGACGCACTCCTACGCTCAGCGTCCAATCACTCTCCAAGTGTTGGATCTTCAGGATTCTTGTGCGTTTCTTCTCCTCTGTGAACTCTCAACATGAGTCCCGTTGAGACGCGTAAAAGCGCTGCCCTTCCTGAGCTTCTGCCCTTTGAATCCTCACGGGATTCTTTGGCTCCTTGCACTCCTGCAAAGTCTTCGCGTGCAAAGCACTATATGTCCTAAGCTTCCACAAACACTCAGACCCCCTTGAGGGATTCTCTCTTCCTCCTGCAGATGGAGAATACAATACCTCCTGGCAGTCTTCCAGCTCAAGGCATGTATTGCTGAGTTCTCTGGGTATTCAGTAACCCAATGAAAGTTCCCTCAATGGATGCTTCCTTCGGCTTCAGAACTCAAAGAGTTCCTTCCTCCCGTTCCATCTGCGCACTTACTCAACGCCCTCCCGGCGGAGTCTCTTCTCTAACAGAACATTCAGTGGTTTTGGATGCCTATGCACTTTGTGCACCTGCTCAATGCCCTCCTGGAAGAGCCTCTCAGAATCCTCAGTGATTCTGGTATTCACTTAAGAACTCACAGTAGAGTTCTTTCTCTCTGTACACTCCTGTACATACGCTCGATACCCTTTTGGTAGAGCTCCAACAGAACTCCTAGTAAAGGTTCTGTCCACAACAGTGTCTCAGCTACACTGCCTTGACTGTTGAGGTATTCAGCAACCCCAAAGTCCTCCTTCTGTATGAATTGATGATTCCAGGCTTGTGCTTCCGCGCGTCTCTATCTGACTCCTCACGAGTTCAGAAGTGCCCTCTCCATGCACCGGTACTCAGAGTCTCAACACTCTGTCACGCCCTCATGGCATGAAATCTCAAAGACCTCACAAACCTGAAATCAAACACACTCCCTACAAAGGTATAATAACAATACACAATTGCAGCATATGATGAACACACACATACAGACATGCATATAATGACAGGTTGGTGCAGGAAAAAATGCTCTATATTAATAATGGCAAATGCCTGTATATTTTACAAGGTGTTCTCGAGCTCTCATCAACTCTTCTCTTCTCCCATCCTCTACACAAAATGATATCTCTAAATCTCTTTTACCTGAGGTGCTCTCAGCGCTTCCCTCCAGGTACACCTACCCTATTCAATTACAATGAATGGATTGTCTAGTCTGCTATCCAGAACTAGATTCTCGGCCGATCTATAATAAAGGCCTCTCTTATCTACAGCCTGCGTAAAGGCATGGCATTCATGGCTCACCAGCCTAAAACATTTAATTACATTCAATACTAATATGAATGAGGCTGCGCCTCCCTTCATCCTTTGAATGCGCGCTGACGTGGCTGGCTGGCTGCATGGAGAGATGCTCCTGCATCATACTCCACATCTACAAAAATCATGAGCTCCTGCTCATGAGCTTCCCCTGTAGTTTGTTGGAATCCACCTGGGTCCCAAACAAGTCTTTGGAGCTTTTCATTTGCTCCATTCTGCTGCTGCTTCAGCTGCGCTGCTGCTGCTGTCTTTCCTCTACCCAACTTCTCCTCGCTGGTAGTCTGCGTTGACCTCAACATCAGCCCTCTGATCTCCATGATCACCTCATCCAGCTGTTCCAGTCGCTGGTTTTGTTGTTGCAGTCTCCTCAGCTGCAAAATATTTTGGCCATTTGGCAGATCATCATGATCTCCCATGCCAGCTTTATTCATTTCCAACTTTACCTGTTGGAGGTGCGTGCCCTGCACTTTTACCCTTTCCTCCAGGGCTTCCATCTGTTCCCACAGATCAGCCAAACATATGTTCTCTGTGTCTTCTTCTTCTGCTTCTGCAACCTCCCATGTTGCAGTCTTTTCAGCGGAAATGCTGAACATGTCGAGCCATTCCTTGGAATGCTCGTTTCCTTCTTCTGTTTCTTTTGCTGTCAGCTCAAATGCTGCAGCTCGCTCAGCTTGATGGATGAATTTGTTGAGTTGTTCCTCAGAACACTCATTCTTCTCTTCATCCACTTGGGCAGTCTCAGATACCTGCTCCAATTCTTCTTCTTCTTTGACAGTCATCATCAACTGTGACTGTTCCCCTGCTGTTGCACCATCTACAACAGAAATCTCTGCCTCCTCCTGGGCAGATGGCAGGAATATTTCAATTCCCCCAATCATCAGTATACCATCCTGATGTTCCTCCTCTCCTGTCAGCTTCATCTGCTGATCTTCTTGCGAGCTTATATGTTCTGTCAGCTCTCCTGGCTGAGTCTGACTTCTCAAATCATCCCTGCCCATCTGGCCATATGGGATGCTTTCACTGCTGCTTCCCTGGCAGATTATGAGATCAACCGATCCCATCTTCATCAGCAACCTTTGCTGAATTGAACTCTCCCTTGAGTCCAAGAGACTCTCAGACAGTCTCAATTTTTCATCCCTTCCCTCCAGGCAGCTTAGTACGCTTCCGCTGCCCTCCTGGCAGTCTTTGAGATCTCGCAAAGATATCTGATCAACGCCCAGCTGGCCATTTGAAATTCCTTGGCTGTCCTCACGACAGTATTTGAGATACTCAACTGATCCCAATTCGTTCCAATCATCATCATTATCGCCATCGAGACTTTGTCCTGTCTCTGGCCAACAGTAACAAATCATGTCTTCTTCTGTGGCCCTGAGGTTCTCATCATACCTCAGCCATCTCTTCAACAGCCTATGCTGTCTTATGACCATCAGTTGCTTGACTGGCCATTTCGCTTTTGCCTTCCCCATTGGCAATTTGCGTAGTCGTCTCCTCCTCCTATCCTGCCGCATCCGCAGTTCCATCTTCTCTATGTCTGCTTTTAATTCATAGAGCTTTCTAGTCTCTTCTTTATCCCATTCGGCAATCTTTTCTGCCTTGCTTTCCTTCGTCCCAGTATGCCTATGGTCTTCAGCAACCATGGTGTCATCTCTGCTACCTCTATCTGCCTTTGTGGCAGATTTGTTGCTGTCACTCCACATCAAGAGTGTCTCCAACTTCATCCTCCTACAGTCTCTCGCTGACTGTCTATGGACTACTGTCTATCTGCAAGATAGTCCTTACAGAGTCCTCAGTAACTTTGTCTTCTTCCTACCTTCTCCTCTCTGCTTGAAGTATACAAACAGAGTTCTCGCTCTGATACCACTTTGACGCAAGTTGTGAGTATCAGAGTGCTCCTCTTTCTCCTTTTCTTCTCTCGCCTGCAATATACAGACAAGACTTCAGGCTCTGATACCACTTTGACGCAACCTGCCCCTCACAGGCACGATCGCCCCGCCAGGACCTTCTCTTTCTCCACGGCCCGAAGAGTCAATGCTCTTCCAACTCCCTCGGGAGTTCCTTACCCACAGTCTTCGCGGCGATCTCCTCTTCGCATATCGGGAGATCGGGTCTCGCGATGTCGCGAGGCTTGCAGCACTGTCCCCTTGCGATCACATACCAAAACCCCGATCCCCGATGGTCAACGGTCAAACTCGGGGTATCGCTACTGGCGATGCCGATCTTTTGTATTTCAAATCCCCGAGTACCGAAGTGCCGATCCCACGTGTTATATTCCACACAGCCTCCGTGGGACCCATCGCGACTCGGGACTTCGCTATCTCTCCGTGCTCCCTCCGACTTCGAAAATGCCAAAGTGTCGAATCCCGACTCCTCGGGATCTCGTGCCACCTATCCTTGCTGAAATTGACGGCCCCTGTTAACTCGAGGGATCACAAGTCGCGATTTCGACAGGCAAGAACTCTTACCTTGCTAACCACCGAATCCCGATATGCCGATATCCGATGGTCGGTTCCCTTCTGCGCCTTTAGGCCAACACCTGCGCAACTTCGCCACGATCTGACGGTCAGCGGGATTTTGCGATCCTCCGATGCGAATCCTATCCATTGATTTTCCTCTTTGAGGATTTCCTTCACTCCGAAGCTCTCTTCTGTGTGAGTTTCCTCCTGGGATTGTCCCACGCTATCTGCAAGGAACTATTCCTCCTGAGCTTGGTTTCTCCCACTCCTTCAAAGGAAAGTTGACGCACTCCTGCGCTCAGCGTCCAATCACTCTCCAAGTGTTGGATCTTCAGGACTCTTGTGCGTTTCTTCTCCTCTGTGAACTCTCAACATGAGTCTCGTTGAGACGCGTAAAAGCGCTGCCCTTCCTGAGCTTCTGCCCTTTGAATCCTCACGGGATTCTTTGGCTCCTTGCACTCCTGCAAAGTCTTCGCGTGCAAAGCACTATATGTCCTGAGCTTCCACAAACACTCAGACCCCCTTGAGGGATTCTCTCTTCCTCCTGCAGATGGAGAATACAATACCTCCTGGCAGTCTTCCAGCTCAAGGCATGTATTGCTGAGTTCTATGGGTATTCAGTAACCCAATGAAAGTTCCCTCAATGGATGCTTCCTTCGGCTTCAGAACTCAAAGAGTTCCTTCCTCCTGTGCCATCTGCGCACTTACTCAACGCCCTCCCAGCGGAGTCTCTTCTCTAACAGAACATTCAGTGGTTCTGGATGCCTATGCACTTTGTGCACCTGCTCAATTCCCTCCTGGCAGAGCCTCTCAGAATCCTCAGTGATTCTGGTATTCACTTAAGAACTCACAGCAGAGTTCTTTCTCTCTGTACACTCCTGTACATACGCTCGATACCCTTTTGGTAGAGCTCCCACAGAACTCCTAGTAAAGGTTCTGTCCACAACAATGTATCAGCTACACTGCCTTGACTGTTGAGGTATTCAGCAACCCCAAAGTCCTCCTTCTGTATGAATTGATGATTCCAGGCTTGTGCTTCCGTGCGTCTCTGTCTGAATCCTCACGAGTTCAGAAGTGCCCTCTCCATGCACCGGTACTCAGAGTCTCAACACTCTGTCAGGCCCTCATGGCATGAAACCTCAAAGACCTCACAAACCTGAAATCAAACACACTCCCTACAAAGGTATAATAACAATACATAATTGCAGCATATGATGAACACACACATACAGACATGCATATAATGACAGGCTGGTGCAGGAAAAACTGCTCTGTATTAATAATGTCAAATGCATGTATATTTTACAAGGTGTTCTCGAGCTCTCATCAGCTCTTCTCTTCTCCCATCCTCTACACAAAATGAGATCTCTAAATCTCTTTTACCTGAGGTGCTCTCAGCGCTTCCCTCCAGGTACACCTACCCTATTCAATTACAATGAATGGACTATCTAGTCTGCTATCCAGAACTAGATTCTCAGCCGATCTATAATAAAGGCCTATCTTATCTACAGCCTGCGTAAAGGCATGGCATTCATGGCTCACCATCCTAAAACATTTAACTACATTCAATACTAATATGAATGAGGTTGCGCCTCCCTTCATCCTTTGAATGCGCGCTGACGTGGCTGGCTGGCTGCATGGAGAGATTCTCCTGCATCACTCTCCTACATCTACCCCCCTCTCACTCTCCCTCTCTACCCCCCCTTTTTATCTCCTTGTCTCTCCCTCACACTCCTATACATGGTAATACCTAGACATGGAAATACTTAGACATCACAAGGCATGGAAAGATGTATGCGTAGACCTTACCTTGACATGCCTCAAACTATCACACCTACTCCCTCCCTATGTCCCTAGTCTTCTACTCTTTCTCTCTTTTTCTCTCCCTTTCCCCCTTTCTCTCCCCCTCCCCTCTCTCTTCCACCTCTCTCTCACCCTTTCTCTATATCCTCATTATTAGTCTCAGTCTCACTTTCTATGCTCCTCTTTCTCTCTCTATTTCCTCTCTTTGTATCCCTCTATATTCCCCCCTTCCTCTAACACTCTCTCTACCTGTCTTCTATGTCTCCCTCTCTACTTCCCTTCCTCTTGTTATCAATCTCTCTACCCCCTTCTTTGTCTCCCTCTCCCTCCCTCTCAGACTTTGTCTCTACCCCTCCTCTTTGTCTCTACCTCCCCTCTTTCTCTACCTCTCTCTCCCTCCCACACTCTAACAAACTCACTCTCTACCTCCCCTATATTTCTTCCTCTCTCTCCCTCCAACACTCTCACACACACACTTTCTATCCCCCCTTTATTTCTTCCTCTCTCTCCCTCCCACACTCTAACACACTCAGTCTCTACCTCCCCTCTTTGTCTACCTCTATCTCCCTCCTACACTCTCACACACACACTTTCTATCCCCCCTCTATGTCTCCATCTGTCTCCCTCCCACACTTTCTATCCCCCCTCTATGCCTCCCTCTTGTTAGAAAAATAGGATCGCTGTTATAACCCTAAATTGCACCATACATGCTTACCTGGCATCAAGCCAATTCATATCCCTTCATTGCCAAAACATCTGCTGAACAACCTTTTTGAAAATCCTCTTGTGTCAAGGCCCACACGCCCTAACCCATTACTGCATGCGTGTGCATGCTGGTAGGCCCACTACAGCCCGCGTGTACCTAACAAAGCACAAAAAAAGGAAAGTTTCCGACGGAACAAAAAGTTATGGGTCAGTTAACTGAAACTTCCGGCCATGCATGGCCGAGAGTTTGTCCAAAACCCTAGCTCCTTCTAGCCTATAAGAAAAGGGGTAGGGTTACCATTTGAGGGAGGAAGAATATAGCGAAGAAACTCTACCCATTTTCCGAATCTATTGTCCCAACCCTTTAGCCTTTCCTCATGCCAAAGGAGATTTAACGCAAAGCAGTTGGAGGACAAACGAAGAGGAGCCCAGGATCAGGATCAAGGAGCGGTGGCCGGTCTCGACTTTGATTGTAAGTTGATTCATTTTTCAAATAATAAAAGAATACTTTTCCTATACCAATGCATGAGTTATCTATGGTTTGGTTAATTTATGCTTAATTTCTAACCCTTAAGTAGAAAAGTAGCATGCATGCATTGTTGTTTGTTTTGATTGTAGGTTATCTTTGGAAGGAGAAGCGCCAACAAGCGGACAAAAGTGCAATGGAGGATCTACACCAAATGTCAGTAACAAGGTTAGTAGCTCCTTTCCATGCATGTATTGTGAAAGAGGGGTTTAAGTTTTGGGTGGTAGGTTAAAAAGTAATTTCTTTACGGTCAAAATCTGCATGAAACTCTGACCCTAGTTTGCTAGTCCGTAGGGTATTTTTCCCAACAACAGAATTGACGATCGTACTGGGGATAGTACTCTTTAGGGTTTCCAGATTTAGTTGAGGTTTTTGGGTAGTTTAAAAGATTAGATTGTCTGTTTCTTTGCCTGTCTTTTTCTGTAAGGTCTGAGCGAGCAGGGAGCCTAGTTCTTCATACCAGTTTTCCATAACTTATGCTTGACGGTAGTTGTCAGCACACACATAGGTACACGTGGCCTGCATAAGACCTGCACGCGTGTACCCGCACCCTATCCTCTTACAGCCCGCATGTGAATGCTAGCTGTATGGATAAAAGTAGCGTGTGGGAGTCCAGAAACCTGTAGAGGTAGTCCACCTCTTCCTTGTCAAAATTATACATTCTCAGGGGGTTTTCTGGAGTCCTGTCTGAGTCTTGCTGGTTCACAGTCGTTTTTCAGGTTGCCTTTTTGCCTTGTTATTCCTTACATTATTTTTTCTTTTCTATTAGAAAAAGCATCCAAGCCTTCAAGGGACCCTGGTTGTCAATACCAGAGGCCTCTTCCTAGTATAGACTTCCTGTTGTTATCTTTGTCTTAGAATTTATACATACACGCATCCTGTACAAGGTCAGACTGTGTGTACACACATCCTGTTTCAGCTCAGCACACGTTCAAACACGTGTTGTTTTAGTGACAGTAGTGTGCCTGACATGCTGCTTTTTAATCAGGGGGCATTCATCTCCTCCTTTGGTGAGAAGTATTCTTCTCAGGCGTTTGAGTCTAGGGTTGAACAGTCAGTAAGTTAGGGCCTCTTACCCTTAGCCCATTTTTTCTCAGTTGATAGTTGACAGAAAATATAAGAAAATAAAATTGTTTTATGGTTTTTAGACAAGCATAAGAGTCTTTGCTTTCTTGATTTCCATTGTGTGTCTTTGCTCTGATTCTTTGTGATCTGTGCTTTAAGCCAGAATTTGTTTTTCTTGGTTTTGTGCTTGTCGGTATTTTCCCTTTGTTGCTTTATTTGCACTTAAATAAAAAGAAAAAATATCTTTTCATTTTCTTCTTTGTTTGAGGAGTGTGTTTTTGCATCATTAGCTAGGGAGAAGTCTTTTATTTCGTAAGTTTTCGTAGTGCATTTAGAGTATAAGTAGCTCGTAGTCGAGTGAAACTCCTTTATGATTGCTGCATAAAATCTTAGAAAAATTGAAAAGAAAAAGAAATATTTCTTTGTGAAAAGTTGTTGAGTTTTTGCATTTAGTAAAAGTCTTTTTGTTTCCATCATTTTTTCATTCGTTTTTGCTTTTGTATTTACACATCATCAGTTTCACCTTCATACCCCGTGACGTAAGAAATCCCATAAAAGCAACGCTAATTTAAAATCTATTAGACTTTTTGTTTGTAGGGTTCACAAACTAGTTTAGGACTAGGGCCTTGGATTAGGTTGGAGAGGAAACTCTCCAAGGCCATTCAAAACCAAACATTGGATTATGTGATAGGGAGTGTAGAAGTCTAGTTTCGTGTAAGTTATCCAGGACCCCCCTCTAACACAAGGGATAAACATGAGGTCGCGTGTGGAAAGGTAGCGGAGATAACCCCTCCAAAGCCGGACCAATCGTAGTGGAGAACACATATCGAGGGCTTGTTTTGGGATTCCGTCGTTTGCATTTGCCACAGGGCTTCATGGGTCTCGAATCTGTTCGAGGTCCTCAGTTGTCTTCTGGACCATTTTCTCTCAATACCCTTGACAGGTTTTGGGCTTGATACCCTGCTCATTATGGTCTATGCGACTTTCGACTGTACCCGCCTGGTGACTGTTCGCATGCTGGCAACCTAGTTGCCAATCTTTTTTAGGGACATACATAGGTGACTGCGGGGGTATACCACGGTACCTAGGACAGAAATTGGGCCACACTTTGCAGAGTATACTCAGAGGGTGCTTCCATGTTCGAGTTTCACTTGCACCGGTAAGTTGCTCTAGTGTTGGTTATTGTAACTGTTCTTCAAAATAGTTTAGTGATTGCTTATCTTATCTCTTAGGGGCTTCTTTGTTAGTGTGTGTTATTGTTTGAATGTGTAGAATACCTTAGCGTGTCTTGGATCTTCTCACACAGTGGAGGATCCCGAGCTCCACCGGTCATGAAGGCTTCTGGGCCTACTGCCGTTTATACTAGAGCCACCCCCGCCACCATTGAGGCGGAATCTAGACCAACAAGGGTCTTTTGAAGCGACTGGGTTACAAACCATTGTGCCCGAACAACTCTCGGAGGAATCAACCGCCAATATTGGCTCGGTTGAAACCCCAACCACTGATACCTGGCCACAAGTTATTGTACCAATCAAATTTTATGGACTCCTGTCAGTGCCTCACACAGCTATGGAAACAAACGTTGTTACTTCTTCTGGGAATTCTTCCATTCCCACCACAGTTGCTACCACATGAGAATCATATCCTAACTTACCGTCGTCGGTCTGAGCCACCACGGTCTCGGCCACAACTACGTCGCACTTTGGACCGACCCTGTCTATGGTGACGGCCACAACCCCTTTCACACCTAGTGTGATAGGCCCTCCGTTCTCCTACAGTATGCCTAGTTTGGGTACAAACACCAACTTACTCCACTTTACAGACTTTGGGTCTGGGGGTAGGGAGCTCTAACGCTCCTCTGCAAGGTCAACTTGGGGGCACTCCTGTCCCTTTTAACGCTTTTCCTTACGCCGGAGGTCATATTCCTCCTTTGTCCCCTTCGCTTAGTGGTCTGCATCAGCAGTCCGCTGGGCAGCCTGCACACACTAGTTTATTGGAGCCGAGAGTCAAGGAACACCTGCGCACAGTATGCCGATAGGTTTTTCACTGTTTGTTTGGAACGGGACATTTGGTAACAACACTTTCGCATCCACTGCTTTCCCATCTGGGGGCACTCTAATTTTTGGACAGTCTACTCTGGCACAGGGTATTATTCCTACGCCGGGGGCACATATAGCAAGACCTTGGAACTCAAGACAAGGATCTGTTCCTTCCTCTAGAATGCCATTCTGGGGTAATTCTTTCTACAGTCAATGGAACCCTAGACGGGCTACTATGCCTCTTCCATTAGGACTGGCATGGGGTAATCCTTCCCAAAGTCCTTCAAACACGATGCATGCCCAACATCCTATGTCCTTTATGGGAAATCAACCAATGATGTCTCCATAGATGCAAAATCCTTATGTTGGTCAGGGCCATGGTTTCTACCAGAATCCGGGCCAACAGCCAAACTTTTCCTAGAAACCTGGTGTCAGTCAAACTCCAGGACCCTTTTTCCCAGGTTATCAGCAGCAACCCAAACTACCATTCCTGGCGATGTTACACTTGCCAGATTTGACAAGGTTGTTAAATGATCCTATTTGTCACGATCCACATTGGCCTCCTATGCCAACGAAGTATCCTTCAGACATTCCGAAGTTCGAGGCCAAGCCTAATGAAGATCCAAGTGATCATGTGACTACCTTCCATCTTTGGTGTTCATCTAACTCATTGAAAGATGACTCCGTACAACTGCAATTGTTTCAATGCACTCTTATCAAGAGTGCCACGAAATGGTACATCGAGCTCGGTCGCTCAAGATACTCTTCTTTTGGCAAACTTGCGATGGCCTTCCTTAACCATTTCCAGTTACCTGTGAGATACGATGCTGGCACAAATTTTCTTGCTAATTTCGAACAGACAACAGCGGACCATATCTCTTATCATATCCAAGAGTGGAGATGCTAGAAGAGTCTAATTAAAGTACCAGTCCCACCAGCATTCCTACTTGAGTGGTTCCTTAAGTCTCTGGTCCCACAATTATCCAAAGACGTCGCAACTTCTAGAGTTTTCTCTGAAGAAGATGCCATCATGAGGGCTCAATAGTTTGAGCTCATCTATTCTCATTCTGGTTTATTATATAACATCCTACCGGATGCACCATGATCGATACTGGATAAAACTAGACAGAGAGTTGGACCACATGCCGATGGTATTGTTGGTTCAGAACAAACCAAGCTCATTGAGCAATTGACAAAACAATTGCAACAGTTATCTATACAACACTCAATGGCCAACTAGACTACTGCTTTGGCTTCTCCTCCTACCCAAATGTCGGAAGTACACTCCATGCAGTCGACTAACCCCAAGGCCACCCAGTAGCCTGAAGGGAAGAAAAAACAACGAAAGAAGGGTAAGGGGGATTAAAAAACCCACCGATAATGTTGGTGGGGACACCACGGAAAAACGGAAGGCGAGGTATCCGTGCAACTTGTGTGCAGAATACCACCAGGTATCTTTGTCCTCTTCTTGCAGAGGCCAAAAAGTTTGTCACACAGCAACAACAGGCAGTGTTGACTAATCCCTTTCAACATGGGAAAAATTTAACTCAAGCCTCTACAAGTGCCGAAGGGGGCAGTCAAGAAACTTGCCCTCCTCCAAATAATCCCTCATCCATGAACGTATATATGGTTCGGGGTGATGCTTTCATAACGACTAGAGTGCATGACTATAGTAAGCCAAGTGCCTCTGAGAAGGGTAAAGAAGTTGAACTCCCATCTCTTCCTCTATAGATCGAGAAGACATTGGGAGAAACAATGACATGCATTCCAAAGGGTGCATTTAAGAAAGCTTCTCACAACCCAAATGCAAGGGCCGCCCAGAATTACTCTGTGGTGGAATATTTATCACAAACCCCTTGTGCGATGTCCGCTTTGGAGGTCCTCCAAAGCTGCCCTGCTCAGAGGAAAGCCTTGTTAACTACTTTAGGCTCTACTGAGACTTGTAACCCGGGTACCATCATGTTAG
The DNA here is from genome assembly GCA_009831015.1 of Picea engelmannii. Classification (NCBI taxonomy): domain Eukaryota; kingdom Viridiplantae; phylum Streptophyta; class Pinopsida; order Pinales; family Pinaceae; genus Picea; species Picea engelmannii. The sequence continues at coordinate 296,355 of ML797932.1, read as the reverse complement.
ATACAACTAACTTAAAACCTCGTCAGCCTTACCACGTCCCGTTTCAGATAGTAGTGGCTCATCCCATGAAAACTTTTACATGGAATATCTTCCGCATGGTGGTCAACGAGGGTGCCTCGACATGCATTATGTTGTTAGCATGTTGGCAGGCCATTGGTCAGCCCGCTTTGTCCCCATCACCTACTCTCCTCACTGCATTCGACAGCCGTTCTTTCCGACCACATGGCATCGTTCGTTCTTTCCCTATGCAGTTAGGAGGAAATACTATGTGTGTCGATGTAGAGGTATTCGATGCTCCCCTCGACTATAACCTCTTGTTAGGTCGGAGTTGGACTTATGCTATGCAAGCTGTGGTTGCTACAATTTTCTAAGTCTTGTTGTTTCCACACGAAGGCCGGATAGTGACCATCGATCAATTGTCCTTCTCTAGACCTAACCCAGCTTTGGGGGCATCCACGGTTCCTATGATTGATAACCCTCAACCTGGTGTCGTTAACGCAGGATTTGGTTTGTGCCCGTCCTTGATGGGTACCTTCAATTACCCACCTCCTCATGACGATGTCAAGTTTATATCTAATCACCACAAGGTTGAGATTTTTCAAGTTTCGTCATTCCGTATGACTTACTTTGAGGATCCTTGGATTCTTCCTTACCCATCAGCCATGATGGATGAGACAGGGCACTCTGGCATGTCCATTCCCTTGTCGGCCGCTAAAGTAGTGTACTCTTTAGTCCAACAAGCTTCAGCTAACCTTGATCTGACTCCCGCACAAGAGTTAGATCCATTTCTAGAGCCTATTTGGGCTCAGGGTTATCTTGCTAACATCGATTCGTTAGACTTAGTCTTGCCTTCAGACGAAGCAATAATCAAAGCAATGACTAGTTCGGACAAACCTTGGGAAGATCTTCATCACAGATCATACTTTCTCCTTGAGTTAAGCCGAATCGAAGCCGTAGAATTCACCATTACCATTACGGGAGATCAGCCATGTCCTATTAACCTCTTAGCTACACAGGAAACTTATGCTGAGGGAAATATGGCGACTATCACTGAAACCATACCCATCAACATCTCCCGAAACCCTGGCGTCATGGAAAATGTCTTCGTCGAAGCGGATTGCTCCCCCGAAGAGATTCAAATTTACACGAATCTTTTTAAAGAATTCCACGACGTTTTTGCCTGGTCTTATGAGGAAATGCCAGGTATTGATCCGAAAATAGTTGAACATGAAATCACAACGTATCCTGATGCCAAGCCTATTCAACAAAAAATTCATCCATTTAATCCTAAGAAAGCAGCATCCATCAAGATTGAGGTTGAGAAATTTCTCAAGCCAGGTTTTATTTATCTGATTCATTTGACTCAATGGGTGTCAAACACCGTGCCGGTCAATAAAAAACAAGGCAGGATTCGTGTATGCACCGATTTCCATGATTTGAACAAGGCATGTCCCAAAGATAATTTTTCAACACCATTCATCGACCAGATCATTGATGAATGTGCCGGTTGTGAATCATTTTCGTTCATGGATGGTTTTTTAGGATATAATCAAATCCAAATCAAACCTGAAGACCAACACAAAATGACATTCATTTGTCCATGGGGTACATTCGCCTATCGTAAGATTCATTTTGGCCTTAAAAATGCTGGAGCCACATTCCAATGGGCCATGTCTTTTGCATTTCATGACCTCAAACATATAGTCGAGGCCTATCTAGATGATTTAGCATCACGCTCTCGCAAGCGAATGGATCATCCCACGCACCTTCGAATAATCTTCGAACGCTGTCGCTACTTAAGGATTCGCTTGAATCCAAACAAGTGCAGCTTCTACGTAATGTCAGGACGTTTGTTAGGTTTCATTGTATCAACAATAGGGATCATGGTAGATCCTCTCAAGGTGGAGGAAATAATCTAGTTGCCCCCCTCATGCACAATCTTACAATTTCAAAGTCTACAAGTCAAGGCGAACTTCTTATGATGCTTCATCACCAACTATGCCGAAATCACCAAGGGCCTTATGCGTTTGCTAAAGAAAGACGTTCCTTTTCTCTGGGACGAAGCCACTCAACGCTCTTTCGACTCATTAAAACACGCCCTCACAACCGCACCTCTACTACGACCACCTAATTATAAAAAAGGTTTCTTATTATATCTGGCTACTGCAGAGTCAACTATAGGCATGGTTTTAGTTCAGGAAGACGATTTGTTTTCAGAATAAGTGATCTATTACCTGAGCCGAGGCCTCGTAGGACCGGAACTTAATTATTCCCATCTTGAAAAACTTGCGTTGGCAGTAGCTCATGTTGTTCAACGGTTCCGTCACTATGTTCTGTTTCGCAAGACCACTGTCATTGTTGTCATGAATCCATTCCAGTACATGTTGACACGACGAGTTATAGGCAGAAAATCAGTAGATGGATGGTCATCCTCCAAGAATTTGACTTAGACTTCGTTTCAGCAAAGTCCAAGAAGTCATTGGTCTTTGCAGAACTTATTTTGGAACTTCCGGTTGAGTCAGGTGACGTTGTGCCTGAAGAATCGCTTATCCGGGGGGATATGTTTTTGATTGAATCTTCAGACCCCTGGTACGAAGGTATACTTATCTATCTCCAGACTTTGAAGTGCCCCACCTCAGCTTCTTGTGACGAGCGTCAGTGGATACGCCATCAGGCTAAGAATTATCTCATTCTCGATGATACGTTGTATCAGACAGGTGTAGACTGCATCTTGCATCAATGTCTCACTCATGAGGAGGCCATCATAGTGCTTAACGATTGTCATACAGGAGCTTGTGGCAGTCACTTATCTGGGTTGGAAACAACCCAAAAGATTTTATGAGCAAGTTACTTCTGGCCCACACTTATGAAAGATTGTATCGAGTCGGTCAAGAAGTACCATCCGTGCCAAATCTTCTCTCAGAAGATGAGGGCACATCCAGCTCCTATGTTTCCTGTCATCACAGTGGGTCCCTTCACTAAGTGGGGGATTGATTACACTACATGCAACCCCCCGTCAGCAAGGGGGCACCACTATATCATCATAGTTGTCGACTACTTCACTAAGTGGGTCGAGGCTATGCCAATGTTTAAAGATGATGGAGAGACTGCAACTCTCTTCTTATTCAACCAAATTATAGCAAGGTTCGGCGTCCCGAGAGAGATTGTCACTGACCATGGCAGTCACTTTCAAAACCAAACAATGACTGAATTAACATCAAAGCTTGGGTTACGGCAAGAACATTCATCACCTTACTACCCCCAAGCCAATGGGCAGGTGGAAGCTGTAAACAAAACTCTTAAGACTATTCTACAACGAACTATCAACTCAGCCAAGTCAAATTGGTAGTCTTGCCCATTGAATGTCAAATCCCATCTCTGAAATTGGCAGTACAGTTATTGCCAGACACTTCTGCACTTGAAGAGCGGTTAGTACACCTTGAGCAACTTGATGAGCAGTGTCGTGATGCGGCCCTGGCCAATGAGGCTCATAAACATAAGGTCAAGTGTCAATATGATAGGTCCATTCATCCTCGGATTTTCTCTGAAGGTGACCTTGTCCTGGTCTACGACCAAGACAAGGACCCCCTGGGGGCAGGAAAGTTTAAACCCATGTGGTTCGGACCCTTCATTATAAAAGAGGTTTTAAAAAAGGGCACTTATCATTTGGTCGATTTTGAAGGGAATGCTTTGGCGGAGCCTAGAAATGGGCTCTACCTCAAGAAGTATTACTCATAGATAGGTCGCTGTGGGTAACTTTTTGTAACATATGTATAGTCTTTGTACTATTACATTTTTACGTTTCTTTTAAAAGTGTTATGGATGTGTCATTGATGTTATCTTTCGTCAATATGGTAGATGTCAAGTGAGTCTGAGGTGTTCATTGGGTATGCGGACGGTGCTAGTCGACACACGCGGAGGCTTGCCTCTACAGCTTGGGTAATTTTTACACCACAGGGTTAGTTTTTATCTTTTGGAGGTATATGCTTAGGTGACACCACAAATAATGTCGCCGAGTATAGTGCATTTATTGAGTTCCTTCGTGATGCCTTGTCATTGGGTATCTCTCGTCTCCGGGTCTATCTCGACGCTCAACTGGTTGTGTCGTAGCTAAACAGAGTATATCGGGTTCATGATCCAACTTTACACCGACGATTCCTTAGGGTATGTCTCTTAGAACGAAAATTTGATTATATTACATATTTTCATGTTCCTAGGAGATTAAACCAAATTACAGATACTCTAGCTAATCAAATTTTAGATTGGCATCTGGCCCACATATAAAAAGAACATGGAAATAAACATGTAAATACATTTTTGCACACAGAATCCATAAGACATAAAAAATATAAAAAATCATATATAAACATCATAAAATCCTCAGAGTACATAGATGGACGCAAGCGCCTAAAAAATGGGAACAGTAACGAGTCACCGGGCTTATGCCATCAAACAATATATACAAATAGGTTCTCGTGGCACATAAAGAGTCTAAATATGTTCAGGGCCTATGGGCCTTGTTATAATAATCTACAGCATGGGCTAAACGCCTAAATAATTGGACCCATGTCCGAGGTGCCCCCACAACATGAGGCTGCATGGATGGCGGAAGATCTTCTATCTCTGCCATCGGGACTGTGCGAGTGAGCACAGTGAAGTTCCGCTCAACTCATCTAAGGACCCTCTCAGCCTCTCCAGCTGGAAGGTTCCCTGCTACTATTGCTCCCCCAGTGGCGGAAGCCACGGCCTCTGGCTGTGGACGACGCATGTTCTGTGCATAGTCGGCAGGTCACACGGGTCGCACATCTACATACAAAAAATGTATCCGTCAAATACTTTGGCATACAAAAGAATGATATATGTGACAAAAAAGACATAAAAATTACATATGCAAACAAAAAAAACACTACAAAGGTGGAGACTTACCCATCTCCCCTCTCTCCTCGCCAAGAGGGACGGGTATCTCTGGATCTCTAGAGAAGTATATCCTCACATATGGGTAGTCCTCGATAGCAGGAATCTGTCGTGACATCCAAGCAAAAAAGTCGTCGTCGAAGGCCTCAAAGGTCCTTCCACCACCCTATCGCGGCAGTAAAACTACCCATCTACACACTGCAAGGAAAGAGGCCAGATGTCCTCGTACTACAACCCAAGGACTGAAACATGGAACTCTCTCGAAAAAGAACAAACACAAGATAGTCCCAAAACCGAAGTTCCTCTGTGTCCATTGTCGGCATTCTGTCAATTGCCTCTTCATACACTCCAGCAGTGTGGTACTCCAATCAAAAATTTGTGCATTCATGCACTGGATAGCACAGTTCATCTGTGCGCGCGAAGCCTGATGCACAACTATTGAGTCGGTAATCTGCCCAATAAGTAACAAGATAGTTTGTAGTGCTAAGTTGGTAATCTTGCTAATGGGTACCTGGGAACCTGTGCGTGCGGTCCCAACCTCACAGTACTCAACTATCAACTCCGAGATCTTGCTCAGCCCCACAGGAAAAGTTTGGAAGTTGACTGGTTCCCCTCTCCTTGAGAGGCCAGTCAGAAAGTAAATGTCCTCAGTGGTGGGCACCAATGATTTCCCCTCTAGCATAAAGGCCTCTACATAAGGATGCCATTAATCAATCAAGGCGTTCGGTATCCTTGGTTGCATGCACATAAATGGACATAAAAAGAATTTGAGCAAACTGCATTGCATTAACACGGCCACAACATTCGGACCTGCAGCAACCAACTCACTGGTGGCCTCATGCTCCCTTTCTCTCCACTGGACATACATCCTACCAACACAACAAGGTAAAGGAGGGTCAATACTACTTTTCATTTGCTTTTCCATAAATGGGGGGGTGTACACGTGGTCTGTAGAGGTGACAGTCGCGTGTACACGCGTGCAGGCTTTACTCTACACGCGTGTACCTAGGGCCAACCTTTTTAAGGTCGACGGCCACCCAAAAAATAACTTAAATGCTTAAATTGAAGTATTGAATAGCTAGATAAGGGAGTTTGTACTTACTTGGTCCAAGAAGAAGTCTGTTTCATCCACTGTAGCTCCCAGAATCACGATCTTTGGCAAAGGAGGTCTTTTGGCTCCAAAGTCAATTTCCAAATCAGCAATGGTGATAATGAGCTGCCAGCTTCTATTTATAGACTTTTTGGCCTCTTTTTGTCATTTTTTTGGCCCCCCTTATCAATTTATTTATACCAAAAACCATTTAGAGTGATCCAGGAGTTATATGGGAGGGATTTGATCAAGTATTGGAACAATTTACTTTTGAGTTTCGAAAAAATATTGAAGGTCCATAAAAAAAAAAAAAAAAAAATCAACTTGAGCATATAAGTTAGGATATCACCCCAACTTTTTCATCTCATTGCCTTCTTCTTATGCTATAGGATCGATCCCATCAGGTTGTGACATGGAACCATCATATCTGCTCTAGGAGTGTCGCAACTTGGTGGTAGAGCTTACTAGAACATGGATGCCCTAGGTAAGTCCTGGTTGCATTATGGTGTCCATGTCGTTTCCAAAACTACTATAGGCTCAGGAGTCCGTATAGTATTTCCTGAATACGAGTTTGAGCCTCATTTGCATGAGTCTTTTTCACTCCTTATCTCACCCTCAGGACTCTCAAACAATAACGGGTCTCCTTTTAAGCCCTTTTCAGAGCATCTAAAAATGAAAAGATTGCCAAGCGATCTTGTGATATTTCACGCTCGTTAAACTGAAATTTGAAGTCATGTCTGTCCGGCGGTAGTTTACCCATTTTTCGGTCTGGATGGTCAACTGTACGAACAAAGGTATACTCTATCAAATTTCCATTCTTTAGAAGAGTACTCTCAGGTATAATTTTATTCCTTTTTCGGGCCCGAGGGACTAAATTTACGAAAAAGAAACCCCCACGGAGTCCATATTTAAGCTCTTTTCAGACTCCCTAAAATTGAAAAGATCGCCGAGTGACCTTATTCTTTCACACTCGTTAAATTGGTCCAGAATAATATTCCTGATGGAGTCCATAGTTAAGCTTTTTTCAGACTCCTTAAAAGTGAAAAAATGGCCGAGTGATCTTGTCCTTGTCACACTCGTTAAAATGGTTTTGAATTGACATCTAATCGGTGCTAGTTTATCCCTTTTTCGAACTGACTAGACTATTGTCGAAAAAGGTACCCCAGTGGAGTCTCCTTTTATGTTTTTTCAGACTCTCTAAATATGAAAAACCACCGAGATTACCTTCTCTAGGCTCGTTAAACTTACATCGAAGGACGTTAACATTGTGTGTTCTATCAACCGCATTTCCATATTTTACCCACCAGCCTTGTAACAGTTTTCTTCTGCATCTTAACACCTTTGGCCGCCGGAGGATTTTTCCCAAGTATCATTTTACCAGAACATCATTTTTTTCCACATGCCTCGAGCTTGTATGTTTGCAGTACTTGTTCCTCCATTGTAACGTAATATTCCTTTATTCTTTTTCAAAAATTATCAAAAATAACAAAAAAATCAAATATACCCCAAAAAGAGGATGGGAAAAGTATTTTCTTTATTGGCAGCATAATGAGTCACCCTTGGATAAAGCACATCTGTCTGTTTGATCATCAGACTATGGGATGTAGTACGACCTTAGGAAGCGTTTCCTCACTATATAGAGTTGTGTCCTCTACCGTTTGGTTACTCTTCCAAACATATGGAGAGTTTGTGTTGCCTCCTGCTTTGTAGACTTATGATTAACATATATGTTTCCTGAGTCTTATCACTTGTCATGCTATTATCCAAGGGAAGTTTTTAACTAAGCCTGAGCCGTCCCCTCTGCAATATGTCTCTTGTTCGCATACCCGACCATCCTGAACATCCAATCAAGTCCTTGTTCGAAATCATTGAAGCCTTCAATCCAATCATCAAGATTATCAAATCCATATCCGACAAGCTGTCGAAGACCTCTGGGTAGTGCAGTCGTACACTCATATTACACTCCTACCCGATTTTTAGAAGATTTTGAAGTTGTTTCTCGAGCTCTGAAGTACAGCCATCAGGCTGAATCAACTTCTGGGAGATGGATACTCTACATGTATAGCCTTCTGATTTCAAGATGTAGCTTCACTGTGTATTATTCACGGCTACTCTTTATAGTTATTTGACATGGATCTATAGTGTATTTGATTGGTATCCATGGTTCTATTTTATCTCGAGCATGGGTATGCCTGCCTCGGTGAGACATTTTTTATTTTGCAGATGGCACCTCCTGGTTCCTGATTCTTGGGCTCACTCATTCAGCACATCAGTACAGATTGGTAAAAGATTGGTAATGTATTTCGGCCATCAGATGCTCTTGTGACCTCACACATTAGGGGGCATCTGTTATAACCCTAAATTACACCATAAATGCTTACCTGGCATCAGGCCGATTCATATCCCTTCATTCCCAAAACATCTGTTGAACAACCTCTTTGAAAATCCTCTTGTGTAAAGGCCCACGCTCCCTAACCCATTACTGCACACATGTGCACGCTGGCAGGCCCACTATAGACCGTGTGTACCTAACAAAGCACAAAAAAAGGAAAGTTGTTGACGGAACAAAAAGCTATGGGTCAGTTAACTCAAACTCTCGGCCATGCATGACCAAGAGTTCGTCCAAAACCCTAGCTCCTTCTAGCCTATAAAAGAAGGGGTAGGGGTACCATTTGAGGGAGGAAGAATATAGCGAAGAAATTCTGCCCATTTTTCGAATCCATTGTCCCAACCCTTTAGCCTTTCCTCATGCCAAAGGAGATTTAACACAAAGCAGTTGGAGGACAAACGAGGAGGAGCCTAGGATCAGGATCAAGGAGCGATGGCCGGTCTCGACTTTGATTGTAAGTTGATTCATTTTTCAAATAATAAAAGAATATGTTTTCCATCCCAATGCATGAGTTATCTATGGTTTGGATAATTTATGCTTAATTTCTAACCCTTAAGTAGAAAAGTAGCGTGCATGCATTGTTGTTTGTTTTGATTGCAGGTTATCTTTGGAAGGAGCAGCGCCAACAAGAGGACAAAAGCACAATGGAGGATCTACACCAAATGTCAGTAACAAGGTTAGTAGTTCCTTTCCATGCATGTATTGTGAAAGAGGGGTTTAAGTTTTGGGTGGTAGGTTAAAAAGTAATTTCTTTATGGTCAAAATCTGCATGCAAGTCTGACCCTAGTTTGCTATTCTGTAGGGTATTTTTCCCAACAACAATCGCGGAGCAATAAAATAAGACAAATGTGGAAATAAAACTCAGAAGATACACAATACAATAGAGATACAGATATACATGGTTCACCCAATGTGGGATACGTCCACCAGAGAAATTTCTATGTCTTGTCTTTATTACTATCCAACAAATGAAAGCATACAACCTACAACACACCTATTGTAACTTCCTCTTCTTTCTCTCACAGTGTCCTCTCTCAGAACAGAATATTCACAATGATGCATAGCCACAATACATTTCCCTCATAAAAGTGATGAAATATTGTAACTGTGAAGAATATTCTAATTATAATCAAGTTACTTTCTTATAGATCAAATCCCCTTTTGTGGATTGATCATGTCGGGATTTGTATAAGACTAAATCCCATTTTGTGGATTGGTCAAACCATATTTATGTGGCGTTGTTTTTAAATTCAGCCCCTAGGGCCAATTAAAGTGGTTTTAATCACTAGTTAAATAATTTGGCCCAACTTGGTGAAAATAAGCAACCCTAACACCTCATAGATAGTATAAATAAGTGAGGATGGCACCTCACTTGTTCACTCACTCAATCACTCAAAAAGTGTGCATATTTTGGAGGTATCTGTAGTTGCAAGAAGGAGGAGAGAGAGGTGCATGCTCAGTGTGGGATTATCTTTAGTGTTTTGGTCTTTATCTTGGCATTGTATTGGAAATCTATATTAAGGAATTTTTTGTTGGGTTTTCTCCCCCATCAGGGTTTCCCAAGATAAATTTTCTATACCTTGTGATTGTGTTTCTCTCAATGATCCTATGTGTCCTATTATATTTCAAAAGAATTAAAACTTAACATGGTATCAGAGCTAAACTAAAGAGAGCACCTTTCAATGGATGACCAAAAACGTCAATGTTGTCATACAAGAAAATTAGGTATTTTTGTTGGAAGGAAATTTTTTACTAAAAAACATATAGGGAAGTGCACCCTAGCCTAGCGAACTCATTAACAACTTGAGCACACCTTTTCAGTGGCTAGAGCCTCCTGAAAGTCAAACCATAGTTTTGGCTGGAACCAAAAAAGCTAGGAAACCAAAAGTACGAGTCCATATTTTTATAGGTCAATTCTTAAGGGGTAAAAGGTTGAATTTTTTTAAGTAAAACAACTCTAGCCTACTCTCCTCAGCCCATCGCATCTCCTGGTAAGTTCATAATCACTTTCTGAGAACTTTCATTTGTCATTTTCACAGCTCTAGGACAAGATGTCTACAAACACTAAGCTTATTGACAAGTTAGAAGGAGTGGAAAAATTATGTTCCTGGAAGTACAGAATTAGAATCATTCTTCAAGAGAATGACCTATCAAAATTCATAAAATAAAATGTACCAGAACCCAAAGAAGAAGTAGCGAAAAAAAAGTATAAGAAGGATATGGTTAGGGCCAAAAGGATCATTGTAGATTCCATTAAAGATCACTTGATCCCTCAAGTGTCTTCTAAGAATACTCCAAAAGAAATTTTTGATGCCCTAACTAGAATGTATGGAGGAAAGAACATCAACTGGAAGATGAACTTGAGAACCCAACTCAAGAATACAAAGATGTAGAAGGGAGAAACAATCCATGACTATTACTCTAGGGTTTCTCAATTCAAGGAACAATTAGAAGCAATTGGAGACAACCTAGATGAATATGAACTTATAATGACTACTCTTAATGGTCTCACTGGACCTTGGGATGCTTCATCCAAACCATCTGTGGAAGAAAAGAAAATCTCCATTTCGATAGCATATGGGAATAATGTCTTCAAGAAGAATCAAGAGTGGCAAACCGAGAAGCAGTACTATTAAGGAATGAAGATCAAGCCTTTGTTTCTCATACTAAAGGAGGGAATAAAATGTCTCATTTCTAAAAGGATACCCATCTTCATAAGTAATATCACTCCCCATAGTGATTCACACACTTCCATAAAGAATCTCACCCTCCAAGGAGATTCCAGAAATATCATAAGGGACAAAGAAGAGAAAAATATTTATCCTCTTATCAATGCTATCATAGTGATAAGATGGGACACATTGCTAATAATTTTCCTACCATAAGGGAAGAATACATGAAGAGAAACAATAAAAGACATCATGTCCATGCAGTTGAAGATGATGAGCCACCCACAAAGATGACTGAAGAAAAGATTGAAGACTATGTTTTATTCTCTTCTCTCTTAGGATCTATGATACCTGGAGAGGATACTTGGCTCATAGATAGTGGTGCTTCTAAGCACATGACAGGGCAGAGATACATTCTCTCTATCCATACAGAAAATGACTTTCCCCTGAAAGTCTCGCTTGGAGATGACTATCAGTACCCTATCAAAGGAATGGGAGAATCCACTTACAAACTAAATTCAGGAACTCCAATGAATATCAAGGATGTCCTCTATCTGCCAGGTTTGAAAAAGAACATACTTTCTATCTCAACTTTAGATAATAAAGGATTCAGGTTTTCATTCATAGATGGAGAATTTCTTATGTGGACTAAAGGAAAAACCATAGAATATGTAATTGTTATTGGAATAGAAGAAGGTGGCCTGTATAAGTTAAAATTTCACTCAACCTTGACTTACTCTACTGAGAGTCCATCTGAACTTTGACATAGAATATTATCTCACATCAACTACAAAGCCTTACCATATGTAAGAAAGATAGTTACAGGTTTTCCAGGATTCAAGTTTGACCATGAAGGTGTATGCAAGGGATGTACATTGCATAAGGAAACAACATAAACAATCCTTTCCTAAAGAGAGATAGTAAAGCAGAAGAAATCTTGGAGCTCATCCACTTAGATGTATGTGGCCCAATCCCATCAACCTCTCTAAGTGGGTATGTATACTATGTGTAATTTATTGATGATTATTCTTGCAAGACTTGGGTTTAATTGTTGAAATCAAAAGATGAAGTACTTGAAAAGTTCAAAGAATTGAAAGCCTTGGTAGAAAATATCCTTGAAAGAAAAATCAAGATGGTCAGGTCAAATCATGGAGGATAATAGACCTCAAAATGATTTGGAATATTTTGCAGAGATATCAGGATTAAGAGGGAGCTCACAACTCCCTATAATCCTCAACAAAATGGTGTAGAAGAAAGAAAGAATAGAACAATAATGGAGGCAATGAAGACCATGATCCACGATCAAGATCTTCCAATGCACTTATGGGCTGAAGTAGCAAGAACAACATTTTATGCCCAAAACAAATTATCCCATAGTGCACTTGGATTCAAAACCCACGAAGAAATGTTCTCTAGAAATAATCCAGAAGTAAGCCATCTCAAGATATTTGGTTGTCAAGCGTTTGTACACATTCCGAAAGAGAGGAGAACCAAGATGGATCCCTCAAGAAAAAAGGGAATATTTGTTGGATAATTTGAAGTCTCTAAAGCCTTCATAATTTACATATCAGGTTACCATCGTATTGAGATCATCTAAGATGTAACCTTTGATGAATATGTAACACTTAAAATATCAAGGAAGTGAAAACTTGAATAAGCATATGAAGAAGAACCTGTAGCTCCCAGAGTTGCAGAACCTATGAAGGAAGTCACAGTTACCCCTAATGATGAGATTACATAAGATCATGAAATGATAGAATCTCAAGAACCTCCCCAGATGACGATATCTCACAAGATAAATACAGCTTGGGAAAGGGAACTTGTTCAATATGGAGAGAATTTTGGTGCCCCAGAAGGAACCATGAGACAAAGTAAGAAACCTAAGCCATTCTCCAGTTATATGGCCTTGATGTGTAATCTCATAGGGAAGGAACTTACTTTCTTTGAAGAAGCCATTCAGAAGAAAGAATGGGTGGCTTTCATGATGGAAGAATACCAGTCCATTATAAAGAATGATTTATGGGAAATAGTTCACAAACCAAAGAACAAATACGTGGTATAATCCAAATGGTTATACAAGATAAAACATGTTGCAGATGGAAGTATTGAAAAATATAAAGAAATATTTGTAGCTCGTGGATTTTCTCAGAAGGAAGGCATTGATTATGAAGATACATTTTCTCCTGTAGCCAAATACACTTCTATCAAAACCATCATATCCCTTGCAGCTAAGATGAAGTGGAAGTTACATAAGATGGATGTGAAAACAAGCTTCTTGAATGGTGTTATTGAAGAAGAAGTGTATATAGAACAACCACAAGGGTTTGAAGTTAAAGATAGAAAGACTCATGTCTCCAGATTGAAGAAATCTCTATACAGATTGAAGCAAGCTCTGTACAAATTGAAGCAAGCTCCTAGATCTTTCTATGGAAGAATTGACGGTTTCCTGATGAGCTTGGGATTTACCAAGAGTAAAGCTAATTCTAACCATTACTTCAAGGTTATGAATGATGATCCAGTTATATTACTGTTGGATGTAGATGAATTATTCTTGACTGGATAAGAAAATATCATCACAGATTGTAAGAAGAAGCTCATTGCAAAGTTGGATATGAAAGACCTAGGCTTGGTGCATTATTTCTTAGGTCTTGAAGTTTGGTAGAGCCCAGAGAAGATATTCCTTAACCAATGGAAGTATGTAGTTGAAATAATAAAGAGGTTTGACATGTTGGAATGTAAATCCATGAACACACCCATGGAAATAAAGTTGAAGCTTACGGTAGATACTTCATTAGAATTGGTTGATGCTACTCTGTAAATACAAATTATTGGTTTGTTGATGTATCTGATGAATACCAGGCCAGATATATGTTTTGTTGTGAACACTTTGAGCCAATATCTGGTAGACCCTAGATGTGTTCACCTTGCATCTGCAAAACATGTGATGATATACCTTAAGGGTACGTTGGAATATGGTATATGTTATACTGGAGATCGTGACTTCGGACTGTATGGATATATTGATTCATATTGGATTGGAAGTGTTTCTAATAGAAAGAGCACTTCAGGATGTTGTTTCAGTATGGGGTCATCCATGACTTCATGGAAGAGCAGGAAGAAATCCATTATTTCTCTCATTACGGAAAAAGTGAAATACATTTCATCATGTTCTGCCAATTGTGAATCCATATGGATTCGAAAGTTGTTGAAATGTCTATTTGATCTGGAGATGGAAGCCACTGTGATTCTATGTGATAAACATAGTTGCATAAATATGATGGAGAACCCTATGTTCCATGATAAGTTGAATCACATAGATATATTGTATCACTACATTTGTGATATGGTGCAGAGGGGAGCTATAAAGATCCAATATGTTGGCACATATGAGCAGGTTGCAGATGTCTTTACCAATCCTCTGTCTCGTGTGAAGTTTGATCACTTTAGAGAAAAGATTGGTGTTATCTAAAAGGACCTCCCTCGAAAGGGGAAGTGATGTTGAAGATGCTATAGTATCCTGACCAACAACGGGTAGCTCCATTAGGATTTTATATCCTAGGGGATTGATCATCCCTGGGAAGATCCCGAAGGTTCGGTAAGGATGGTCTATCAAAGTACCTATGCATGTATATGACAGTTATGGTAAATATTAGTAGCTCCCTTAGGATTTTATATCCTATGGAATCTTTTGATTCCTCGGAAGATCTTGAAGGTTTGGTAAGGATGCTCTGTCAGAGTACCAAATGGTACCTCCATTAGGATTTTATATCCTAGGGAATATTTTGATTCTTGGGGATATATCGAAGGTCCAGTAAGGATACTCTGTCAGAGTGACACAAAATGTTGTTGTTCCACCTACCTCATTTTGTTTCCATATGATGATGATGTTGTTGTCTCAACCTCATGCTGATGGTGTTGTTGTTTCAGCCTCGTGTTGTTGATGATGTTGTACCAACCTCGTGTTGTTGATGATGTATCAACTTGGTGTTTTTTTTATGATGTATCAGTCTTGTATTGATTGATGATGTTGTATTATTGTTATACTAATTGATTTTGATGCATATAATGATGATGATGCTACTCTAGCTCCATGCTGTGAAATATGATGTTGTTGATGATGAGAAAAACTTTCGATGATTTATGGATGTGCAAGTCAGTGTTCTAGATGTTGATGATGATGCTTCCCTCTCCTTCTCGTGATGATGTTGTATTGGGTTATGTCAGTAAGATACCCTTCTTGTTAAGGGGGAGTTTTGAAATATTTTAACTACGAAGAATATTTTAATTATAATTGAGTTATTTTCTTATAGATCAAATCCCTTGTTGTGGATTGATCATGTCGGGCTTTGTATAAGACCAAATCCCCTTTTTTGGATTGGTAAAACCATAGTTATATGGTGTTGTTTGTAAAATTGGCCCCTAGGGATAATTAAAGTGGTTTTAACCACTATTTGAAGAACTCAACCCATCTTGGTGAAAAGACACAACCCTAGCACCTCCCAGCTAGAATAAATAAGTGAGGATGGTGCATCACTTGTCCACTCACTCAGTCACTCAACAAGTGCGCATATATTGGAGGTAGATGTAGTTTCAATATGAAGGAGAGAGAGCACCATGCTCAGTGTGGGATTATATTTAGTGTTTTCGTCTTTATCTTATCACTCTATTGGCAATCTATATTAAGGAATTTTTTTGCAGGGTTTTCTCCCCCATGAGGGTTTCCCAAGATAAAATGTTGTGTACCTTGTGATTGTGTTTCTCTCAGTGATCATGTTTGTACTATTATCATTGAAAAGCATTAAAAAATAACAAAAAGAGGGTTTTCTTTCTGGGGAAAAAAAACCTAGCATAACTTATACCGTCATATATGTGACCTTATAATGAATAGTCCAGATTTACTATGAAATTACAATAAACATTTACAAGGAAATTTTTCCTTTGGGGGAGAACCCCCTGAACCCCCATCAGGGAACATTGTCCACTAAACCCCCGTCGGGGGCCTTCTTGCCCTCAGACCCTACAGGGGGGGGAAACCTCCGCATGGAGGGGTGTATAGTCTTCATGGGGTATAAACACAGCTGAAAACAAATGCCTATGAAACAGGAATATAATAAGGCTCCACAACCAACACCTATATCTCCCTCCCACACTCTAACACACTCATTCTCTACTTCCCCTATTTTTCTACCTCTCTCTCCCTTCCACACTCTAACACACTCACTCTCTACCTCCCCTCTTTGTCTTCCTATAAGTTATTCCTCTCTCTCTCTCTCTCTCTCTCTCTCCTAAATATATCCCCCCTCTATATCTCCCTCTCACTCTCCCTCTCTACCCCCATTTTATGTATCCCTCTCTCTCCCTCACACTTCTATACATGGTAATATCTAGACATGGAAATACTTATACATCACAAGGCATAGAAATACATAGACCTATAGCTTACCTTGACATGCATCAAACTCTCACATGCACTCCCTCCCTATCCCCCCCTCTTCCACTCACTCACTCTCTCCCTCTGCCCCTTTTTCCCTCCCTCGCCTCTCTCTTCCACCTTTCTCCCGCCCTTTCTCTCTCTCCTCGTTGGTAGTCTCATTCTCACTCGCTATTCCCCCATTTCTCTCTCTATTCCCCCTCTCTATATCCCTCTGTATCCCCCCTTCCTCTCACTCTCTCTATACGCCCCTTCTATGTATACCTCTTTTCATTCATTCCTATCACTATGCTTCTCTCTACCCCCCCTATATATCTCCCTCTCCCTCCCTCTCACACTTTGTCTCTACCCATCCTATTTTTTTTCTCTCTATGTCTCCCTCTCCCACACTCAAACACACTCACTATCTACCTTCCCTCTTTGTCTACCACTCTCTGCTTACCACACTCTAACACACTAACTCTCTACCTCCCCTCTTTTTATTCCTCTCTCTCCCTCCCACACTCTCGTACACACACTTTATATCCCCCCTCAATGTCTTCCTCTCTCTAACTCCCTTCTTTTTCTACCTTTCTCTCCCTCCCACACTCTTACACACACACTTTCTATCCCACCACTATGTCTTCTTCTCTCTCCCTTCCATACTCTACATCCCCCCCCTACGTATCCCTTTATCTCCCTCTCACACTCTAACAGAATCACTCTCTACCTCCCCTCTTTGTCTACCTCTCTCTCCCTCCCACACTCTAACACACTCACTCTCTACCTCCCTTCTTTGTCTTCCTCTCTCTCCCTCCCAAAATCTCGCATACACACTTTCTATCCCCCCTCTATGTCTTTGTCTCTCTCCCTCTGTTACACATGAAATTTGCATACCTAGGTACCTCGCCCTATGTGTCGTAAAGTGTCATATAAGTGTCTCATACACCTTGACACCATGGAATTACCTATGTCACAATCCTTAGTCAATATGGAGGAGGGATATATTACATGAAGGCCAAAATACCAGGTACACATGAATTATTATTAATATTCATGGAAAATAAATTAATTAAGTGTGAGAACCAAGTGCACATGAATTATTATTAATATTCATGAAAATGAAAGTAATTCAACGTGAGAATCCACCTAACATATGGTTTCCTATTTTTTAGGGAAGGAGGACCTCATGGATGGTTGAGATGTTTCCTCCTTAAAATCCTTGAGAGATATTTCCTCCCCAAAATCCTTAAGAGATATTTTCTCCCTAAATATCTTAGAGATCCCTTTCTTAGTGGATCTGATGAGAGATCCTCTCCATGATCGTTAAGCCTCCAAATCCTATATTATGAGGGCTTTCCATGGAAGGGGGCGGGATGGAGATTGATAATTATACCAAACTTATGATCTCATAAGTGAGGCACCATTGAAGCATAATCAGTCTAGACTACTTAAGCAAAGGGGTTGGACAAAGAGAACTGGAAGAAGCTGTTGCACCTTCAACAAGTTTGGTCTGTAAGTACTCTTCATTTGTTCTCATTAATATACATATATGCTTAGCCTATTTATTTCAAGTTTATGTTTTTTCCACATGAACTTGTCTTCACTAGATAGATCTATATTTGAGATAATCTCAATAGAATAGGAAAGTTTGTTGTATCTTTGTTTGTGCTATAGGACCTATCGAGGAGCTTGGGATTGAAGCTCAACATAGATTTTGTGAGGAAAAACACCATTTAAAAAGGTACACTTTTCTTCTTCCTCTTCATTCACTATCTTAATTAGATCTAAAAGGATGTCAATGTCCATGTTAAGTATGTTTCTGTCTTAGCCTTAGGAGTGTAGAGATCAAGAGGGAATCTGCTTGTCCGCAGGAGGATTCACCTATAACAGAAATTGGTGAATCCACTTGGGGAGGACTCCTATTTTATTTCCTTGGTTTGTCCCTTCTGTTTTACCACCTTTCAGATAAGTGTTTCTATGTGTTTATGATTCATTAGCCTTCTCCTACCTCCACTAGCATTTTCAACTTTTTTTTATGTATTTTGGGTGAATGTTTTGCAATTTTTTGGTTTTTTTTTTGAGCTTTTGGGAGGACCAACGCCCCCCTGTAGGCCATATCAGAGTGTTTTTATATCATCAGCGCTCCCCTATAGTTATTTAGGGAGTGTTACAGCACTCTGTACCCTTGAGATAGGGAGCACTAGTCTCTATTTTGGAGGCTTTTTGCCCTTTTCTGCTCAGATTTTTTCAGCCTATTTTGTGGAAGTATTTACCCAGTCTTTGTGGATGCTTTGTGAAGTTCTTTGGATTGGTTATTGATGGTTTTTTATTCTTTTCACTATATTTTATATTAATTAGAGCTTGAATCCTCTTTTAGAAACGCAAAATTGCCTTTTCTAGCTGCGTTTTTGTCGAGACAGTTTTGAGTGTTTTCTCTTTCTCCCTATCGTTTCTTAGATTCTTCTCTATATTTCATTGTAATACTTGGATGATTCTTGGTTTTAGGATCATTGAATGAGTTCTTGTTAGAACAATCTTCTACTTGTTTTCTTTTATTTCTCATTGTTTTGAATGCATTCTTGCTTTTGGATCGTGAAACTAGTGTGCATTTGAAGTCACTGAATTGCATGTTTTTTGACATTTTGGGACATTGTGCATCTAGAATGATGAACGTTTTATCCCTCTCATAGCATAGATTTCATCGAAATGAAAACATTGCATATTCATCTCTTTGCATAACTTTCGAGTCGGTCAAAACACAATATTGTCCATGCCACTTTCCTTTTGAGGAAGAATAGCCTTAAAAATCAAGCTCTAGAATAAACTTGATTAGACATTTTTACATTTTCTGGTAGCAAAACTATATTATATTAGTTTTATGGATTTGGAATAGGTGTGAAAGATAACTTTCCAAATCTGCAAACAAACATAGGATCTTGTGTTAGGGAGCGGTGAAATCCAATTGTTGCATTTTTTCCTAGGAAGCCCTTCTCACACAAGGGTCAATCATGAGGTTGCATTAAGACTGGCAGAGTTACTCACCCTTCTTTGTTGGTCTTGGTGTAGATATTGCATGTATTATGGGGTTCGCTTGAAGGTATACCCACAGTGATGAGTGGAAGCCTTTCAAGTTGATTTCAGGCTAGATACCTTGCCCTTGTGCATGGATCAAACTGTTGACTATTCCCCCAGGCATCATTGTTGTACTTGGTAACCTTAGTGGCCTATCTCTTTAGGGTCTTTACACAAGGTGACTGTGGAGGGGAAATTCTTCATAGTACCTTGAATCGATGTTGGCCAGACTCACTCAGGCTCCTTGGAGGGTATACCCACGATTATGTCTAGGAGATTGCACCAGGGTGTAAGTCCATTAAGTAGGTCGTCAATGTAACTTTTCCACCCTCTCTATCTCAACCCCTTCTTACATTGTTCCCATGATGTTGGATTTCATTACCAGCTAGTGTGCTCATTGTGAGAAGGTTTTGTTTGATTTCTTTCTTACTAGATTTTTAGTGTGTATTGTTTGTTCTCCCTAGTAGAATCTAGGTTGGATATTTTATTTTTATGGTGTCAGTTCCTAGAATGACCAATGAAGGAACCCCTTTTCCAAGGGAATCCTTTTTTTTTCCTTCTTACAAAAACGTTGGTCCTCCTTACATCGATACTTTGAGCCTTCCAGGTCTCACAATTGGGTTACCGGTATGGTTTTTTCCACTTCGGTGATCTCGAATGTAGGTGCTTCAGATGTAATCACACCACACACACACACAACCTCATGTTGACCTTTCTCCTTCTTCACCTATCAAGTCTCCTTCCATTTATCCTTCTTCACCTGGTGAAATCTCTCAAGCGAGTTGCTAGATTAATAAGAAGAAGAAGAAGAAGAACCAGAAAGGGACCAAGCCTCCAACTACATTAAATGTTGGATCTAAGCAACCAGATATTGTTAATAGTACTCAGAGTGTTGATAAGGTAGATAAGGTTAAAACGAAGAATCTAAAACCCAAGTTCCCTTCCAGTCTTTCTAAGGTTGACCATTTTCTGAGGGATTTCCCTGGTATTCCCAAGGTCTTAGAAGTATGGTCCTCCACATCATTAGCCTCTGTTGTTCATGTTGGTGATGCCTCGTCAACTAGTGATGTTAAGGTTGGTAAGAAGAAGATAACTGTCAAATTACCTTGCATGTTATGAAAAGGTGATCATTATTCTCACCTTTGTCTTCATATGGACGAGGCTTCTTCTCTTTTGGAAAAACTTCAACTTCCAAAAGGTTATCATAATATTTCTAACAACCCTTTGTTAGTTGATGGAATGGTCAATCTGGTTCCATCCCCGGTCAATCTTTTTTATTAGGTGGTCAATCTAGTTTCATACTCAATTGAACCACTCACCAAAGTAGTTGATCTAGTTCCATCATCAATCAACCCCACTTTTCATCTGAAAAGTGAAACCCAAATGACTGATCCAGTCCCGTCATTGGTCAGTCCCACCCTTCATCCGAAGAGTGTCAAAGTGGTCGATCTGGCTCTGTCATCAGTCAATCCCACTCCTCCCTTGGGGAATGCCAAACTAGTTGCTCTGATTACATCATCAGTCAATCCCACTCCTCGTATGACGAGTGCCAAAGTGGTTTCTCCGATTACATCACCGGTCAATCCCACTCCTCCTTTGAAGAGTTCCAAAGTGGTCGATCTGGTTACATCATTGATCAATCCCACTCTTCCTTTGAAGAGTTCCAATGTGGTCGATCTGATCCCATCATTGATCAATCCTACTCTCCCTATATAGAGTAAAAATGATACTGCCCACATTTTTCTCATTGATACAGAATCTACCATGTTGTGGGGCATTCCTCCTTCTCCCGTGAAACCCCCTCCAAGTAATGAGGCCATCCTTTTTTATTAGGGTGCACTAACTAGACCTTTTCTTCCCTCTCACATTCCTTCCCAGATTACAGTACAAGTTTGTGGTTGAGACGTTCCTCAGACGTTGATAGATGAAGGTGCATTCGTTAGTATTTTGTCCTCTATTGCTTGGCAAGCTTTGGGTTATCCTAAGCTTGTGACGGTTACCCAGACTCTGTTCACTTTCAATAGAAGAACCAGTCATCCTTTAGGGATCCTCCCTCAGTTTCCCATAACCATGGGAGGGAAAAATATCTGTATTGATGTTATGGTAGTCCAGGACTCCTTGGATTTCGATTTACTCTTTGGGAGAGATTATGTCTATGCCATGAAAGCTATTGTGTCCACTCGTTTTTGTGTGATATATTTCTCGCATGATGGAATAATGGTGACTATTGATCAACTTTTGTTTGTTAGCCCTGACTTGACCATCAACCCAATAACCTCCCTAACCAAGTTTTATATGCAGTCATATCACCCCTACCATCGGTCAATTATGTGTTATTGTCTCCCATGCCTTCAATTTTTAATGACTTAGATCTGGTAATTGACATGGTGATCTCTTCAGTAGGGATATTGGAGCCTAATCTCCTTACCCTTGATGAGAACCTTGACATGTGCTCCTTTCAGAGCATTCTTCTTCCATCCAGTGAAGGTCTCTTGGAAGCCATGACAGAGTTTTGTCCCTTGACATGGTGTCCTTATAGAGCGTTATCCTCCTGGAAGCCATGATCAAGAAGAGTCCACGAGCATAGTTTTTCCTCTCTGTGGCAAGCTCGTTAAAAAATTAAATAGACGTCATGAGCATAGTTTTTCCTCTCTATAGCAAGCTCGTTCAAAAATGAAACAAAAATCTAGGGATTGAACCTGAAGCCTTGAGCATAGTTCTTTTCCTGTGTCAAGCTCGTTAAAAAATGAAACAGTTACCTCTCCTATCCAGTCGAGTCTTTCGCTAGATCTCGTAGATTTCGAGTCGAGTCTTTCGTTAGATATCATATTTGAACCCTCTTTTCATCCACCTATATCCTTTTTCTCCATCTAGTACAAAACTTGGTGACAACCTCAAAGTCAGTGAATGAATTGAAGCTTGGGGGGCATGTCTCCATCTTTTGATGATCATTCTGGAGTTAAGCCACTAGATTTCAAGCAGGGGGCAGAGTACCGATCTTAGTCTTTGTTCTTTCTTGTGCTCGAAAAAACATGATAATGTAATTGAGTAGACTTTTATCACTTTTTCAGACTCATAAAGGTTATACGAAAAAGGAACCCCTTGGAGTCTTCTTTAAACTCTTTTCAGACTCTCTAAACATGAAAAGATTGTCGAGTGATCTTGCTTCCTTTCCCACTCATTAAAAGGTTTGAAAGGGCATCTTTTGAGTGATAATTTATCTCTTTTTCAGCCTCGCAAGACTAACATTATGAAAAAGGACAACATTGGAGTCATCTTTAAGTTGTTTTCAGACTCTCTAAATATGAAAAAACATCAAGTTTACCTTCTCTGGGCTCGTTAAACAATCATACATTGAAGGGCCCATACGAGACCGAAACATTACTTCTTCCAGTTTCTTAAACAAAGGAAGAGGGACTTACTGAAGGTGATTTATATCGAGCATATGTTACCCTCCTCGAGCTCATTAAATTAAAAAGAGGTACTCAACTATCTGGATGGGGGAAAAATTGAAGGAAGTAAGCCAAGCAGTGTTTGAGAACATTACCAGTAACCCTTACAGTCACCCTTGAACACGACATTTTATCTTTACATGCATTTCAATCTATTGAACCTCTGCATTGAACCAATCCTTTGAGTTTTCTCACTCCTTTGGGTCACTTGCCGTAAAGTCACAACATCCATTGCATTATCAAGTTTTGTTCCATGTCAAGTTTTTGTTGTTATGCCTCAGTGTTCAAGGGAAGTACCTGCTTTAAGATTTATCCATCACAAATATCTTTTTTCAATACCCATGTCAGTCCATGTTCATTTGATCTACCAATTTACATCTCTATGTCAGTTTTGTGTCATTGATGGGGGATACATCAAGGCCCTCCTTCGATGAGTCTATTCCTATTGACCTCAAGACATCATCTAGGAGCTGGACATAGAAACCAATTAGTACTTTGGGACCTGCATGCCTCAATGGAAGGCCTCTTCACGTCTTACAGTAGGCTTACATCATTGACCTCTGATCAGATTATTCCACGAATGTTCAAATTCATCTCATCTATTCACATTCACTAGAATGTACTAGGGTACCTTGTGAATCATTAACGTCAATGGTGATTTCCCTCACGCTTGTTAACGATTTACATCATTGACTGGTAATCAAGTGGTTCCTACCATGTTCAACATTAGGAAATCTATTCACATGGTTAGAATCGTATTTCATCGAGATCGGTAAGAAGACCCTGGGTTGAGTCATTCACTCTGATATATACTTTGCCCAGGTTGTGACGGATTGTATTTTGAAGATTGACACATATACTATTACATAGATCCACTTTGTATTAGTTCGTGGCTATGTCTTTTTGTCTCATAGATCCACTGTGTATTTGTCGTGGCTACGATCGATTCATGTCATGGAAGTATAGATCCACATTGTATCTTTGGTGGCTATACTCTTCAGTCAATATGAGTATAGAAGCAACAAACAAACATCAAACAAATGTTATGACATGTTTCAAACCCAAGGTAGGCATACCTATGCTTGCGTGATAAAGACTTTCCGGGTTCTCCAAGTCCACACCCTTGCTTTAAATATTTGTAAAGTGTTTCGACCATCATTCTCTCTTCTAACCTCACACTTTAGGGGGCATTCTATTACACATGAAATTTTCACACCTAGGTACCTCGCCCTAAGTGTTGTAAAGTGTCATATAAGTGTCTCATACACCTTGACACCATGGAATAACCTATGTCACAATCCCTAGTCAATATGGAGGAGGGATATATTACATGAAGGCCAAAATACCAAGTACACATGAATTATTATTAATATTCATGGAAAATAAATTGATTAAGTGTGAGAACTAAGTGCACATGAATTATTATTAATATTCATGAAAAAGAAAGTAATCAAGTGTGAGAATCCACCTCACATTTGGTTTCCTATTTTTTAGGGAAGGCGGAGGATCTCATGGATGGTTGAAATATTTCATCCTTAAAATCCTTGAAACACATTTCCTCCCCAAAATCCTTAAGAGATATTTTCTCCCTAAATATCTAAGAGATCCCTTTCTTAGTGGATATAATGAGAGATCCTCTCCATGGTGGTTAAGCCTCCAAATCCTATATTATGAGGGCTTTCCATGGAAGAGGGGGCCATGGAGATTCAGAATTATACCAAACTTATGATCCCGTAAGTGAGGCACCATTGAAACATAATCAGTCTACATTACTTGAGCAAAAGGGTTGAACAAAGAGAACTGGAAGAAGTTGCTACACCTTCATCAAGTTTGGTCTGTAAGTACTCTTCATTTCTTTCAATTTTATGTTTGTTCCACATGAACTTGTCTTCACTAGATAGATCTGTATTTGAGCTAATCTCAATAGAATAGGAAAGTTTGTTATATCTTTGTTTGTGCTACAGGACCTATCAAGGAGCTTGAGATTGAAGCTCAACTTAGATTTTGCGAGGACAAACTCCATTTAAAAAGGTAAACTTTTCTTCTTCCTCTTCATTCATTAGCTTAATTAGATCTAAAAGGATGTCAGTGTCCATGTTAAGAAATTTTTTTTCTTAGCCTTAGGAGTCTAGAGACCAAGATGGAATCCGCTTGTCTACAGTAGGATTCACCTGTAACACCCTCCCACGCTCTAACAAACTCACTCTCTACCTCCCCTATTTGCATTTCTCTCTCTCCCTCCCACACTCTCACACACTAGCAAGTCTAAGCCAACCAAGTCATCAAACACCTCATCAATCTAGCCCAAAAAATTTTGAATTCAAAAGAATGTGTCCACATTCTTAGGAGCATGCACAAGATCCTAAAATTCATTCATTCACCCCTACCTCCTTCCCTCTCTCTCTATCATACATCTATCCCCCCTCTCGTGTGCCCTCTCTACCCCCCCTATATGTCTCTGTATCTTTCCCTCACACTCTTCTACATGGTAATACCTATACATGGAAAGACTTAGACATAACAAGACATGGAGATAAATATACCTAAACCTTACCTTGACATGCCTCAGACTCTCACACCTACTCCTTCCCTATTCCCCCCCTCTTCCACTCATTATATCTCCCTTTTCCCCTTTGTCCCTCCCTCCCCTCTCTTTTCCACCTCTCTCCCACCCTTTCTTTATCTCCTCATTTCTAGTCACAGTATCACTCTCTCTGCCCCTCTTTCTCTCTCTATTTCCCCTCTTTGTCTCCCTCTCTATCCACCCTTACTCTCACTCTCTCTCTACCACCCTTCTATGTTTCCCTCTCTACTTCCCTTCCTCTCACTATCCCTCTCTCTACCCCCCTCTCTTTCTCCCTCTCCCTCCCTCTCCCTCCCTCTCATACTTTGTCTCTATCCCTCCTCTTTTTCTTTCTCTCTCCCTCTCCCACACTCTAACATGATCACTCTCTACCTCCCCTCTTTGTGTACCTATATTTCCCTCCCACACTCTAAAATCCTCACTCTCTACCTCTGATAATTTTCTTCCTCTCTCTCCCTCCCACACTCTCGCACAAACACTTCCAATCCCCCTTATATGTCTTCCTTTGTATCACTCCCACACTCTAACACACTCACTCTCTACCTCCCCTCTTTGTCTACCTCTCACTCCCTCCCCCACTCTCTCACACACACTTTATATCCCCCCTCTATGTTTCCCTCTCTCTCCCTCCCACACTCTCTATCCCCCCCTCTATGTCTCCCTCTCTCTCCCTCCCACACTCTAACACACTCACTCTCTACCTCCCCTCTTTGTCTACCTCTCTCTCCCTCCCACACTCTAACACACTCACTCTATACCTCCCCTCCTTGAATTCCTATAAGTCATTCCCCCATCCCTCCCCCCTCCCTCTCTCTCTATCTCTCCTACATATATCCCCCCTCTCTATCTCCCTCTCACTCTCCCTCTATACACCCCATGTTTGTATCCCTCTCTCTCCCTCACACACCTATACATGGTAATACCTAGACATGGAAAGACTTACAAATAAAAAGGCATGGAAAGACGTAGACGTAGACCTTACCCTGACATGTTGGATAGTTGGTTTATCTTGATGGACAATTGGTTTAGATAGTTGGTTTTCATTTATTTCAACCCTTGGAGATTGATATTGTATATTGATGTCAACCCTTAGATACCGATGTCAACCCTTGAGTATGTTTGGTAGCACATTCTGGTAGCCCCAAAGGAATGGGTAAGGGACCCAAGTTTGTTTGAGGAATAAAGGCATGAAGATTAATGAATATGTAGGTAAGAATATCCTATATGGATAGTACATGTCATGTCATTTCTGGTGATATGGGGACTACCACGTAGTTCCTCAGAGTTAGGGATATATGGTCTTGAGAAGTTGGAGAACTCTTTAGAGTAATCTAGAAGCCCCTAGAAGGTAAACAAGAAGTCAAAAGCTTCTAGAATGTCATAAAGAATATTCCCTAGTCAAACTGGTTTAAATTTAAATCAATTAAATAATAAAGTGGTTATAACAAGAAATTATTTATGGGTAAAGTAGTTGTAACAAGACAGTTGAATGGTCAAAGTGGTTGAACAAGAAATTAATTAATTATGGGTAAAGTAGTTGTAACAAGAAGGTTGAATTATCAAAGTGGTTGAACAAGAAATTAATTAATTATGGGTAAATCTGTTGCAACAAAGTATTTACTATTTGACTAATTAAGGAAAATTTAGTTGGAACAAGAAAGTGGGTTAGCCCTAAATTAAGGAGAAGGGGTAAAACATTTACAAGGAAACACCTAGAGGAAGGAACTTGGAAAAGTATAAATAAGAGATAAAGGGACTCATATTAGCACCTATTTTGAGCATATTGATTATATATAAGTGATTCAGGTAACCAAGGGATGTCTAAGGATAATTTTAGATGGAAGGTGAAGTAAATAAGGTCGAAAATTCAAGGGAGGATAAAGTCCTTTTATGATGCTTTCTAAGGTATGTTATTTATAGGTCATCTCACTAATTTTGCAATAACTTATTTTATAGAATGATTTAGATAGAGAAACACAAAGGATGTTGATAAGATACATATAGGTAATAGTGATAAACAGTTCATCGTGTGGTTCATTGTAGTTTGGAAGATACACTTTGTGGAAGATAGGGTTTGTGGCTAGTCCTGAAACTACTCTAAAACAAGTGTTCCAGGTAAAAGGGTAATAAGTTATTCATAGAAAATTCACATGATGTGAGAAAAATTGAAATGGAAACACTAGATACCTTAGTTTTTTGTGTGCAAGTTTCAAAATAATATATCAAATATTGAGCATGCAGAATTCCGTACAAGTTCGCTCTATAGAATAATCCAGAATTAAACAATGTCTGCCATTTTTTCTATAACTACTTTTATAGGAGGTTCCAAGAAGTGAAAACTGAAGGAATTGCAAAGAAGACACTGAAGAATATTTTGTATCATTTTTAGACCTTTACTCATTATAGGTACAAAGTTAATTTTGTTGCAAGTTAGGGTTTTTGACTAATCCAAAAACTAATCATGTGAGACTTAGGTAAAGTTTGATGAAAATGATATTCTCTTGTTGTTGAAGCTGAGGAAGGTATGCAGGTCTATGATCACATACACTAGGTATGTTACAAAGTTACATGTATTGTTTTATTCTTACATTTGGTCATGACATGGTACATATTTGAGGCTACATAAAAATGAGGTTTTCGCACATGGTTTGATGTAAGGGTTTATGGTATTTGTTTTATGGATAGTGTGATGTATTTCTAGAGGCATTTTATTGGATATATTGGTGTATGTATTTTTTATATGGTTGAGGTATATGTTGGGTACATGGTTGAGGCATGTAGTTTATGAGTTGGCACATACATGAGGTGTATAGTTGATTATGTTGGTACATATTGATGCGTCATAGTTGATGTGTTGTTGATACATGATTGGTACATGATTGGTGTGTTGTTAGAGGCACTTGATAGTAGGATTGTTGGCACAAAGTTTATGGTTGATATCGAATAAATATATTGGTATATTATTAGAAGCACATCATGATCTTGGTGATGGTTATGATGTGTTGTGACGTGCATGGTTGATGCACTTTTGATAGTACATATTTTGCTATATATTGATGTACATGATTGGTTAGAGATATTATTGTGATATGTTATTGGTACATGTTGTTGGTATAGGATATTTGGTACATTTTGTTACATGTTGTTGGTACAGGTTGACAGTGATAGGTTGATAGTGACAATGGTTGATTCATTGAAAGTGACGGGTTGTTTATATTTCGAATTTATATTTATGGGTGGTAGGATGGGGCAAGGATAGGTGATTGGATCCATAGAAATAGGTAGTTGGAGCTTCCTTCAGGTTGGATCCTCCTTCTGGTTAGAGCCAGAGAATTGGGTGTTTGTAGCCACCTTCCAATTGGAGCCAGAGAACACAAGGGGTTGGAGCCTCCTTCTGGTTGGAGCCATAGAATTGGAAGTTGGTGCTTCCTTGAATTTAATTCTTAAAGACATATAATAAAAGAATTACGTGGTTTTATCCCGCATTGGGTTTCCACGTAAATATTGGTTTACCGTGTATTGTGTGGATTTGTTTATTATTGTTCATTATACTCTGATGGATTTTAATTTTTATGATGCAATAATATATTGATGATGAACTAATGAAATTTTTTGAATAAGTTTAAAGAAAATAATTTTTCATTTAAAGCATTAACAAGTGGTATAAATTGTTCATTATTGACTCACCCCCCCTCTCAGTAATCCAACATGACATGCCTCAGAATATCACACCCAATCCCTCCCTATCCCCCATCGTTCCTCTCTCTCTCTCTCTCTCTCTCTCTCTCTCTCTCTCTCTCTTCTCCCCTTTATCCATCCCTCCCCTCTCTCTTCCACCTCTCTCCCACCCTTTCTCTTTCTTCTCACTTCTATTCTCGGTATCACTCTCTTTGCCACTCTTTCTCTCTCTATTCCCCCTCTTTGTATCCCTTTGTATCCTCCACTTCCTCTCACTCTCTCTCTACCCCCCATTTTATGTTTCCCTATCTTCTTCCCTTCCTCTCACAATGCTTCTCTCTACCCCCCCTCTCTATATACCTCTCCTTCCATGTCACACTTTGTCTCTACCCATACTATTTATATTACTCTCTCCATCCCCCTCTCCCACACTCTAAAACACTAACTCTCTACCTCCCCTCTTTGTATACCTCTCTCTCCCTCCCACACTGTAACACACTCACTCTCTACCTACCCTCTTTGTCTTCC
>ML797932.1:256034-266516 GCA_009831015.1 Picea engelmannii | reverse complement strand
CCCCTCTCTCTTCCACCGCTCTCCCACCCTTTCTCTTTCTTCTCACTTCTATTCTCGGTATCACTCTCTTTGCCACTCTTTCTCTCTCTATTCCCCCTCTTTGTATCCCTTTGTATCCTCCCGTTCCTCTCACTCGCTCTCTACCCCCCATTTTATGTTTCCCTATCTTCTTCCTTTCCTCTCAAAATGCTTCTCTCTACCCCCCCTCTCTATCTACCTCTCCTTCCATGTCACACTTTGTATCTACCCATACTATTTATATTACTCTCTCCATCCCCCTCTCCCACACTCTAAAACACTAACTCTCTACCTCCCCTCTTTGTATACCTCTCTCTCCCTCCCACACTGTAACACACTCACTCTCTACCTACCCTCTTTGTCTTCCTCTCTCTCTCTCTCACTCTCTCTCACACACATTTTTTATCCCCCCTCTATTTCTTCCTCTCTCTACCTCCCCTCTTTGTATAACTCTCTCTCCCTACCACACTCTCGCGCAAAAACTTTATATCCCCTTTCTATGTATCCCTCACTCTCCCTCCCACAATCTTTATCCCCTCTCTATGTCTTCCTATGTCTCCCTCCCACACTCTAACTGTCACACACCCACTACAGCAGCTTAGATTTTTTCATCTTTTTCTTCAAGGAACAGAATCCTAGAGACTTCTATGGGGCCTAGTGCAGACCTTCTATTTCCTTATCTTCCTCCAAAGGACCACAAGATGGCCTTGGTGCAAGTGCCTTTTGCAACTCGCAAGTCGGGAATCAAGACTCTCGACTCCCCTTTCTCCAAACATCGATACCCGAGATGCTATGCAGGTATGGCTCCCTCCTCACTAGCACCTGCTACATGTAACCATAGACTAGGCCAAACATTAGCCCCACTCGCAACCTCACCAGTTGAGGTGTTGAGATCTCGTGCTCCTCCTTCGCGAGTCTCCGAGACGCAAGAGGTCAATGTTGCGTAGATTCTGCCAAAATGACATGCACACGCCACTTGTCAACCCTGCTATACTTCTGCTCATGAGTTGTGTTGTCATCTCCCATCACATGAGACCTTGACTCTTGGCATTTCGCGGCCTTAGAAATCAAGGTGCATCTTCTTCATCCTACGAAACCCCGAGCCATGATAAGTCAATAGTGGGTTGACTCTTTCCCAGTGTGACATGTGTCCATCAACTGTCACCCCCTCCCACCTTTCTTTGGGTGCTTGTTGCAACGCCACCTATCAACCACGCGGTCCTCATCTAATGAAGGTGCCACATGTTTTCATGAGCCCTCGGTGCTCGGCACTTCGCGACTTCTACATTCGAAAAGAAACTCTCTCAAGTTCCGAACCCCCGATAGGCGATAACCTCGAAATTTATGATCCCACGATTCTCCTGCGACCTGGATCCAATGGTCACGATCATGTCACGATCTCACGAATCGTGAGGTCATGCAATCCCACCCTTGACCACTCCAAGTCGCGAGTCAGGGAAATGCTACTCTCCTACCTATACAAAGGCTAAGATCGATGGTCAATAAGGCTCCGTCAGATCCTTGGATCTACGGTCCTAGATCCCATCACTAATTGCATAGGTTGAAAGGGTCGAGGTGTTAACACCTATGATCCTTCTCTAGATCCATCAGTCTCGATAGATTTTGGGTATTCCTAAAAGGATTCCGACCGTTCATCAACCAAATGATAGGGTATTCTCTCTCTCTCTATAATTGGGCTCGCTATCCCTTCTGAGCTTGAATCACAAAATTCAACTTCTCGTAGCTTCAAACTCCCACGACTCTAAGACCTTAGAGAGCTACCCTTCCATCCCTATACTTAACCATTTGTACAAAAACTAACAATGACATACAAGCATACACATGCATCCATTATTTCTAGTCTAAAACACCAGGCAATCATCCTACACAGAAAGTATTATGGGCATATAAACATAAGCATGCATTCATGATATTCAGTTCGAGATACAAAGCATAAAACACTTATCATATCTACCAGGTGTGATGCAAATGCTGAGAGGGGTGCTCATTTCCACCCAACCATAGCCTCAATGACTCCAAACGGATTTACCACTAGCCACCCCCGAGCTAGACCATGATTCTTTGAGGTTCAATCTCCTACTTCCAACTCAACAAAATTCAAGGACGAAGGTTACTCTCCTTCTCCTGATGTAGGAAAATAATCTAGGATGAAGGTTACTCTCCTTATCCTGGTATTCAGAAATCACCACGTTTCCAGGGTTTCTCTAGTTTCTTTCGCGATCCTCGTCACGCGCACTGCTCTCCCCCTCCCTGACCACATTTCCTCTCTTGCCAATTTTTGTCTGCAAGGTTGCATGTGGCGTGAATTCCACCTTTCGTGGTCAGGTTTGAGGGCTATTACGGATGGGTAGTTCACCCCCATCCCCTCATTAACTCTTGAGGAGCCTCCCCACCTACCAATCTGACGGGAAATCCATTCCAGGATCAGAGAGTTGCTTTGGTTTGTGAGCAAGTATAAAACAGTACAGTACTGGCTAGGTGGAATTTAACGCAACCATTCTAGGTCCCTTCCACAACATCTCATTAACCATCGTGGTCTCTTTTAGCACATCCCAACTCCCAACAGTCATGCAACACCTATTCATAACATAATTTACATTCATAGACCTTTTATGCAAAGGTCCATCAAATCAAACATTCACATCTTTGAGTTTCCCATAGTTCTTGGCCAATATAGTTATTTTTATAGACTGGGGGGAATAGGGTGTTACAATTCCCTCCCCGTTAAAGGAACATCATCCTCGATGTTCTATCTATCAATATGACGTGTATGTACAGAAGTAAACAAAATTGGATATGCTTGTTTCATGGCATCTTCCATTTCCCATGTAGCCTCATATGGGTCAAAATGTTTCCACTACACCTTGACCTATGCAATGGTTCGGTTCCTGAGTGGGGTTTCTTTTCTGTCCAATATGCATTGAGGTTCTGGCAAGAATTCTCCCTCTGGTTCCACCTAGATCACAGACCAGTCAATTATATGATTAGAGTCATGTACATATTTCTTCAATAATGAAACATGGAAAACATTATGTTCTTTTACTATGGGAGGAAGTGCTAGCCTATAGGCTACAAGTCCCACTCTATCTAGAACTTCAAAGGGTCCACAATACTGAGGTGCCAACTTGGCATAAGCTCCCATCCTCAGAGAACTCTTCATGGGTCTAACTCTGAGATATACGTGGTCTCCCGTCTTGAATTCTCTTGGATTTATCTTTCGGTCGGCGTAAATTTTTTGTCTGTTCTGAGTGACCTTTAGATTTTTTTTTATCTGTGTTACTTGTTGTTCCATTTCTTTCAACATGTCAGGTCCAATAGTAACTCTGCTCATGGGATTACTCCAACTGACTGGAGTATTGCATGGTCTACCATAGAGGACTTTGAAAGGGCTCATCTTCAGGGATTCTTGGTAGCCATTGTTGTAGGCAAATTCCACCAATGGCAGGAAATCTTCCCATTTATTGGGTTGATGCATTACATGCATTCTTAGCATGTCTTCCAATGTTTGGTTCACTCTTTCCGTCTGTCCATCAGTTTGAGGATGATAGGTGGTGCTAAACAATGATTGGGTCTCTAGACCAACCATCAAGGATTTCCAAAAGTTGGAAGTAAATTTCGTGTCTCTATCAGACACGATCTCTTTAGGCATGCCATGTAGTCTGAATATCTCCTTCATGAATATGTTGGTGATATCTATTTCCTTGCAAGTCGATTTGACGGGGATAAAATGGGTAGACTTGCTCAATTTATCCACCACTACCATGATGGTGTCATTCTGCTTGGTCGATGTTGGTAATTCAATGATGAATTCCATGGAAATGGTTTCCCACTTCCATTCCGAGATTGGTAGAGGTTGTAATAATCTTGCTGGGTGTTGGTGTTCTGCTTTAACCTATTGGAATTCCATGCATTTGGCTAAGTACTCAGCTATTTCTTTCTTCAATCCAAGTCAATAGAATTGTTTCCTGGTGGCTGTGATCATCTTCTGGTATCTGGGATGACCAATATATGGTCTTTTATTTAGTTCATCCATTATGAACCTCTTCAAGTCATCACATTCTGGAATATACAATCTATTTTTGTAAGTTAGCAGACCTCCATCTATCATCTGGTAGCCTTCA
The DNA here is from genome assembly GCA_009831015.1 of Picea engelmannii. Lineage (NCBI taxonomy): Eukaryota > Viridiplantae > Streptophyta > Pinopsida > Pinales > Pinaceae > Picea > Picea engelmannii. The sequence goes on along the minus strand of ML797932.1, from coordinate 262,356 downwards.
TACTTTATCCATGTGGGTTCTTTCTCCAGGTACGAGGTCACAGTCTGGAAGAATGTGTCCGTTTCTTGTGCATTCCTGACTCTTTCCTTGATATTCGTCTAGCAGGTGCTCACTGCTGCCAGGTGAATTGTTTTCATACTTCTGCTAAGGGCATCATCCACTCTATTTTCTTTTCCCTTTATATGTTTGATTTCGAAATCAAACTCACTAAGAAGGGCCATCCACCTAGCTTGTCTAGCATTGAGTTTTGGTTGATCAAATAGATATCGCAATCCACAGTGGTCTGTCATAAGTAAAAAATTCCTTCCCAGGAGGTAATGCCTCCACATTTTTAAGGCTTGCACTATGGCGACCAGTTCTAGATCATGAGTCACATAGTTGACTTTGTGCTCATTCAATTTTTGGGATTCGTAGCAAACTACTCTTCCTCCTTGCATAAGGACTCCTCTGAGCCCTTCCTTGCAGGCATCTGTGCACATGAGGAAGTCAGCTTCGGAATCGACGATCTTCAACATGGGTGCCTGGGTCAGTAAATGTTGTAGGGATTGAAATCTTCCTTCACATTCTTGTGTCCACGTGAATTTATCTCCCTTCTTATGGAGGGAAATGATTGGAAAACCAATTTTGGAAAATCCTTTTATAAATCTCCTATAGTATCCTGCTAAGCCCATAAAGGATCTGATATCTGAAACATCCTTTGGGGTAGGCCACTCCATGATAGACCTGGTCTTTTCAGGGTCTAATACTACTCCTTTTCTAGATATGACATGTCCCAAGTAATGTATTTGCTTATGGAAAAAGTCGCACTTGCTAAATTTGGCATAGAGCTGATGTTCTATTAGCACTTGAAGCACAAGTCTAAAATGTTCCTCATGTTCCTCTCTATTCTTGGAGTAAATTAATATATCGTCAATAAAAACCAATACAAATTTGTCTAGGAATTTGTTGAGCACATTGTTCATTAAGAACATAAAAGTGGCAGGGGCATTGGTTAATCCAAATGGTACTACCACAAACTCATAGTGACCATATCTCGTCCTGAAGGCAGTCTTGTGGATATCTTCACCTTTGATTCGGAATTGATGGTATCTAGATCTCAAGTCAATCTTTGAGAAGATGGAAGCACCTCCCAATTGATCAAACAGGTCATCGATCCTAGGTAAGGGGTACTTGATCTTTATGGTTACCTTATTTAGTTGTCTATAATCTATGCATAGTCGTAGGGTACCATATTTCTTCTTTACAAACAGAAATGGCGCTCCCCATGGAGACACGCTGGGCCAGATATAGCCTTTGTACATCATTTCTTTTAGTTGTAATTTAAGCTCAACTAACTCGCATGTGATCATCCTGTAGGGTGTCCTAGACACTGGCACCGCTCCCGGGGCAAGTTCTATTGAGAAGTCAATGTCCCTTCTCGGAGGTAGACCCGGAACCTCTTCTGAAAATACATATCTATATTCTCTTCGTGTGGGGTGGTCTTCGAGGCTTGGTTTGTCATCTTCAACTGATTCCAACACCTGTATCGCATAAAGTAGACATCCCTTTCTACAATACTTTCTCATTTGAAGGGTTGATATTCATCTCACCGAGACAGGTTTTTGGATCCCTCGAAGGGTTATCCTTCTTCCTTCTTCACCTACACATTCTAAAGTTTTATGGTAATAGTCCAGTCTGGCTTTATATGTGGCTAGCCAGTCCATTCCAATCAGTAGATCATATGATCCTAGGGGTAGTACGTTAAGGGTTGCCTAGGTGGGGAATTCACCCATAGTGAATTGGTAAGCTGGTATGACTTCTGCTACCTTTCTTTTGGTGCCAGTAGCTAACTGTACCAACCATGGCTTGGTGTGTTTATGTGGCTGTAATTTACACTTATCAACAGCCTTAGGATCTATATAGCTCAAATTTGAACCAGGGTCAATTAGAATAGACACTAGATGGTTGGTGATCATACCTTCCATCTCCATCACTGAAGCTCAGTGGTCAGCTTGTTTGTTATCCAAGGCTGCATAGATTTGCGGCACACTCCTGGCCACGTCATTGAAAGTGGTAGCTTCTTGAATGTTGTAAATTCTCCAACCTTCCTGTTGTCGGTGTGGGCAGTCTCTCAGTAGATTTTCTTCTCCACAACCCCAACATTTCAAGGGTTCTCTCTTTGGGTTATCAATATTTCCTGGGGTAGATCTAGAAGGTTTATTTCTGCTCTGGGAGGGGAAATTCTGTTGGTGTACACTTCAAGTTGGAAAGCTCATCCTTGAGTCCTTTTTATAGTTCTTAAATATTGGGGATTTAAACCCCTTTTTCTGGAATCCCAAACTATTCTTCTACTTCCATCCTTCGCGAGGTTCTGTCTGATGCCCCAGCTGTTCATAACAATATCTTTCCTTTCAGATAGTGTCCTCTAGGGTCTTTGGCTCATCAAACTCAATCATGTTCTGATAGTCCTTAGGCAGTCCACTAATGAATCGTTACACCTTTTCCTTTTCTACTTTTATATAGGGTACACACCTCAGCAATTTGAGGAATCTGCTGACATATTCCTCTATGGTGCATTGCCCCAGTTTGAGTTCATAGAATTATTTAGTCTTTTCGTCGAAATACTTTTCCGACAGATACTTATTTCTAAAGTATTTCTCAAACCATTCCCAAGATAGTTCCTCTTTGTGAATCCCTTTTACATTCTTAAGGTCTTCCCACCAAATGGAAGCCTTTCCATTCAAGTTAAAAGTGGCTACTCGGGCCTTCAAGTTTTCTGAGAAGTCATGGACTCTAAAATACTTCTTTAGTCTAAGTAGCCAGGTCTCTACTTCCTCCCCCTTCTTTATTTCACCATTGAAATAGGGTGGTTTGGCCTTCTTGAATTCTTCGAGATTATGACTTTTGGGATGCTTTCGCTTCTTCCGTTTTCTTCGGGAAAAAGAACTAGTCTTGCTACTAGAAGATCCCTCCGAGTCACCAGTTTCCTTTCAAGAGGATTCATCCGACGCTTGTCCCTTATCTCTAGGGTGGATCTTTCTTGAGGTGCTCTTCCCAATGTGGCCACTTAAAAGACCACGTTTTTGTATCTCAGGTGGACTTCGACTTTTCTTTGTCTGTCGTCAGTCCGGGTGACTGGTGTCAGGTTCATGCTGCAATTGTCTTTGTATGTCGGATAAACTCTGCAGCAAGACTGCATTAATTTATGTTTGCTTCTCTTTCTCTTTTATCAACCTCTCATTGTCATCCTTGCTACTCTGTAATTCAGCCTTGAGGCTCCTCACGGTCTCAGCTAGATCTGGAGGGGTCTCTATCGCTCTCTTTTCGTCAGAATCTTCATCTCTATTGTGGGATCCATCCCCCACTTCATGGTGCATCACCATTTTATGCGTCTGTAGTTTCCCGCGGTTGAGTTTCCGCTTGTTGTGAAAGAGAAAACACTTATTGTTAGTAAACATTGTATTCATTCACAATCAGTGCATCATTCACATATATATATATATATATCAAAATCATACACACAATAGGAATTTGCATTCCTAACTTCGGATTTTTGCTAAAGGGGGTTAAGATAGAGGGTACTCCTTTTAAGAGTACTTCAAATAGAGTTTCTGTGCAACTTGTTCATGAGCCCAAGCAGGCCAAATGTTGTAACCATGCTCTAATACCAATTTTTCACACACCCATTACAACAACTTAGATTTTTTCATCTTTTTCTTCGAGGAAAATAATCCTCGAGACTTCTATGGAGCCTAGCGCAAACCCTTTGTTTCCTTATCTTCCTCCAAACGACCACAAGCTGACCTTGGCACAAGCACCTTTTGCAACTCGTGAGTCGAGAATCAAGACTCTCAACTCCCCTTTCTCCAAACACTGATACCCAAGATGTTATACGGGTATGGATCCCTCCTCACTAGCACTTGCTACATGTAACCGTAGGCTAGGCCAAACAATAGCCCCGCTCGCAACCTCACTAGTTGAGGTGTTGAGCTCTCGTGCTCCTCTCTCATGATTCTTTGAGACGTGAGAGGTCAATGTTGCGTGGATTCTGCCAAAACGACACACACATGCCACTTGTCAACCCCGCTATACTTATTCTCATGAGTTGTGTCATCGCTGCCCATCGCACGAGACCTTGGCTCTCGACGTTTCACGGCCTTAGTGATCAAGGTGCAGCTTCTTCATTCTACGAAACCCCGAACCACGATAAGTCAACAGTGGGTTGACTCTTTTCTAGTGTGACACATGTCCATCACCTGTCACCCGCTCCCACCTTTCTCTGGGCACTTGTTGTAATGCCACCTGTCAACCATGCGGTCCTCACCTAATGGAGGTTCCATGTGTTTTCATGAGCCCTCGGTGCTCGTCACTTCGCGACTTCTACAGTCAAAAAGAAAAACTCTCAAGTTCTGAACCCCTGATAGGCGATCACCATGAAAGTTTTGATCCCATGGTTCTCTCGCGGCCTGGATCCAATGGTCACGATCACATCGCGATATCACAAATCATGAGGTCATGTAGTCCTACCCTTGACCACTCCAAGTCATGATTCAACAAAATGCTACTCTTCCGCCTATACAAAGGCTAAGATCGACGGTCAATAGGGCTTCGTCAGATCCTTGGATCTATGGTCCTAGATCCCATCACTACATGCGAAGGATGAAAGGGTCGTGGTGTTAATGCCTACGCTCCTTCTCTAGATCCATCGGTCTCGACAGATATGGGGTATTCCCGAAAGGATTCTGTCCATTCATCAACCAAATGATAGGGTATTCTCTCTCTCTATAACTGGGCTCGCTATCCCTTCTGAGCTTGAATCATGAAATTCAACTTCTCGGGGATTCAAACTCCCATGACTCTGAGACCTTCGAGAGCTACCCTTCTAGCCCCAGACTTAACCATTTGTACAGAAACCAATGATGACATAAAATCATACACATGCATCCATTATTTCCAGTCTAAAAAACCAAGCAATCATCCTACACAGAAAGTATTATGGGCATATAAACATAAGCATGCATTCATGATATTCATTTCGAGATACAAAGCATAAAACACTTATCAGATCTACCAAGCGTGATGCAACTGCTGAGAGGGGTGCTCGTTTCCACCTAACCGTAGGCTCAGTGACTCCAAACGGATTTACCACTAGCCACCCCCTAGCTAGACCATGATGCTTTGAGGTTCAGTCTCCTACTTCTAGTTCAACGAAATTCAAGGATGAAGGTTACTCTCCTTCTCCTGATGCAGGAAAATGATCCAGGACAAAGGTTACTCTCCTTATCTTGGTATTCATAACTCCCCATGTTTCCAAGATTTCTCCATTTCTTTCACGATCCCTATCACGTGCACTGCTCTCCCCCTCCCTTACCACATTTCCTCTCTTGCCAATTTATGTCTGCAAGGTTGTGTGTGGCGAAAATTCTGTCGTCCATGGTCAGGTCTAAGGGCTGTTACGGATGGGAGGTTCACCCCCATCCCCTCATTAACTCTTGAGGAGCCTCCCCACCTACCAATCTGATGGGAAATCCATTCCAGGATCAAAGAGCTTCTTTGGTTTGTGAGCAAGTATAAACCAGTACAGTACTGGCTCGGTGGAAGTTAACGCAACCATTCTAGGTCCCTTCCACCACCTCTCATTATCCATTGTGGTCTCGTTTAGCACATCCCCCCTCCCAGAAGTAGTGCAACACCTATTCATAACATAATTTACATTCATCTACCTTTTATGCAAAGGTATGTCAAATCAAACATTCACATCTTTGAGTTTGCCATAGTTCTTGGCCTATATAGTTATTTTTACAGACTGGGGGAAACAGGGTGTTACACTAACAAAATAACTCTCTACCTCCCCCCTTTGTGTACCTCTCTCTCCCTCCCACACTCTAACACACTTACTCTCTACCTCCTCTCTTTCTCTTCTTCTCTCTCCCCCCCATAGTCTCACAGACACACTTTTTATCCCCCCTCTATGTCTTCCTCTCTTTCCTTCCCACACTCTAACAAACTCACTCTCTACCTCCCCTCTTTGTCTTCCTCTCTCTCCCTCCCACACTCTTGCACACTAGCAAGAGTGGTACATTGAAAGGAAAGGCATGGTAAGGCAATAAATTCCATTGACCTAGACTTGACAAGGCATGTCAATACCTATATCTATACCTAGACCTACACCTAGACTTAGACCATGACCTATACTTATACCTTGCCTCACCATGCCTCACACTCTCGCATCCACTTCCTCTATATATACCCCTCATCAATTCTCTCCCTCTCTATATCCATTCATTTATTTCTCTCCCTCCTCCCTCCATATATTTCCCTCCCTCCCTTCCTCTCTCTCTCT
>ML797932.1:235705-251466 GCA_009831015.1 Picea engelmannii | reverse complement strand
AAGTCATCCCTCCTTGAAAATATTTCTCCTTAAAGCATGAGTAGGGGAAAATGTTTAGATATAAACATCTTCCCAAGTAACTTCATCTTTAGGTAGGTTCTTCCATTTGATCAGATACTCATTATTTCTTCTATAACGTAGGAATTTGGTTTGTACTTCAAGGATTCCTTCATAAATTAAAATCAACCTTCCTTCTTCATCTAAAATAGGCAACTCTATTTGTATATGGACAATAGGACCTAGTATTTTCTTCAAACAAGAAACGTGAAAAACGTCATGCAATTTCCCTTTATTTGGAATATCCAGGGTGTAAGAAACTTGTCCAAATATATTTTGAATTTGATAGGGTCCATAAAACATAGGATCCAGTTTGTGTTTCTTGTAATTTTTAAGAGAACTATGCTTGTAAGGCTACAGTTGAACAAATACCCAATCACCTATCATAAATTCTTTGTTGCTTCTTCTTTTGTCAGCTTGTTGTTTCGTTCGATTCCTTGCTTTCTCAAGGTGAGGTTTAAGAGTGAGTAGAAATTCATCCGATGTGGCTATATACTCTTTCACGACATAAGCCTTAGAATTGATAACATACTCCTTAATAGAGGGAGGTAGATAACCATATAATGCTTCAAACAAGGACATTTTTGTTGAGGTATGATATGTACTATTGTACCACCATTATGAAAGATATAGACAATTGATCCATTGTGTATGGCGATCATTCACAAAATTCCTTAGATACCCTTCGAGGCCTTTATTAACAACTTCATTCTAGCCATCTGTTTGGGGATGGTATGAAGTACTCATGGTTAAGGATATCCCCACCTCACAAAATATTTCCTTCCAAAAATTGCTAGTAAACTTGGGAACCCTATCGCTTACGATAAATTTGGGAAATCCATGAAGTTTAAAAACATTTTTAGCATAGATATCAATGACTTGGATATCCTTGGCCTTTGAAGAGATCATGAAAAAGTGGGAATAATTGGTTAATCGGCCGAAGATTAAAAATATAGCATCTTTTCCTTCACACGTAAGAAGACCAGTAATAAATTCCATAGATATTTCAGAGCATTTTTAGGCTGGGATATGAAGAGGTTGCAAAAGACCTCGAGGAGTAATAGTTTCAAACTTGTTTTGTTGACAAGTGTCACATTCGACCACATATTTCTGAATGTCAGATCACATACCTTTCTAGAAGAAGGATTGGCGTATATTGTAGTAAGTTTTGAAAAACCTCACATGGCATGCGAACGAATAATCATGATTTTCTTTCAAAACTTGGATTTTGAACTTGGAAGAACTGGGAAAAAACATATATTTTTTGTACCACAATATGTCATTCTCCCAAGTGAATTTAGGGTTTTAATATGGGTTTCTTTCGACTTCTTCTATTATCCTTTGTATTTATGCATTTTTTATATACTTAGTTAGAACTTCTAAGATCCATTCAGGAATGATGATGGACATAGCACATATAGTAGCATCATTATCAAGTTTCCTTGATAACTTGTCTGCAACCAAATTTTCCTTCCCTTTTTTATAAACAACATCGAAATCAAAGACATGGATTTTGCTGACCCATTTTTTCTTCTCTGATGAAATATTTTTCTGACTTAAGGTGTGAGGTGTGAGTTTCAGTTCTTTCTATAAACAAGGATATCATAAAAGAAGATGAGTACAAACCTTTGTAGGTACGGATGAAATGAATAACTCATTACTTCTTGGAAGGTAGTGGGAGCACTGGATAGGCCAAAAGGCATGACTCAAAATTTGTACAACCCTTCATGGGTACATAAAGTAGGTTTTGGAAGGTCTTCCTCTCAAATTATTATTTCGTAATAAACTGACTTCATGTCTAGCTTGGAGAAATATTTAGCACCATGGAGTGTTGGACAACTGAGAGGGGTGTGGGGGGGGTGATTAGTTGTTACCGTGCTTAAACAATTATGCTTATTTTAAACTTTTTACAGAGCACTCAATGAAAATCACAATAATGTAGAGAGGTAAGCAATAGATCATTCGACATCAGTCACACATATGAAATATACAGAGACAGATATTTCCCGAGGAAACCCATAAAGGGTAAAAACATCTTCTTCTTGGTATGATAAGTAATCTTTACATTCTGTACATTATCATACATATGAGCTCCAACTCATTGTGAGGATACAACCTCTGTTTTGCAAGCTGCAACTTGCTGAGAGCACCAACTCTCTGTTTTCTCTAGCACCGACTAGAAGGAATCACCAACTCCCTGAGTGTTCCAGCACTGACTGGATGGAATCACCTACTTCCACTTATACAAGCACCAACTTGTTTGAGAGCACCAACTCTCTGGTTTCTCTAGCACCCACTAGAAGGAAGCATCAACTCCCTTAGTGTTCCAGCACCAACTGGATGGAAGCACCAACTTCCAGTCACACAGGAACCAACTTGTATAACAGAGAACAACAGTTCTCCCTTGCACCACCCTGCCACCCTGGATTTTCTGACTGCAAGCAGATGGAAGCTACAACTCCCTATGTTCAAGCACCCACTTGAACCTATGAGGACAACAATCCTCCCTAGCACCTCCCTACCACCCTGATTATAAATATTTTCTACTGAAACTTATTACAGTGATTCAATAGTTGTCATTGGCTTACTAGGCTTATCACTATTATGCTATGTTGCTCTGCTCTCCTGTATCAGTGTCTCTCTACCTGCATCTTCTTGTGATTTCTGATCTTCTAATTTTCTCTACAAGTGCAACTCAACCTTCTTTTACTGTCTCAGCTATGCATCTCTGTTCTTTTCTTCTCCTGCGCTTTATGCTCTACGTCTTATTTTGATTATATGAATTATGTCTCTTCTGTGTATTTTAGCTCCTGCCCACAACATGTTATTTCCCATGTGTAATTCCTCTCCACAACATCATCCATCTCTTCTTTGTTCTGCGTATTTATACTACATGTGCACCTTCTTAATCCTCCATGCACAGTGCCTTTGCATGCTCTTCACTGTGCCATGGTTTTTCTCATCAGGTTGTTCACTGCCACTCAACTTTTTCTCTGCTTCGCTCGCTCAAGCCTCAAAAAGAAAAAAAACTACATCCCGCTTCTATCTATTCCTCATCTGTTACTCATCTCTGAGTTTTATCTCACACTGCGCATATTGTAATTTTCCCTTTCTTACAGTTCAACTCCTTTTTTCTTCAGAACAATCAACCATGCACAGTCACTGCATGTTTCTCTTAACCACTTCCTCTGTAGTTACACCTCGAATCTTCTTGGACAAAAATGCACAGAAACTGAATTACCAACCATCCAAGAACCATGATTCGGTTCTGCTAACTGAATCATAATTGATCAATTACCTATGAGGTGAGACAGTAACCCTTCTATCAAGATTCCAATTAACCAACACCATTGGATTAAATCTGCAGGATTTCGCGTTTATCTCATATGCCCACTAGCTATGACCGAGCGCTAAAAAGAATTTGAATTTTGTGATTTCGTATCTCGGCATTCCTGTGATGAAGGGTCTCAACACTCAAAGTCACAATCACCAAGACTCCGAGAGGGATCTTAGCACCACTAGTTTCTTCCCCTCACATGACCACCGGCGGTGACCACAGGCTGCACCAAAAGGCACTTCGTAATTCATGAACTTATGATCTTCATTGAGCCTGATCAATGGTCGATATCTCCAATGATCCGATGGTCTAGATCTCATCGTGATCTCTCATATCACAATTCCTGTCATGAAGGATCTCAATACTCCAAGTTGTGATCGTCGAGACTTTGAGATGGAGCTTAGCACTGCTAGCTTCTTCCCTTAAGCCTTCGACGATGTGACCTTGATATATGACCACTCGCCAATCAAATGAGCACTTCGCTCCTTTGACTTTCCAGTCAATGAAACGATGATCTTTCGCCATGTGTCCTATGGAACCAATGATCCATGACTGTCCTCGATGGACGGCTAGGATTCCTTCATAGTTTTGGAGAGTTGGATGACTCTTGGTCTTATCCGCCTTGCAGCTTCACCATATCTAATAGCTATTGGTCCTTCACAATTACTCCTGATCTGACAGCCCAGATCTTATCGCAATTTCGCATATCGTGAGTTGGGAGGTTAGAGAACTTCCTTCCTTTGACCTTTTAGTTAGCGAAATGATGATATGTGACCACGTGTCTTGCTCGAAGATGGACGGTCCTCCTTCTTTTTGGATTTTGTAAGCCCGCTTCACCCTTAATTTTAAAGAACGTGCAGGTTATCCTCGATCCAACGACAGTCAGACCCCGTGCTCGAATCTAATGCTCGAGATCTGTCCTCTATCTGTGCGCTCGACCTATCTGAATTCAGATCTGACGGTCATCAGGAATTCTCAATGGGATCCAATGATCATTGTCGCTTCTCCTCCTAAACTTACACATCCTCCTGACTTGGAATAATTTCTAAGTGTCAAAGGCCTCGACCTTTGATCCATCTAAGATCTTGAGTATGATATCTCTCTTGAGCTTTGGCAATGAGTTAACCTCGTCCCTGGTGCACACCTACGCACTACATGCAACTATGTGCTAATCCTCCTGAGCTTACGTTGTTCCTATTTTTCCATCGTTGCACACTTTGATCTTGCCATCAATGACAAGCACACTCTGCCTATAAACATGCCAACAATCTCCCCCTTTGGCATTGATGGAAACCCCGAATGACTGCGCTAATCTGTTTGGACCTCCAACTGTAGCATCCGGTCCATACCACTCCTTTTCTCCCCCTTTGACATCAATGTCAAAGAAAACATACTCCCCCTGAGCTGTTGCAGTATTTTTAGGAGGTATCAGATATTAAACCAGCACAAACTCCCCCTGACAAGATGGACTCTCTTATTTGAGGCTTGCAGAATATTTGTATCTAAACCAGAGTCTTCTCCTTCTGATTCTTGGACCTGTCATCTTCATCTTCAACTATGTCCTCTGTAGTAGACTCAATATTGCTCACCTCTCTTACTGGGACTCCTTCATCAACCTTTTCTTGTCATAACTGGATGACTCCCACTGTCACTATTCTCTCTCTGCTTCTGATTGTTCTCCTCCTTTGTTTCTAAAAATATTAGCTTTCCTTGACAAGGTCTTTCCTCTTGTTATCTCTACAGAATGTCATGTATATAATTTTGTACATCAGAATGTTGTTGCTGCGAATGTCATTGTCCTACTTGAACACTGCGCAATTGTAGCTTGTACTTTTTAAATAACCCTTGGATCTCCCCATTGATTCTCATTGATCTCTATTACTGCAATTTCATTTTTCTTCCATGATGCATACAATCCAAGTCTTTTATGACCATATTGAATCACAAGAAAAAACCACTACAACCACTCTCATACCTGTTTTTCTTTTTCATAGACGAAGGACCTGTATCAAGTTTCTTAGGAGTACTGATTTCTTCCTTGTTGTATCCAATAATGGATTTGTCATTTGGTGATCTCTGACTATCCAAGAGCTTATCCAGGGTCATGGAGCTGTTTAAGAACTTTCTTTGGGTGTTTGACTTCTCAACCTTCAAAACTTTATCTTCCATCTTATGACATGATTCTTCTTCTACTTCTTCCATGGGATTGATGCTAACTGAACATTCTTTTATTGTATCTGTGTCTTCTTCTTTACTTCCAGGGGAGGATTCAATATCAACATCATTAATTGTCCTTATGCCTTTATTCACCACTTGTCATGAGTTTACATTTACCTTACACTCTTTGGACGTGAACACCTCTCCACTATCTCTGTCACACTTTTGACTTGTACTGAGCAAATTATGTTTCAGACCATCCACAAGTAGAATGTACTGAGCATCTCCTTTGTCATTACTCAAACTCACCATCCCTCTATCCTTGATTTTACCTGGTTCATCATTTTCAAGGATCACATTTCCTGTTTTTCTTTTACTTATGGACAGAAGCTTATCCATGTCTCCAGTCATGTGTTTGGAACATCCACTGTCTATATTCCCGGAGGCCTTTTGTTTTTTATTTGAAAGTTCTAGATCACATTTTTCACTATCTTTCCTTTTCCATGTGCTGGCCTTTCTATCTAAGAACTTTATCCTTGGATTTTCTTTGTAATTCTTCATAAGGCAGTTTGTGTTGAAAATTCAACAAGAAACATGTGTCTAATTTACTTTTCCCTTAATTAAATTAGACAATAAATATTAATCTATTATCTCATTCATAACTGATTGATTTGGAGTTGTAACAGAACTATAAGTGTAGTTAAGTGAGTTAAGATCAGTTGTACTAGTTGTAACTAAACATGCACTAGTGAGAGTTCAGTTAATCAGTGAACTCACATGCAGCTGAAGATTCTCCACGGTTAACTACATGCATGTCAGTTCCAATGGAGATCCAGTTGAGATAACAGGTGAAAGGGACAGTTGGCTATCAGTTGTGATTTGTTCACACATGCAATGAATATGCTTATGAGCATGTGCAAACGAGGCAATTGTATTCATTTGATTCATTGTGAGAATTTGGATTGCAAAGATTGTGCAAAGGAGGCAGGTTGTCTGGACACAGAAATTGGCACATGTATTTGCTAATTTGTGTATGACAGTGTGAGACGATTGTATTATACTGAGAGCTCTTGGATTAGAGTTTTGTATGAGATTGTTTTATGATTCATGATATACATAATATATGATAGTGAGGTTTTTAGCTTTACGCTTTCCCGATAAAACTTTTGTGTTGTGTGTTATTGATATTTCACTTTGTGCATTGTGATTGTGATCGTGGTTTAATTGCTTCCACAATAATAATAGTAGAAGCGACTCTGTATTTAACAAGTGGTAGAAATTGTTAGATAAGGAGAATCGCAGGAATACATTAATTTGTATCGAAATTTCTACATGGTAGTAGAGCCACGGAGGCCACGGAGCTACGGAAGTGAGGTGCGGACACAATTGCATTCTCGCAAGTCTTGTCTCTAGCAGGGTGCAAACTCTAGTACTAAAAACTTCCGGTGTTTTCAAGAACAGAAATTCTCGCACCCTAGACAAAGGCAAGGTGTGAACTTCATTGGCATTCTCGCAAAAAAATACACTAGTAGGATGCGAACTTCCCTCACCCTAACAGTGAAGCAGGGTGCAAATTTCATTGGCATTCTCACAGGCTACAGTGGAGCAGGGTGCAAACTTGACAGGGCATTCTCGCAGGCTACAGTGGAGCAGGCTGTGAACTTGACAGGCATATTTGCAGGCTATACACAAGCAAGGTGTGAACTTCCCTCAGGTTGCTCTCAGGTGGGGTGCAAACCTCCTAGGGCAAGAGGAAAGTGAAGGGTTTGAGTTTTGGGTTGGATAACATTCGAATTTGCAAGATTTTCTTGGTGCGACACCTGATTCAAGATCGAAATGTATTTCAATGGATTGAGGTTGGAGTATGCACTCGAGGGCAGCTCTAACTACATTGCTTGGAAGGACAGGATGGAGGCAGTGCTCAAAGACAATGGCTTGAAGGGTTACATTGATGTAGATGCTCCGAAGCCGGATGCGACAAATACTGCAAATCTTGATGCATGGCAAAAGTAAGTGGCGAAGGAAAGGAGGATTATGTTGGAGGGAGTACAAGACCACATTGTCTCAAGTCTCCATGGGAAAACCACACCATATGCAATGTGGAAGGTTTTGACAGATCTGTTCCAAAACAATAGCGACCATAGGAAATTGGTGCTCAAAGATAAACTCAGGAAGATCAAGATTGAGAAAGGCGACACCATTCCAAAATATCTCATGAAGTTTGTCCAATGTCGGGATGAGCTTGGAAGTGTGGGAATAACAGTCACTGCTGATTATTTGGTGAGCTTGGTGCTCCTAGGGCTTCCTAAGAGTTGGCATAGTTATCAAGACTCTGTCAATGGAAGGGAAAAATTATCGGATTGGGAATGACTATGGTCATATCTGGTGCAAGAGGAGTTCAGGTGGAACACCAGAGATGGTTCTTCATCAAAGCGTGATGATGAAGAGGATTGTGCTTTGACTGCCAAGGCAAGGAAAGGGAAAGGGAAGAAATCCCAATCAAATTTTGAGTCTAAAGTCAAGAAGCTAGATTTTTCCAAAGTGAAGTGTTTTCACTGTCACAAACGTGGGCATCTCACTACTAACTGTTCGCAGAAAAAGAAGAACAAGATGGTTGCTGGAGCTGCAACTGGTGAGGCTCTTGTCTCACAATTTGAGCTTGACTTCGCTTTGATCGCATGCATGGCATCAAGTGCATCGGGATCAATGTGGTATTTGGATAGTGGCACTTCCTTCCACATGACGGGAGATAGAGAGTCTTTCATTGACTTGGAGGAGAAAGATCTCAGAATGCATATAGAGATGGGTGACGATGGATGATACAGTGCGATTGGTATTGGTACCATTACCTTTCATAGGGAGTCAGATAAACCATTGCAATTGAAAAATGTTATGCATATTCCAGGTCTGAAGAAAAACTTGGTCTCAGTCGCAATGTTGGAGGACAGAGGCTATGATGTTGCTTTTAGCAGTGGTATAGCCTACCTGCGACATAAAGCAACAGGTCAAGTCAGGAAGATAGGGATTCAAGTTAAGAATCTCTACATGCTACAGGTAGATGGCTACGGTGCCATGATAGGCAAGGAAGAAATAATGGTGAGCCGGGATGAGGGCGAATTATAGCACAAGAGATTGGGCCATCTTCATCATGGAGACTTGAAGATCATGCAGCAAATATCTACTAGACTTCCAAGGGGAACACTTGCTCAGTCAGATTAGTGCAAGGGGTGCACCCTGGGGAAGTATATAAAGTCCACCTTTCATGAAAAGGAGGACCATGCTTCGGTGATCCTGGAGAGAATTCACACGGATGTGTGTGGACCATTCTCGGTTGCTTCAATAGCAAAACACGGGTATTATGTTATTTTTTTTTATGACTTTTCTCGTAAATGTTGGATATTCTTCATGCAGAAGAAGGATAAAACATTCTCAAAGTTTTGTGAGTTTAAAGCATTGGTGGAGAAAGAGTCGGGGAAGCAAGTGAAGGCTCTAAGGAGAGATAATGGTGGAGAATACATCTCTAACGAATTCAAAGACTTATGCAACAGAGAAGGAATTCGAAGAGAAATCATAGTGCCTCATAACCCACAGCAAAATCGGGTCATGGAGAGAAAGAACAGAATGATCATGGGTGCAGCACGAACGATGTTGCATGATCAGGGCCTACCATTGCATTTGTGGGTAGAAGCATGCAATACTGCAGTTTATGTGCAGAATCATTGTCCTCATAGAGTACTTGGAATGATTACACCTGAAGAAGCTTTTACTGAAACACCCCATAATTATTGTGTGTATTTTCCAAACAGTAAGATGACTGTTATGCAACGGGATATAAAATTCAATGAGGGGAAAGCCATGCGATTGATGCTTGAGAGGGATCTAGACTTGCATGCAGAAGAGGAACTGTTGGTTCCCAAGGATGAGTCTCAAGATGTGGATCAACCACATGAAGAGGTTCATGGAGCGGAGGAAACCACTCAAGTAGAGCCATCCATCAAAAATGGTAGAAAGCGCACCACGGAAGCTGATAGATTGAGACTAGATGCTGCACAGAATATAGGATCCCCTATTTCACAGCGCAGACAAAGACAGTCTCCTGATTGATTTGCTGGATACATGGCTCTCATGGGCAAATGTATTGTGACTGAACCATATTCCTTTCAAGAAGTAGTGCAGGACCCCACTTGGGTTGATTCTATGGTAGAGAAGTATGACTCCATTGTCAAAAACAGTGTATGGGAAATTGTCCCAAGACCGGTCGATAAATCAATGGTAGGTTCGAGATGGATCTACAAGGTAAAGCAAGCTACTGATGGGAGTGTGGAGAAATACAAGGCTAGGTTTGTGGCCCAAGACTTCTCACAGATCAAGGGGATATATTATGGAGAGACCTTTGCACCTATCACAAGGTACTCTTCCATAAGATCCATCCTTGCACTCTCAACGCAGATGGGCTAGCGCATTCATCAGATGGATGTAAAAACTGTGTTCCTCAACGGGATCATTGAGGAAGAAGTGTACATTGAGTAGCCAGAAGGTTTTGAGACCTTTAACAGAGAGTCACATGTGTGCAGACTCAAGAGAGCATTGTATGGGCTAAAGCAAGCACCCCGTGCTTGGTACACTCAGATAGACAACTATTTCATTGAGTTGGGATTCACCAAAAGTGAAGCATATGCAAACCTATACCAAATTGTGGTGGAGGGTAAGCTTTTAATCATTGTGCTTTATGTTGATGATTTAATATTAATTGGTGATGAGAAGCTAATATGCTCATGCAAGGAGGACCTTGCAAAGGAGTTCGAGATGAAGGATTTGGGCCTTCTTCATTATTTCCTTGGTTTGGAAATATGGCAGTGAGATGGTGAACGTTTTGTGTCTCAAGGCAAGTATACCAGGGAGATACTAGGTAAGTTTCACATGGAGGGCTGCAAACCCATGGATACTCCTCTTCCAGGAAACTGGAGGAAAGAGGATGCTACTTATGGAGAGGTAGTGGATGCTACTGTCTATGGACAGTTAGTGGGTTCGCTAATGTATTTAGTGAACATGAGACCGAACATTTTCTATGCGGTTAACCAGCTAAGTCAAGCAATGGTTAAGCCTACCAAACTCTTTTGGAAGGCAGGTAAGCATGTCCCGAGATATCTGAAGGGCACATCTGAGTATGGATTATGGTACAGACAGACAGATGAGGTGAAGTTGCATGGCTTCATGGATGCAGATTGGGCAGGCAGCCCAACGGACAGAAAGAGAACATCAAGGGGGATCTTTAGTATCAGATCTACAATTGTTTCTTGGTACAACAGCAAACAAAGATCCGTGGCACTTAGTTTAGCAGAAGTAGAATACATGGCAGTGAGACAAGTTGCATGTGAGGCTATCTGGATGAGGAAGATCTTGGTTGGTTTGTTTGGTTCTCATTTAGATCTGACAACGATTTATTGTGATAATCAGAGTTGCATCAAACTCTCGATTAATCCTGTGTTTCATGACAGATCTAAGCATATAGATATCTGGTATCATCATCTCAGAGATTGTGTGCAACGGAAGATCATGTTGCTTCAATACATTCCTACGAAAGATCAGGATGTGGACATTTTGACGAAGGCACTCACCCGGAGCAAATTCGAATATCATAGAGACAGGATTGGGGTGAAGGATAATCCCTTTCTTGTTGAGAGGGAGTGTTGAAAAGTCAACAAGAAACATGTGTCTAATTTACTTTTCCCTTGATTAAATTAGACAATAAATATTAATCTATTATCTCATTCATAACTGAGTGATTTGGAGTTGTAACAGAACTATAAGTGTAGTTAAGTGAGTTAAGATCGGTTGTACTAGTTGTAACTAAACATGCACTAGTGAGATTTCAGTTAATCAGTGAACTCACATGCAAATGAAGATTCACCACGGTTAACTGCATGCATGTCAGTTCCAATGGAGATCTAGTTGAGATAACAGGTGAAAGGGACAGTTGGCTATCAGTTGTGATTTGTTCACACATGCAGTGAATATGCTTATGAGCATGTGAAAACGAGGCAATTGTATTCATTCGATTCATTGTGAGAATTTGGATTGCAGAGATTGTGCAGAGGAGGCAGGCTGTCTGGACAGGAAAATTGGCACATGTATTTGCTAATTTGTGTATGACAGTGTGAGACAATTGTATTGTACTAAGAGCTCTTGGATTAGAGTTTTGTATGAGATTGTTTCATGATTCATGATATACATAATATATGATAGTGAGGTTTTTAGCTTTACACTTTCCCAGTAAAACTTATGTGTTGTGTGTTATTGATATTTCACTTTGTGCATTGTGGTTGTGATCGTGGTTTAATTGCTTCCGCAATAATAATAGTAGAAGTGACTATGTATTTAACAAGTGGCAGAAATTGTTAGATCAGGAGAATCGCAGGAATACATTAATTTGTATCGAAATTTCTACAGTTTGCATCTTTGTGGCCAAAGTTGTGATAGTTATAGCATTCAATCTCATTGTTCAATAGGTCAAAGTTATTGTTGCAGCGTTGTCCACTCATTGACTGTTTATTATTCCTTGACCTCCTCAGTTGCATGTCTCTAGACTTAATTTGACAATTTGCAATCTGTGATGATTTGTTACTTGGTTGTATCATTATTTGTTGTGGCAGATATTTATTCCTTGGAAATCTTAATTGCTCATGTCTAAGTCTTAAGGAACAATTTACAGCTTTGTGACCAAATTTAGAATAGTAGAAACAATATCCATAGAAAAATTCTTTGTACCTGGAAAATGGTTGTCTTATTTGAGAAAATCGGTTTCTTCCATGCTGGTGATTTCCTTGAGTAGGGAGTGTATTATTTCCTTGTTCCAAAAATTCAGTTCTGGCACCTTTTTCTTTACTCCTCCTGGGCGGTTGATTATCTTCCTTTGTTTCTGAAGGTTTGTTGTCGTCATTGGTTGTAGATTTGACAAACTTGATGAAGTCTTTGTTGCTTGGATGACCACTACTTGATCACTCTTCATAACCCAAACCTGTTTTCAACTTTGGACTCCTTTGTTGATTCAGAATGGTGGCTAATCCTTCTAAGGCTTTGATACTTGACAGATTATGATGATACAAGGCTTGAAACTTCTCCAACTCTTTCCTAGTTTTCACTACTTCTTCTTCCATAGCTTTACATCTTTCCTTCTTTTCTGATAATTGTTGTTTCAGAATGTCCTCGATTTTCTTTGCCTCTTCTAATTACACTTTTAGCAGGGCAAAGTCTTCATCTGGTTGTTTACTGTCTTTCTCGAACTGTATCAGCAATTGTTTTTGCTTTCTGTTCTTAATTATGAGTGCACTGATCAGTTCTCCTTCCATATCAACCACAACTTCTTCTTCATTAGCCTCACTTCCTGTGCTTTTATTATCCTAATCCTGTTTGGCCATAAGCATGAAGTCATTTAGTTTATTTCCAATAGAAGATTCATTGTCTTCATCATCTGAAGGATCATCATCATTGTCTACACATAAACTTTTCTTTCTATCAAATCTTTTAGATTTGTACTTCTCTTCACCTTCAAAGTTCTAGTCCTTCTTCTTGTGTGGACAATTATTTGCAAAGTGACCTATCTTACCATAGTTAAAACATTTGAAGGGAAGCTTGCCTTGATATTTTCCTGATCCTTTCTTTAACCTTCTCATAAATTTTGCCTCAATATCATCTAAATTTGAATCAATATTCTTGTCTGCTTTAAAATATGCTTCTCTAGTAATGGATTTATCTTTGTTGATTCTCATTTCATATGCAGTTAGAATTCCTAGGAGTTGATCAATAGACAGAGTTTTAAGATCATTTAGTTCTTCTATTGCAGAGACATTGGGATTAAATTTATCAATTAAAGATCTTAAAATCTTCTGAACTAAAATTGATTCTTCAATCTTCTCACCAAGACCCTTCATAGCATTCACAAGTTCTTCAACTCTTAAAAAATACTTGCTAACTATTTCATCTTCATTCATCTTTAGTTGTTCAAACTTCAGCCTAAGTGTTTGAAGTTTGGCATCTTTTACTTTCTCATTTCCTTCATAGTTGTTAATGAGTTTGTCCCACATTTCTTTGGCAGTTTGAAGATGCATCACCTTTACAAACTCGGCTTCTGCAAGTCCATTCAGGATAACATTCATTCTCTTATCAATAAATCTAACTTCTAACTTATCATCCTTGGAAGCTAACACAACAGGCTTTATGTATCCAGTCTCTACTACATCCCAAACATCATCACCTAAGGCCATTAGGTATATTCCCATTCTAACCTTCCAGAAGGCAAAATTTGTTCCATCAAACAAAGGAGTCTTAGTGACTGAATTCCCTTCATGACTTGTCACGTTTAAGCTTACAGATCTACCTTTAGATAAAAGGAACCGACTCTAATACTAATTGTTTGACAATTGAGAGGGGGGGTGAATTAGTTGTTACCATGCTTAAACAATTATGCTTATTTTAAACTCTTTACAAAGCACTCAATGGCAATCACAATAATGCAGAGAGGTAAGAAATAGAACATTCGACATCAGTCACACATATGAAATATATAGAGACAAATATTTCCTGAGAAAACCCATAAAGGGTAAAAACCTCTTCTTCTTGGTATGATAAGTAATCTTTACATTCTGTACATTATCATACATATGAGCTCCAACTCATTGTGAGGCTACAACCTCTATTTTGCAAGATGCAAATTCCTGAGAGCATCAACTCTTTGTTTTCTCTAGCATGGACTAGAAGGAAGCACCAACTCCCTGAGTATTCCAACACCAACTGGATCGAAGCACCTACCTCCACTTATACAAGCACCAACTTGTTTGAGAGCACCAACTCTCTGGTTTCTCTAGCACGCAATAGAAGGAAGCACCAACTCCCTGAGTGTTCCAACACCAACTGGATGGAAGCACCAACTGTTAGAAAAACAGGACCGCGGAGAAATAAAATAAAACAAATGCAGGAACAAAACACAGAAGACACACAATACAAGAGAGACACAGATTTACGTGGTTCACCTAGTGTGGGCTACGTCCACCAGAGAAATTTCCAGGTCCTTCCTTTATTATTATCTAGTAAATGAATGGATACAACATATAGCAAAACCCGTTATAACTTCCTCTTCTTTCTCTCACAGTCTCCTCTCTCAGAATACAATATTCACCATCAATCATAGCCACAATACATTTCCCTTATAAAAGAGGGTTGCCTTCTAGGGAAAAAAACCCTAACATAATCTCTACCATTAGATCTGCAACCTTATAATGAACGGTCCAGATTTACAATGAAATTACAATATACTTTTATAAGGAAATTTTTTCTTTGGGGGCTTCGGCCCCGAACCCCCACTGGGGGCCCACTTGCCCCCAGCCGGGGGGATAGGCACCCCAGACCCCACAGAGGGGGTACCCCCCCTCTGCACTCCCCCATGTGGAAGAGTGTACATACTTCTAGGGTGTAAGTACTTCATGGGGTATAAAAACGGTTGAAAGCAAGGACCTCTGAATCAGGAAGATAATCAGGCTCCACAACCAACAATCTCCCACTTGGAGACTGATCTCAACAACTCCACCACTGTTGTATATGATGGAATCTGAACCTTCTTGGACCTAGAAAATTT
The DNA here is from genome assembly GCA_009831015.1 of Picea engelmannii. Lineage (NCBI taxonomy): Eukaryota > Viridiplantae > Streptophyta > Pinopsida > Pinales > Pinaceae > Picea > Picea engelmannii. The sequence goes on along the minus strand of ML797932.1, from coordinate 236,284 downwards.
CTCATCTTCATCTTCATTCTTGAAGACCAACTGAAACTGAGCAAGAACTCAGTTTCTCCATGGTTACTCCCTTTGTTAACATGTCTGCAGGATTATGGCTAGTGTGTATCTTTTCTATCTTCAATTGTCTATCTTCCAAGGCAGATCGTATGAAGTGGTACCTCAATTGTATATGCTTAGTATTTGAATGGAAGGCTGAGTTCTTTGCAATGTGAATGGCACTCTAACTGTCACAGTACAACCTGTTGTTCTCCCGCTTCTTTCCCAATTCCTCCATAAACCTTTGTAACCAAATCATCTCTTTACTAGCCTCTATAGCAACAACATACTCTGCCTCTGTTGTTGAAAGTGCAACAACCTTTTTCAGTTTCAAAATCCAACTTACTGTTGTTCCACCTATAGTAAAAACATACCCTGTGGTGCTCCTCCTGTTGTATTTATCACCTGCCATATCTAAATCAACATATCCCTGTAGAAAAGTGTCTGAACCTCCAAAACATAATGCATGTGTAGTAGTACCTCTCAAATACCTGAGAATCCACTTTACTACCTCCCAATGTTCTTTACCTGGATTTTTCA
>ML797932.1:205505-218419 GCA_009831015.1 Picea engelmannii | reverse complement strand
CATCATCATCATCATCATCATCATCATCATCATCATCATCATCATCATCATCATCATCATCATCATCATCATCATCATCATCATCATCATCATCATCATCATCATCATCATCATCATCATCATCATCATCATCAAATAATTTGAAACTATATATTTATTAATTATTTTATTAATTAATGATGAACACAATTAAAAACGTATAAATATTCTATAATTTTTATTGTAATTTATTAAACTTTTTCAACCACTACTATTACCATATATTCATATAAAATCTGAATCCTCAATTATATATATATATCATTTTAATTTGTTTAGTTTTGTTGGTTTTTTTTTTAAATTATACTAATTATAAAATCTTTTTATCTTAAGTTTCACTCAATTGTACATGCATTGTATCCTTCCAACAAAACTATGCATCTTAAAGTTTCAATTTAAATAATTCAATCCATTTAACTTATTTTCTTCATTTAAATAAAATCACTTTCAATTTGTATAATTTAATCAGTCTAATACATTTGCTTCATTTAAATAAAACTGTGTTAGATTTGACATAACTGAATAGCAAAATAAATAAGAAAAATTTGTCTACAATAACAATTTTATTAACAATGTTATTACAAACACACCATTCAATACACTTAAAGCACAACATATATAAATACACAACGATTCCTCTTCTAGCTAGTGGCTCCATTTGAGAGTAGTTGACTCTCTAAATTACACACAATTCCTCACATTTCATTCCATAACAACTCTTCTAGCTAGTGGCTCCATTTGAGAGTAGTGGACTCTCTAAATTACACACAATTCCTCACATTTCATTCCATAACAACTTATATCACTCTCATGACTATTGTGTATTATTCTCATAAAGAACCTCTTTCTCATAACCTCTCATGCCAATCTCTAATACTAGAAATTAAACACACACAGCAAATGGAAATGCATGCAAAAAAAAATTGGTTCTCTATTTCATATTGTTGAATAGGAAAATATACGCTTTCTAGAAATCAATAGATTTCTTAGAAACAATATCTGAATATCTGAATTGGACACATACTTATTTGATTCTACCATTTACTCTATCGATTATATTCCTACACTCTATTCTTATTGCAAAACACTATCAATTATCTACTAACTTCAAAATTTATTTACAACATTGTAACAATGTACCAACAATTATATTTCTTTATTTATTTATACCGAGAAGAATGCAGAGGAAGATAATGGGTGCTGTCAAACTCTCTAATTGTTGCACTTACATGATAGTCAAAACAAACTTATCCACTGAAATGTTTCTAGGCTACCTGAGTTACTCAATGCAATCCATGGGATGTATCAAGGCTCTTAATGAATAATTTTTTTTTTAATATTTTAAATTGGTCAATGTATTTAAAGTATTTGGATTTTTTTTGTGGAGTGTCACCCAAATTTATTCTTAAAGACGTAGTGGTACCTTTTTTTATGGTGAAGCTAGATTTCTATTTCCGGTTTCTTTTAAGACTATAACTATGTTTGCTAGACGGATTCAGTACTTTCTAATTATCAATACATAAAAAAATATCTCATCCTAGACAAATTCACAACTTCCATTTCTAACTTTATCAATAAATAGAATAATATCGTACTGTTGAACGAAATATATCTCACTATGAAAGGTTTAGACGGATTCAGTACTTTCTAATGATCAATACATAGAAATATATCTCAATACGTCTCCATACCACTGGTTGATGGGGACCTGGTCTCCTGCTTTTTTTAATGTGTTTCAGGTCTCCTCCGGTTGTTTGGTTGATGAGATTGCCCCTCATCTGTGGGTAGGTTCAGCTGATTGATTGAGTGATAGGTTAAGAAGCTAACAGAGGTACTGTAGGTAGAAATTTGAATGCAAGATTGTAATGCTTGTCACACGCCTATGGATCCTTGATCAAAAATAACTAAGGATGATGCAGGGAAAATATTTGGTTCCACTCTATACAAGAATCTTGTAGGACCCATCTCCTGTTACTTGCTGAAAGCTGGACCCAAACAGATAGATAAAGAACGGGTAATGGATCAAGTTGGTCTTCCTGCGTTGTATAAGTAGTGGGCTTTTGGATCCTCTTCTAGCTTCCAAGTAGTCGCGTAAACAGATCCTCCCACCTAATGGTTTTTTTTTTTAAAACCGGCAGAACATGCATCAGAGTAGTGGAACCAGTCAAATTTGAGGGCTTTACCAATTTAAAATTTCAACCATAAGATAACATAAAAGCCAAAATGAGACCATGTAAGATAACTTAAGATAACTTAAAAGCCAAATTTATTTTAAGTAAATAAATATAATTTGAATCGTTAAAAGAGTCTAACCTATTTTAAGTAAATAAACAGTTCTGTAAGAAAGTCAAATATATTTTAAATAAACAAATTTTAAAAAGTAGTTTTTAAACTGATGGTTCTCCTAGCCTTGTTTTGATAACCCTTAATATTATGCCCATGAATTAAATACAATGAAGCCTTTTTAAAAACTTAAATACTTCTCATTATAGTATTATGAGATATTACATATTATGTAATAAATAGTGTGCTTGTATTATCAAATATTACATATTATGTAATAAAGCCTTTTTAAAAACTTAGAATACTTCTCATTATAGTGTGCTTGTATTATGAGAAAGCACCATAAAAAAGATTGTAAAAAGGAGTAAAGAAGAAGTTACACTATTTTATATTAAGCTGCACAGTAATTGTTCAGTGATTTATTTCCTAAAAATGGTTTCACTTTTAAATTTCATAACATCATCATTAATACTACCGTTATTCCGCACCTCCCAACTACATACCGAATAACCAGTATTGTATCAACCCTCATTCACACCGAGGAACAGGGAAAAGACTTATTCAATATTCTCCTCTAACTGTAGTCACAAAAACGCAATGGCCCACACACATATATAAACAAGGCTATAATTTCCATATTGTTAATAGTTTGAAACTGACAAACCACCACTTCATACGACATTTCAGAGAATGGCAAAATTTCTTTCACAATGACGGTCTACTAGCTATGGAGTTCAAACAACAACGTCTATGTAGGGAAATGAGCAGGGTGGCCCAAACAAACGATAACCTTTTATAAATATTGCAGTAAGCTAAACCAAGTAAACTCAGGAAGCCCTCGAGCTGCATTTGAGGGTTGCGGTTTCTTAAGATAAAAAGCAACAATGTTTGTAGGGCCAATAGTATCATTATTAGTCCCTGCCTCCCGCTAGGTACTATAGCATTTGCTTGGTACATTTTGTTGTAATAGTAGGTGTATTTTGTTGTAATAGTAGGTGTATTTTGTAGTATTTTGACAATATGTTGTTTAAGTTTTTTTAATATATTTATTATTTTATTTTTTTTTTAATTTAATTTTTTTTTTTCAAAGTTTTTTCTCATACAGTTGAAATGCACATAAATGCATATAGAGTTGAGGAAATCTAAAAGTTAATTTTAAATGTGGTAATTCTAAAGGTTAAAAGTTAATTTCAAATGTGGTAATTCCAAAGGTTAATTAGTTAAACATGGCAATCATAGGTAAATGTTAAAAAGTAAACAGGTTAACAGATGCATTCAAAAATACAAGGAAGTTATGAAGAGTAAATCACATTCATTGATTTGGGAGGACGAATAAGAATATGCCAGCATCTTCAATTGTTAGCCATCAGATTAGAATTTTAGATTAAAAGGTGATTAATTGTGCCCATGTCCAATAGGTATATGTCTTTCGGCTTAATTATTTATTTTGTGTATATATATATATATATATATATATATATATATATATTAATTAATTTACAACACAAAATGTGAGAAAGTTGTGAATATGGAATAAACAATCCAGAGATTATTATGATGGAAGTGCACAATGAAGGATGGCTAGGCTTCTGTTATTTGCGTCCATGGCCACATCAATACTCCATGCCCTCAAAAGATAGAACAACTTTGGCTAAAGTGATTCATCTTGCCATGCTCACCGCCTCCTGCAGTAGTTGTTTCCTTGGAAGGGCCACTTCTGCCACCTCTGCATTGGATTTATTGCAAGCGTTGGCTCCATGAATTACGGGCAACATTTCAAGGGTTTTGTAAGTATACATCAAAATCATAATTTTTTTCTTTGCTTGGAGATCAAGTCACTTGCAGGGCCTACGTCCTATGTTGATTGATAGTTCTACGTAAATACAAGTGAAGTTCATTGATCTTTTATGAATACCTCGACTCTGATGATGCATGGGTTTGTCATTTCTCTTTATTATTTCTGTATTCGTCTTTTAATTTCGAATGAACATGATTATGTCCATGGGTGGGTTTTGATCTTTGATGTAACCAATTGAACTTATAATAACTCTTTTATGACCTTGATCTTATTAAATATAATGTAAACTCAACAGGCTGACTGCACATTGCCAGTTGTCCTGGCCAGCTGTACTTTCTATTTTTGTTTTTCTTGAGCCTATTTATCTCAGCTATTTCCCCTTTCTAGATATCTTCTTCATGTACTCGCTTTGTACTCTTCTACTTATATTCTAATATAGTGTTTTCTATTCTATTCTTTCTCTCTGCATTTCTTGCTTCACAATTTATCATGGTATTAGAGCTTCAGTAGTAAGCCTCTTCACACATGCTAGAGAGCAATAGGATCCTCACAGAAAAGAGCTTACAGAGATCACGAGAGAACGCTTCACAGACTTTTCACAAAGCTTGGAAAGTTGTCCGTTCATACTCTCAAAAGATCGTCGTAGGGAGCTCGTCGACGTCATAGAGAGTACTACGCTCGAAAGTTTCGAGGAGCATAAACACGAGAAGGAAGCAGAGACTGTAGATGGAGAAACAGTAAAGTTTCTTGTACAATTTTCAAAATTCATCAAAGATTCATGAAGAAAACCTTCAGAAGGCAGAAACGTTGAAGATTTCACGGATATTTGTTCAAATTCATGAAGGATTGTTACAGAAAGAAGAGGTGTTTAAAGAATTGCAGGAATTCTCTTAAATCTGTCAAAGACCGTTGCAGAGAACAAACGTTTAAACATCTCATCAAATCTTTGCAAATCGGTGAAAGATCGGTCAATATTTGCAAAAGCCACAAAGAACATGTCAAAGGAGCAAAGAAGAGCCATCGCAGCTGTAAGATCTGACCTGCGAACAAATCCAAGGCGGAAATCTAGTTCAGAAGGGACGAGCAGAGTGTGGAAAAGGCGAAAGAATTTCAGCTGTTAGATCTTACGCAGAGGACCGACAGTCATTGGATCAGCGAGAAAGTGCACGAGGTTTAGTCCTTTGGAGCGCACAGGAGAAATTTCGACTTGCGAAGTCACGAAATCATCTGGACCGTCCATCAATGGAAACGTGGCAAGATCTTGGCATTTCGCTGACTCGCAAGGTGTAAAGGTTAGAAGACTGACGTGAGAATTCGCAAATCGAGAAATTTCGAGTCATTCTGGACCGTTGGATCGAGAAAGATTGTGAGTTGTCCATCTCAAAGGACAGGTGGCAGCAGATCCAAGCGCCATCAACATTTCAACATTTCGGAGTTCTCGATATCGGAGGTCTTGTTGACGAAATGTCGGGACATTCCATGGCGAAACTCCCGAAATCCCGAAAATATCACAGCTATCCATTCATTCGGACATGTGTCGGAGATCGAGGAAATCAACATTTCGGAGTTCACGGTTTCGGGAACTCTGGGACAAAAGTTCTAAACTCGCAAAATAACAAATCGCGAAATCCTGAAGCGATCTAGACCGTCAGATCACTAGAAGATCTGGACCGTTGAATTGTCCAAAGGAGAAATTTCGGCATTTCGCATACCGGGAGTTCGAAGGACCCAAGATCGTCGCAGCAAAACCACCGAAGTTTCGAAACACAAAATCTCGAAAAGGCATTAGCGCCAGCATATTTTGGATTTTGGCAAATTGTGAGACAAAGAACCGGCAAAGGCATCGCGACTCCTTGATTCATGAAAAGCCAGCAGCGCTTTAACATTTAGACGTGTGGTCACATTGAATGGAGACTAAGGGCCAATTCAAGGCCGATAAGCTCTCTTCGCCAATCACCAATCGACATTTCGGCAATCGAAAGTTGGAAAGACAAGAGATCAGAGGACTCGTATAACGAAGTTCTGAAGTCAAAATAGCGAAGCCAAAACTCGTGAAGTCGAAACTCGTGAAATCTCGAATCGTTGAGTTCTAAAATCACTGCAAGAAAGCAGCAGACCTAGTTTTACGCGTAGGAAACAGGTAAATAAGATTTTTTTTCTATTTTGTTAAATTCTTTAAATATGGCGTCATCTAGCAATTTAGGACCAACTTAGGGTCCGATTCTTCTTTGAAAGAACTATGAGTTCTGGTCTCTTTGGATGAGATCATTCTTGCAAGCACAAGAGTGCCGGGATCCAGTGGATCATGGATATGTGGAACTAGATCCAGCAAACCTTGCTGCCATGACAAACCAGCAGAAATTTGCTCAGGCAACTTAGAGAAATAGAGAAAATAAAGCTAAATTTTGGATTCAAAATTTTGAGGATGACTCGATTTTTTCAAAAATCACAGGCGTTGGTATTTCAAAATAGGCCTGGGACATCCTTAAATCTTCCTATCAAGGAAATGACAGGGTCAAAACAGTTAAACTGCAGATCCTGAGGACGCAATTCGAGACTCTAAGGATGATAGAGTCTGAAAGTGTGGATCAGTTCATGACCAGAGTCATGGGAATCGTGAACCAGATTAGATTGATTGGCGAAGCCATCACTGATCAACGCATTGTTGAGAAAGTCCTTAGAAGTTTACCCAAGAAATTTGAAATGGTTGTAACAGCGATCCTTGAATCCAAGGATCTGTCAATTTTTTCAACAGATGAATTAATTGGTTCTCTGGTGAAACATGGTCCGACCAGACTGCATCTCACAGATGAGTCAATCTCCAATGCTTTCAAAACTCAATTCTCCTTCAACGGAGGGAGAGGCAGAGGAAGAAGCAGAGGTCACCAAGGAAGAGGGAGCAATCAAAGTAACCCTCCCTCCAGTGGATGTAACAGACAATAGTATCCGAATCAAAAATTTCAAGGTCAAAGTCAACAACAACAAAATCAACATCAAAATTTCCAGCCTCAAAAAGGCAGAGGGAGAAGATCAAATGACAAAACAAGCATACAATGCTATTATTGCAAAAAGTATGGGAACTATGAATCTGAATGCAAGAAGAAGCAAGCAGATCATCTCTCAGGCAGAGCACATGTGTCAAATCATACAGGAGAAACCTCAAGAGGTTTGTTTCTCTCATGCCACAAGACTGAAGAACAACCTAAAGATCTCTGGTTGCTGGACAGTGGATGCAGCAATCACATGATAGGTAACAAAGAATTACTTTCATGCATTGATTCTTCAATCTCATTTGATATTACACTTGGAAATGATTACTTAGTCAAAGTTCAAAGAAAAGGAACTGTTCCTATACTTACAAAACAGAATGTCAAGAAAGACATAAACAATGTCTATCATGTTCCAGATCTGAAACATAATTTGTTAAGTGTAGGACGACTCATTGAACATGGCTATAAGGTACTTTCTGAGGGAGCATCTTGCAAAATATATGACAAAACCCCAACAGAAAATTGATTTATGAAATCCATATCACTCTCAATAGGATGTTTCCCCTTACCCTCATAACTGCAAATCTGATTCAACCATATGCACAAAGTGCATCAACCCTGAATGAAACTATGGTTTGGCATACAAGATTTGGACATCTACCCTTTCAGAGTCTAAGTCTTCTTCAGAAGAACTCCATGGTCAAAGGTCTTCCTATATTTAAAGAGAAAATTCCCCCATGTGAGTCATGCATACTTGGAAAACATAAGAGAACTAGTTTTCCACAGTCTTCCAATCAAGCCAAACAACATCTTGAACTTGTTTACATTGACCTATGTGGACCAATGCAAATAGAGTCCATATGTGGTAGCTTTTATTTTCTAATGTTTATTGATGATTTTAGCAGAAAAATATGGATCTATTTTCTCAGACACATGTCTAAAACTTTTGCAAAATTCAAAGAATTCAAGGCAGAAGCTGAAAAATAGAGTGGCAAATATATCAAAGCACTCGGGTCAGATGGAGGAGGAGAATACAACTCCAGAGAATTTGCAAATTTCTGCAAATCTCAAGGCATTATCATGCAAACAACAACCAAGTATACTCCACACAAAATGGAGTGGCTGAAAGGAAAAATCAGACAATAATGAATATGGCAAGATTTTTTGCATTCTAGTGGTGATAGGAGACATAATGAATATTATGGACATAGCGTAGGGTCATACCAGAAAGACTAACCCTGCAATGCCTTTTCCCATGAATGCCACTGAATCCAATATGATAGAGAGGGAATTCATGAAGTGGGTGATACAAATGGGTGGCTTGAAGCATTCCATATTCAAGACAACAAAGAATAATCTCCTTCCCACATTCTAAGTTATAGTCCAAAAAAAACTAGACGTGGGGGATTAGACGTCTATGTAGAAGGAAGTCAATGCCCTCTATTCAACTTGCTCCGCGTCGTGATTATTATCAATCCAGGTGTATACACGTGATTAATTTACTTTAACACATCGACAATATAAGCTTCTATATGGAGGGAGAAAGTGAGCACCCCCCCAACGAAGGAAATCATAACATTTTAGGGTGCAGGGGTAGAAAATACAATGATCCAATGGGGAGACAACGCTGGGAATCCAGGATCCAGTAGCCACCCCATGGGCACTTACTTCTCTGCCACGATTGTTGTCAATTATCCTTATTTCATTGCCAAAAACTTAACTTTCAAGGTTCTAATCTCTCACACCTTTTTTACATTTTAATCTTTGTTGGATAATGAGTATTTCTTCTTGTTCGGCCTTTACTTTTTACTCTGTGCTAGGCTAGGAATTGTGTTTTTTGTAGGTACAACAATGATGGAATAAGATTATCTTGTGGTCTTGGGGGTTTATGGAATGTTTTTTGCTACTATAAAATATCCTATATGATTTAAATATATAGTGCTTAGAATAATGCAGAACACAAGCCCTGCTCCTGAAAGCAAGTTTTGGCATTCAAAGTACCGAAAGATACAATAGCTTTTCTGGGTTGTAGATTTCTGGGTGCGCAGGATACATTGTAATTCCACCTTGGATAACATTACTTCAAACACTGTTACATCGAAGGCTCAATCGATTTCATTTTCGGCGATGGGCTCTCACTTTAAGAGGTTAGATGGTCAATTAAATACCATCTCAACACTTATTTGTGAAATCCCATTCCATTGTCTCTAATTCACTAAGCGAGAAATTGTGAATTTAACCTTTGTCGAGCGTTCATTGTTTATAATCAAAAAATAACTGAACTAATCAATTAAATACTATCTCAACACTTGGAGGATAAAATCCCATGCAACATTCAACTGACCTTAGAATTCTCGTTGATCTCTCTATGTCATTGTGTCCAATGTCCTTTGCAAAGTCCTCAATTTGAAATAGTGCACTCAAGTTCTTTCAAAATAGTGCAATTTTTCATCTAGAGCATGTAGTGCCCAATTTTGTTAGGTGCTCTCTTTAGTGCAAGTCTTCAACTCAACCTTGTTTTCGTGGCTCTTTTGAATGATCGGAGTCCTTCATATTCCCTTTTGAAAATTTTAGTGCCCTGCATCCATTTCCATTATTGGTACTTGCCACTTGTCTTGTATTTGACGACCTCCTACATACTTCTTCTTTGTTTACCATTGTATTTGGATTACCATTGATTATTACATCCTCATTCGTTTCAAATAGCTATCCTCACTTGTGACCTTCTTGGTTTGTCCTTACCACTTTTGTATATCCTTATCTTACTTCACCGTTTATTACGTTGCTTGGAATCCCTCTATCATAAACTATGAGATCTTCGCGTCATTTCACATTTGTAAGGTCTCTTCCCTATCACATTTCAACATTCTACCAAAAATATAGGTCAACATTTATGTCCTTCACCAAATTTTAGGTGTACTCATTGGTTCCCCTTTTACCTATTTTCAAGTCCATTACGTTTTTGGTTGTCCATTTCTAGTGACAATTTCGAAGACCAACGTCCACATGCTTAACCCTTTCAAATAATTGTTTCCATTCTCATATCCGTGTCCATTTGAAGTCTTGCTACTATGAGACACATGGAGACTGCCCTTTGCATTTAAAAACAATATTTTTTTAGTACTATACAGAATACTATTTGGTAATTGTTCAATCTACTCTTAGCCTGGAATTGCCAATTTCTCATATTTTCTTTCAAAAGGTTTGCATACAAGGTATATACCTCTTCCTTTGTTCTTAGAGCACTCTTGGGTTGTTGGATCACCATAGACTCCAAAGTTGGATCCATGAGGTTTTTCCTATGGACAATGTTTAAATTTGTATACTTCAGAATTTTGTATTAACATCATATTATAATTTTACTTGAGTATTGGTTGTTTAACGATGAAGAAAGCGCGTAAATGTGAATCTATAAAAATCTAAACTCTTAACCCTGGGGCCATGGGTTGTGCCAAAGCCAAGTTAACGAGACAATTATGTTTTTTTTCAAACCCTATTGTTGTACTAAGTTGAAACCTTGCATCTTCCATGATGCCATAATTGAAAGAGTTGCCAAAGTTATCTTAGTACTCCTAAGGCATACTTTAGAAAACCATCATTGTCCGCATCACTTAGCCCTTATCCATAGAGACAACTTGTCTTCCCATCTCCTAACAGGATGAAAGTAAGGTGTTTTCCAAAGGTAGTTGCTATCCCGGGGTGGGTACAATGAACACTATCAAAATTTGTTGAAAGGGACACACCCAACCAATATTGTTTGTAACCTTTGTATATGAAATGAATTTGATGTCAAGAGTTGATTTTATCAACAAGATTTAACAGATTGTATAGATCTAAATGCTACATCTAACAAAACGAGCAACTTCATATGGAACTGAGAGATTAAAATAAAGAGTGATAGGATCTTTAATGCAAGGATTACCACAACATATTCAAAGTTGTGTCTCATTAAAAGTTCCACTTGTACAATGAACACTTTGCAACAAGTTTCTCTCAATTTGATTGAGCTAAATGAGGATATTATCACTCATAAAAGAAAAAAATGCAACAACATTTAAGACAAACTTCTTGAACGATATATATCTCTCACACTATTTTCTGCCAAAAGAGAGTACCCAATAACTCGTCAACACATGTACAAAAAAGGTGCACATCTTTTCTATATAGCAGTGCTTCTCTTTTTCCCTAGCGGTTGAAAATGAGCAGGCTTAAATAGAACAACCGAATGGTACATCGTGGAGGAATAATACCGATTTATATTCCCTGAAATGATTTCACACGTTACAATAAATAATAACTTTACATTAATACGGATTTATATTCCCCGTCACACGTTACAATAATGATAAAATTTGAGGGAGCAGCCATAGCACATGATTATACACACAAATAATAATTTCTATTACATTATGTTTGTGCACAATTACAACACAATTATATAGTTGGATTCAGATCCAATTTATTCTAAACATAGAGAGAGGTTGAGAAAATCTCTCAACAACCTCCAACAAATCCAAACCAATAGCTAACCAATTTTATTGTAAACATTATTCTAACACCCTCCCATAATGCTTACATTACAAACATTATATCTTAATTACAATACTCAAATTTCAACATAGATATTTGTCTTGATATGGTCTTCATCATGACTCCCTCTTTCTTCTCCACAACTTCGAGCCTCCCTTTCAACTCTTTTAAGACAACAACCCTTCTACCATCATTGAAGAATTTGAAGAATTGACTCTTCTCGGCCTCCTGCAGGACAATCTCGATACTGAATTATCCTATGGATACACTACCATATGTGAAATTCTCCCGAAGAGCAAATTTCAACAATTATATAGGATAGCGATCTAATTACTGAATATTTTCAGCAGTCAATCATACAACTAAGCTTCTTTAAACATATCTACAACAATATACACAAAAATAACTTTCTTTAAACATATCTACAACAATATGCACAAGAATAACCTATAAGTGATGCTATTGAAGCACCAAAGTACAACAAGTCCCATACAAAATGTAAGCATAATCAAATTAATGATTTATTCTATAACACCGAAGAATGTCAAAAACCACTAATTTAAATCAAGCAACTCTGTTGTATATAATTGATTTTTCATAATACAATTTTACACAAACAATACTTATATTAAAAAAATATCTGCACATTTAATAAAAAGTAGAAAATGACTCTAGCACTCCACAAGTCAGCTTCATAATGCTTGAGCAACACCTTTCCATTTATTTCCTATCAAGAGAACATGTCCCTTGAATTGATCACATATGATGGCAAGAAAACTGATAGAATCTGAAAATCACAAGCACCATCTCCTCCTCTTAGACATTAACAAAATATGCAAAAGCCTCATAGCCTTGGGCGCTTTGCATGATTAGATTGATAAAATTGGAGGGAGTAGCCATAGCACAGGATTATGCATATAAATAATAATTTCTATTACATTATCTTTTTGCACAATTATAATATAATTATAATTGGATTTAGATTTAATTTATTTTAAACATAGAAAGAGGTTGAGAGAATTTCTCAACAACTTCTAACAAATCCAAATCAATAGCTAACCAATTCTATTATAAGCATTATTCAAACAAATAAACAATAAACAATAACTTCACATTAATCAGAAGAATATCCTAACAAATCCAAATCAATAGCTAACCAATTCTATTATAAGCATTATTCAAACAAATAAACAATAAACAATAACTTCACATTAATCAGAAGAATATCCTGGCATCAATCTAAATCTGGTTTTATACACTGCAATAAAAAAACA
>ML797932.1:191702-202186 GCA_009831015.1 Picea engelmannii | reverse complement strand
GAGTATCACAAGGCAATAGTGTAAAAAGGTACTTGTGTTTTCTACCATGTTCCTGAAACAAAACATTGATTCTGTGACTGAGGACCACAAGGCAATAGTGTAAAAAGGTACATGTGTTTTTTACCATGTTCCTGAAGCTCGATGATCGTTTATTGAAACCGGGGTCGAATCTAGGAACAACGGTACTTTATTTAATTGTGTCCCGTGAGTCCAGCGCGATTGGTAAAGACAGGACCTTCCTCCAAGTGTTGGGAGGAGGTCTCGAGGTCAAACCCTGCTGGGTCTCCGGGACGAAATTTGTAATGGCTGCTGTGCTAGACTGGATACAGTGAATGTAAATGATATATATCTCTAATATATATCGAGATAATTTCTCGTTGAAAAAAAACGGTAGGGCAAAACATGGCTACAGTTTAAAAAAAATACGAGTGTTTGGTATTTGTGTATCAATCTTTTTTAATTGCATCAGTAAGTTAATAGAATTAAGTGAAAAAAAAAAAATTAAAGGAATTTTCTTATTTCAAAATTTTTGATATTATAAATTGTTTTTTTAGAAATTTTTTTTTTTTTTTCAATAATTTTATATTACAATTTCAACTATCAAAATTTTGTAAGGACAAGAATTTTATGTTGTATGAGGAATTAGTAGAAGTTTTTCTCAAATTTACTGGAAACTTTAATTTGGGAGCAGCAATAATATATATTAAAAAATATAAAAAATATTTTAGATTACAATAATACTTTCCATTACAATGTATAGAGATATTGATACATTTTAAATCTTATTTCAATAAAATTGAAGTTGAATGGAGTACAATGTTTCTCCTATTGTAACAATTACAATATTAAAATTACTAATTTAATTTGTGCTAATAATTATATAAATATATTTAACACAATAATGAAATTTTAATATCCACAAATATTCCATTAGAAAATGAGAAACGAAATTAAAAATACATATATACAATTTTAACATATTTTTAGAATTAAACTTTACATATATAAACTTTAAACATCTTTGTAAATTTGAAGCATTATTCTTTTTTTATTAAAAAAAACAAAATAGTACTACTCTTCTAATATGAAAATGCAATAAAAGTCAATGATATGGTTGGTTGATATCAACTACTAGTGGAACAAATGCTTGTGGTGGATAGGGTATTGATTTATTCGACTTTCATGTTTAGTTTGGGCTTGAAGGAAAACATAAATGCATTAAAAGTTTTCCATATCCACAATTATAAAGTGAGTATTATTAAGTTTTTTTACTTTACTCATTTTTGAAATAATATTTACCTGTAGTTTAGTCTTAGTTTTATAGTTATATTTTGAATAAATATAATGAAAATATTTGTAAGAAATTATATATTTGTAATAAATGAATAAATATATTTACATTTTAATTTAATATAATTCTAATTTAAAGCTCTTCTTTTAGGACACTGGTTCCCAAGCTCCCATTTCTTTGATGTTGATGCTCCCAAAAAGCTCTCAAGTTTCCAAAAGGAGCTTAGGAACTAGATGTTGAAGCTCCCATTTCTTTGATGTTGATGCACCCAAAAAACTCTCAAATTTCCAAAAGGACCTTAGAAACTAGATGTTAAAAATGTCCAAAAATACAACATTACAAGAATCTTTTAAAATTTATGTAAATTTATAAAAAAAAACATTTAAATAAATTGTGTTTAGTATAAACCCTCAAACATATATATTACATAACAAGAAAACTCATCTTATAAGATAAAACTATTTATATTTTGTAGTGTATATTGGTGAGCTCGATTAACACCATTTATATTTGTAGTGTAATGTTTTTTATCTTTATTAAAAAAAGGAGTATCTCATTATGTATGTTAAGGAGAAATGGTGTATGTTAAATGGGCAAGTACAATAAAGTGGTGTTAAGTTTTTTTTGTTTTTTTAATCACATTGACTTGCACAAATATGATTTAATTGCACAAATATGATTTAATCACTGGGATTGCACCATAAATGTAATAATTTCATAAATAATTATTTTGTAAATAATTTAATTTAATAATTTATTTTTATATTATTCAAACAAATAAATGAACATTAGACACAAGACTCATTTACTTATGAGGCTTTGTACAATAAACACAAAAACACAAAAGAATTACAAATAATTATTTTGTAAATAACTTATTTTAATTATTTATTTTTTATAATGATTAAATAAATAAATGTAAAGGTCTAGGTTATTGAATTCCATTAATTTTTTGTTATATTATTTAAGCAAGTAAATACTCACCACTATTAACATAATTATTTAGTTTGCAAATGTCAAAATTCAATTATTTTTTTTATATTATTGTCATTTCAAATAAATGAAGAAATAAATGTTCATTACAAAATTATTCTTAACAAATAATCAAAGACAATTATAACAAATAATTAAAGACGATTAGTTTTAATTTATTTATAATTACAAAGGTAGTGATAAAAGTGATTTGAATTGAGATTTAAATATTTGATTGAGAATATTTATATTGATCTAAGCAATTACTTTAAGGATATTAGTGTCATTATTAGGTTTTGAGCATTAGGTATGGGTTTGAGAGTTGTGGATATGATCAAGGGAGAAAACCACTACCTTAGGCCCTAAAAGAAGCTTCTAGTAATCCTACCAAGAAACACACCTAATACCAACACACATCTTCATATGGGTATTCTTATCCTCTATGCGTGGACATTGACATCTTAACTAGGTTTTGACCATTACAAATAGGCCTAGGGGCCCTCAACGTGTTTGAAGGAAGAAACATAGACCTTAAGCAGTAAAGGAAGCCTCTATGAATCCATAACCAAGAATGATGTGTTGAACCAGCACATATAACCTATCAAGAGGATCCTTGGCCTTAGAATAGGGATAGGAGTAATTTGGGAGGAAATATCACTATGTATGGATCTTAGGGCCATAAACATGATGAAGGTAGCAAACTCAAGCCTTGGACCTTAAATTAAGCCTTTATGAAACTAGGATCAAGAAAGATACCTCAAACCACCACATAATATCTCGTGAGGGTATCGTTGGCCTAATATTGGAGATATTTGTGCCATTATGAGGTTTTAAGCACTAGACATGGGTTTTAAATCCCTTGACATGTTTAGGGGAGGAAATCCAAGCCTAAGTTCCTATGGAATATTTTGGGCATTAAGGGCCAATAATGACACCTCAAACCACTACATATGATATACTGGGGGTATCATTTACCTATGAGTGGGGACATCAACAACATTAGTAGGTTTTGAGTCATGTGTATGGGTCTTAGGGTTCTAGATAATGTAATGGGAGGAAACATAGGCCTTATTCCCTAATAGAAGCTTTGAAACACCACTCAAGAACTCTCAAGGCTATCCCTAATGTCTTAGTGGGGATATTATTGACAATAGGAGGTTTTCAACATTAAGTATGGATCTTGAATAACTAGACATAGTTGTGGGTTGAATCACAGGAATTCGGTCCTATAAGGAGATTCTAAGAATCTAAGGCTAAGAATGGTGACCCAAACTATCACATAGGACCTCCCAAGGGCATCATTCTCCTTTTATTGGGTATATGAATGTCACTAGGATATTTTTAGCACTAGGTGGAACTCAACATGGTTGGGTGAAAAAACCTTGGGATTGGACACTAACGAAATCTATTGGGCATCCATGGACATGAAAAACACCTGAAACTACCACACATGACCTCTCAGTCAAGTTATCCTTAACTTTGAGTGCGGATATGGGTGCCATTAAGAGGATATTGATACTAAGTATGAGTCTTTTGTTCTGGACATGGTTGAGGGAAGAATCCTAGGTCTTATGCCCTAAAGGATTTTTTTAAGAATCCAAGTTTAAGAACGATGACTCAATCCACCACATATTACCTTTCGAGCATATCCTTGGCCTGCAAGTGGGGATATTTGTAGTATTACAAGGTTTGAGGATTAGATATGGGTATGTGAGCCCTCGACATGGTTTGGGTGAAAATGTAATGATCCAAATTCTTAAATTATTAGAAGAGAACCGAAATACACACCATGTAAATAATGTGAGCATGGAGAAAAGCTCGAAAATATATAAGTTACAAAATAACTCCTTAAATAATAGGGGAACCCCCTCCAAATAACCAAATAAATTCATACATCACAATTCACCTCCTTCCAATAATGAATACATGCCCTCTATATATACTTATTCACACTTGCAGATGAAGCCCCTTTACCATTAGACCGACCTTATTGCATATATATTTATACATTACATGTACATTTATCCCCATATATTCCCCCCCTTGGGGTCATATTATATACATTTAGCCCCATAGATGATCCCCTTGGGTCATAACATAGTACCCTCCTTCAAAAAGATTAGTCTTCAAAGCTTTGCAATTAAAGGCTTCACATGTGATGAAACCAAGTAATATGATTTTCTTATGTTCCTTCTTTCTTCCTTCCATTGATGATGATCCATCCATCCAAAATAAATTATTGTCGGTCGTAATCCTTCATGTCTGGTTGTTGCATAATTTTATTTCCCTTGATTCCATGTATCATTGTTGAAGATTCTCCAATTTGTAGTAAATGTTGGTGTATGATAATATCTTGTTGAATATTGGTTTGTTCATGCCATATTCCATGAATATTGATGATTATTCCATCTTCTTCCTTGATAATGTTGATATTGATCTTCTTGTCTTCCTTGAAATCTTTCCTAATAATGAGTGTTAGGGACCTAACCTGCCTAACCCCTCGTGTTGGAAGAATAATACATTTTCCATGCAATAAAGGCCGAGATTAGATTATAAGGCCTATTTAATAAATGAGAACATGTCAATGTAAGAAGACCTAATAGAAACTTCCACTTCTATAAATATATTCCGCTAGAAGGTTCTTTAGAAGATAGAATTAGTATAAATAAGAGTAGGAGTGTTATAGCACAAATTTCCACACTTATGCATTTGTGACATGGCCTTACCATTTTCCCTAGCTTGCTAAGTAAAATCCAAAACTTTCCTCACCAAGTCATCTAAAAAACTTGACATTTGTTGACATCCATGGGTTTCCTTTATAAACAACATGTAGACATCTGTGCCTTGCAAGCTTCCAGGCCACGGATGCCCTAAAAAGTCATGAAAAATAAAATAATTCCACAATTTCGAACGAGTTTTTTGGTTGGGATCATTTCTTAGCGTCCTTGAGACTATACTAAATGGATTTCAACCTCCCCAACCTATTTGGGATAGTATAAAAGAACCATTGAGGTCAAATATGAGGACAAGTCTGATGGTGCAAGGTTATGCTATTGAGATTTAACAAGCTTCCCTAATCCTTTCATAGTCTAAGTAGTATCCCCTAACCTGGAAACTCCTTTTCCAGTGTTACTTCCTCTCCTATATATCCATAACGTGTGCTCCTATCCTTATTGGGTTATGTGAATAAGAGCTTAGTTGTTAGGTTGATGCTCGAAGGAGTTGTGGAGGAACCCGAGCAGTTGGCTCCGAAGCAATGTCGAAAGTCGAAACAAGTTGTAACTAACTTTCATATATTGTCAATAATATAACAGACCTATTTCCCTAATGTCTTCTGTTCATTGCAATGTTATATGTTGTTATTGTTCATATATACTTTGATTTGTACACTTGATATATGCTTCTCGAACCTATAACTACCTTGTAGAAGTGTTATCTTGGTTTCTTATTGTAGGCTTGTTCCATAAGAGACCAGGATATATTCAAGAAACTGGAGTAGGGATCGACATCGAACAGAGGGTTTAAGGTGCAAGTATTCTCCTTCTCCCTTCCCTTCTCTCTCCTAGTGAAAAAGTAGTTATTTCTTGTTTTCATGCTTGCTTGTGAGGGTAGATTTCAATCTTCTCATTTCGGTCTTGCTCTATTGTGACTTGACCCAAAGTCATGGGGGAAAATCCCTTAATCAAAGAAGCATGAGAAGTTTTTGTCCTGATAATTATTTTAATAAAGTGTCGCTTTGTTGGAGGTTGCCCCATCGAAGAGGTAAGTGAACATTGTTTCCTATCAATAAAGGTGTTATTTTGGTGTTGTGGTTTCATACACTATTTTTTTTCATTGTTACTTTTTGAAGTATTTATGTTTTTATGCTATTATAATAGATATAGTACCTTACAAGTGGTATCAGAGCACTTTCCTTGGCAGAAAATAGTGGGTTATTTTTTTTCAGGGTAGAGACGTATTCTGGTGTCTTGAAGCTACAGATATCTTTCATTTATCACATAAATCACGGTCGGGGAAGCATACACACATGAACTACAAGTGGTACTTAAGTGCACATTGTTTTCCACCCTTGTAACCCCAGTTGGTACCCCTTTGAGTGGTAGCGCATCAGATAGCACCTGTATAAGGATCGACCTAGATATCTTGAGCCCTCTGTAGATAAATTGATTAGTCACATGATTGTTATAGTGCCACCGAGAAAAACACTTCGGAATATACTCTCTAGTACCTAGGTAGCTGGGTAGTATGGCTAAGGGTATGATCTAACCTCCTTAGTTGGTGTCGTGAGATATTGGTCCGAGTACTACTATTTGACCCTGCGCATATCTTAGAGAGCTATAGAATAGGGAAAACCCTTATCTATATAAACCCTAAACACCCTAACCCTTGGGACGGAAATAGGACAGAAAAGGAATGGACAATAACTATTCTCGTGCAACCTTGCCTCTTGCATTCAGGTTGCAAAATTCCTACACATTTCTTCATGTTAAGAATTTGGCCATTTGGCCATTGCAGTATTATTCAGATTGGAGTATAACTCCACATGAGTAAAAAAATGAGTATAGTGGTCCCGCTAACACCCTTATTCAGGACCTATCCCATTGGATTCCTCTCCTCGCCTTGATCATAGTGGTACCTTTCATTTTCAAGCCTTTTTTCAATGGATCTTACCCCCTTCCCAGCACCCCTACTTGCCACCTCTCTCATTATATTCCTCTTTTTGCACTGATTGACGTGGTACCTATCACTTATAAGTCCTTATTTTCTATGGTACCACCCACCCATTTCCCATTACAAACACCCCTCATATCCAAATGGCCACCAGTCGCAACCAAGACCTGCAACCTTCCATCACTCAAGCCAAGGAGTCCCTCTATCAAGTGACTTTTGATATTGCTTCTTCTAATTTTGGCATTGCAAAATTCGAGACTCAAGTCTAGCAAAAATTTGACGCCATGAATTCCAATTTCATGGGATAATTTTCCACCCTTCAGTCTCATGTCAACTAGTTGTTGAACCGCCTCCAGGGCCCGTCCTCCTTGGATGAATTGTCCCACTTAGATGGTGTTGATTCCTCCCATTCTATGATTTTTAAATCCAATTCCTTTCATCGCGACCCTTCTCTTCCCTGAGTTGAGGTCAATAAATTTGATGACTTCAACACCACTGGTTGGGTCACTCAAATGGAGCATTATTTCTTGCTGCATGGAATTACCAATGAGTTGTCCAAACTTTGTTATTTTGTTTTCTATCTGGATATTGAACACTAGAAATGGTGGCAATGGCATAAAAATGCATTCCATGGGTATATTGCATGGAACTTGTTCGTTGCAAAGCTCTATGAACACTTTGACACTGGCACCCACTATTTAGGATGTTTCACCAAGTTGAATACTTTATAACTTCCTTTAAGCATTTGGAATTCATAATGGAGGGCATGACATATGCGTTCTTGTGGGAAAAATTTATCAATGGCCTAAAGGATTAAATATGAGTCTAGGTCCTCATGGCTCGCCCTCATAATTTGTTGGAATCAACTAAAAGTGCCAAAGAAGCCTAACAAGTTGTTTGTTACCAGAACAAAAAACCCTCTTTTGTTCCTTTCCCTCGACCCACAAATGTAGCTCCCCTGCCACTCCCCTAAAGGTCCAGAAATTAACTCAGGCCAAAATGGTTGAGCACCAACTGAAGGGTCTTTGATATAATTGTGATGAAAAATATTTTCCCGGGAACAAGTGTAATGAACATTAACTTTTTATGGCCACTTCAGAGGATGTTGCTAAAGATGAATTTGTAGTTTCCCCTATTGAAGAGCTACCACTTCTCGATGCTACTACCGATCCCGCTAACCCACCCAAAGTTGACCCCCTGATTTCATTGCATGCCCTCACTGGCTTCTCTACTCTACAAAACTATCAAGATCATTATCTATATTAAGGATAGGAAATTCATTGTCCTTGTTAAGAGTGGAAGAACCCATAATTTTATTCAACGTCACATTTCCCAGGAAACCAATTGATATATTCGCGTCATCAACAATTTTCAAATCATGATAGCCAATGGTAGGTCCATGAAATGTGGTGGGAGTTCTGAAAATGTACATCTTCAAATTGGAATTTACCACCTGAAATCTAATATGTTTTCCATCTACATGGGTGATTGTGTCATTGTGGTAGGTATTGAATGGTTATGCACTATGGGCCCCATTCTCATGTATTTTAAGGCATTAACCATGCAATTCCACCAAGAGGGACAACAATATCAATTCCAAGGACTCACAGTAGGTTCTCCTGATATCATTAGTTCCCATCGAATGGAAAAGCTTCTCAACAAAGGTCATTCAGGTATTATTGCCCAATTCCATTCCATTCAAGTAGTTGAGACACCCTTCGTGCATCCTAACCTTCAATCTATCATCTCCAAACACCAAGATATTGTTTCCACTCCTCAAGGACTTCCCCCTTCCCATGGTGTTCATGATCATTCCATTACCCTTGTTCTAGGTATTCTTCCTCCTGATTTTCTCCCTTATCGTCATCCCTTTTCCCAAAAGAATGAAATTGAGAAAATCGTGCAGGAGTTTCTTCTTCTCATGTGGTCATGGTACTCAATAAAGAAGGCACTTGGCACATGTGTCGTGACTTTCATGCCCTCAATAAACACACCATCATAGAAAATTTTCCCATTCCTATCATTGATGATCTCTTGGATAAATTGAGTGGTGCTCAGTACTTTACTAAACTTGATATTTATTCTAGATACCACCAGATATGTATGAAAGAGGTATACATTACCAAGACTACCTTTAGAATTCATGACGATCACTATGAGTTCTTGGTCATGCTCTTTGGCCTGTGTAATGCCCCCTCCACTTTCGAAAGTATCATGAATATTGTCTTTCGTCCTTTTCTCCATCATTTTGTCTTAGTTTTCTTTGATGATATTCTCATCTATAGTAACACTTAGACATCCCATCTTGCCCATGTGGATCAAGTTCTCCATCTACTCTCTTAGCACCAACATTTCCTCAAAAAATCTAAATGTTCCTTTAGAGCCTTATAAGTGGAGTACCTTGGTCATATTGTGGGAAAGAACGGTGTACGGGTGGATCCTAATAAATTGAAGCTATGCAGGATTGGACTCACCCTAAAAATCTTAAGAGCTTGTGTGGCTTTCTAGGTTTAATAGGTTATTATCGCAAGTTTGTTAAGAATTGTGGAAAAGTTGTAGCACCTTGCACTGTGTAATGCCCCATATCTTGACCTTTAGGGAGTTAGAAGATTGACCATTTACTCATCTTAGTAATTCAATTCTTAACATTTGTTTGGGCTCAGTCAGATTGAGATAGATATTTTAGATATGTACATATTTTTCTGTTGCATGATATTATTTTCATTGTTATATACTCATGATGATGATAGCTCTTTGGTTTATTTAAACATGCAAGTTAAAATGTGGAATTTAGGTACATGGATACTAGTTCAAGTTATGATATGAATGTATAACAGATACCAGACATGATAAAAATAAACATGCATTTCTTAAATTGAACGTCAATATAGATATGGATCCTTATATGGAATTATTATGTATATGCATATATATGAGTTATTGGTGCATCAACTTATAGGTTAATGAGCTATGCGATAACCAAATGACTATAGTGTTGAGGTGACTTGGATGCCGTAGACATCAAGAAGATAGTATATGCTATATGTTGTACTTATTATTTAATTTATGATTCAGAATATTGCTATGATTTGTGGTGAGTGTGGTTTTGACAGGACACACAACTTGCCCAGAGTGATTGTTTGATGACGTGACTCTAAGAACAATATTTGCACAGCATGGATCAATATAGGGTGTTGACCCTAGTTCTATAAGGAGGGGTGGAGGTATTGCCAACCATTTATCCTCTGAAACCTAGAGTCGTGGGAGGGCTGTGTGAAGTCACGCTCCTCTAGACGTGTGATGATGACTGCTAGTTGCTTGTTGGGGAAGCTTCGTCGAGATGTATGCTACTTCTTCTTATGAGTTCTATCTAGAGTTAGGTCAATATAGTTGACACTCCATCTTATTCCAATAGAGGAAAGGATAGGATGGAAGATGGAAGTAGGTTAGGAAGGAAGGATGCTTCGATGTTAGTTGAGAATATTGATTGGGGATTAGAGATGCCACTATTGTTTACTCACTTGGTTCCTACCATGTTTAAAACCCTCTT
>ML797932.1:178721-191575 GCA_009831015.1 Picea engelmannii | reverse complement strand
GATCGCACCCGGCCTGAGCCACACCAACCCTTAACATGGTTGGATTTTTTGTCCCCGCAGGTTTCGAACCGGTGACTTTAACATCACGGAGTGGCTTAACAACACACTCCGTCACCGACTGTCCTACACCTCGGGGACAAAAAGTTGAAGGACATGGGGGTGGGCTTTGATCCACTTATGTGTGCACGGGTCACGATACCATTTATTATAGTATCTCTGGGTGCAACCACACGTTCGACCACTACCTCAAGGTGTCCCCATGGCGGTGTTATGTACATTTTGGGAAAATTATAAAATAACATTTATTAGCTAACATGAGAAGAAAGACTTTGCATTTTATTTATTCTTGTTTAATGCAAGTCATTTATATTTGGTTTTATTTTAATATTTTCCCAAAATATCTAGATAAGGGAGGTTGATGGATAATAATGAGGGTGGTTGAGGAGAATTAAGGAAGGGTGTATGGAAACTTGATAAATAGGGAGGAGAAGTGGTGAGGAAGGGAGGATGGAGAGGTTTGAGGATGATGAGAGGTTGTGAAATTCTTGGAAGATATAATTCTTATGATAGTTTTCGTTGAGCATTTGTGCTTTTTTGTTCTTGGAGTCATGGGCACGGAGGGCCAAGAAACCAAAAGGTTTCTTGGAGCTAGGAAGCTGGCTAGGCTCCTAGTTGGCAGGGAAGATTCCATTTGTTTCACTCTGGGAAAGCAGGAAAAGAATGCTTGGAAGTGCCCAAGACTACATTACAACCGATGAGCTTCGACAAGCTAAGGAGGAGGTATTTTTCAGTGGTATTTGGCTATTGATGTTTTCTATATACTTTTGTTTTAAGTTCTAAATCATAGAGTTAACATATTACTTATTTCATCATGTTATCTAGATTTATCATTGAGCAAATGTAGGAGAATTGTGTAAATGAGAATCAATGAAATTATGCTAAAATGAAGTTGTTATTGTGTATGTATAAAATGAAATATTAATTGTTTAACATCCCAAATGGGTGTTACATATGGTATCAGAGCCCAGTTTCAAAACTGAAACCTGGGCTTGACCACCCACAACACCGAGATTTTATCTTTTTAATTTGCAACCCAATTTGGGTTGTTACATGGCATGCCACCTCTATAACTCAACTCCATAAAGAAGAGTGTAAATTAGCTCAGAAAGTAAAGATTAACTCAGAATCCATCACTTATCACAACTTCTCTTGATTTCTCTTGATGATTGATCTGGGAGAGTTCTTGTTTGATGAAAAAAATTGGAAGAAAACAACAGACAATGACCGGATAGTGGAAATCTCTTTGTCAAACAAATCCACAACATAACTCAATCACTAGAACAGTCGCTGGTTCAAAAAACTGTAACTTCCTGGTGGGAATGAATATTTTCTGAAATCTATCTATACTGGATATGTTGCTGCTACAGTGGTTATTGATAAAATCCAAATCTGGCATCCATGTTAACACATCACGTATTGTCTGCACAATTTTTTTTTGCTTCTTCAGTTGTTATTGATAAAATCGAAGTCTGGCACCCATGTTGAGACATCATGTTGTCTGCACAAACTTTTAACTCTGAGAGTTTAGTGAAGCCACACAAAACTCATCAAATTCCAAAGAACGATATATATAGCTAGTTTGTTATGCACTACATCCCATGGCACCAACTTTACTTGAAATCCATTCACCATTTGGAAGCTTAATAGCAACATTCTCTAAAGCATCAGCATCAGAATTGAATTCTTGTTATTTAAAATGTGAAAAGACAATCGATATCAACCCTGTCAATATGTTTGAGGTAGAACTTCTTAAATTTTGTTTTGAGCTACATTGCCTCTGCACAAAACTTAGCCATATCTTCATTCTTGGTTTTCCATAAGCCTTGAATTAGAATTGGTGCACCAGAGCCAGATGGGTATGTTGCATTGGGAATCACCCCAGGTTGTTGAGTTTCATGATGTTGTTCCCTGCGCTTCCTTTCATCTCTCGCATCTTGTCTCCTTCATTTTTCCCTAGGGACATAAGTGCCATCAGCCTTTGCAATGGCATCTGACTTTGTCTTAGCATACTGTATTCTCATTGGTTTATCATAGAAGGGAAAGCCTTGCATTTGCCGGAGTGCATTAGTAGCAGCAAAGACTTCATCAAAAAACAACCCATGCCTGACCCTGATGCTTCAGAGTTTTGAGGGCAATAACATCTACAATTTTTCCAAATAGAGAGAAAACTGCATAGAGAGACTTCTTGAGCTCATCTAACTTGGTTTTCTCATTGAGATTGTTGATATAAATGGTCATATTTGGAGGAATATCAGAGGACTGCATCTGTGCTTCCCGTATATGTAGTTATGTGCTGCTTCGCCAGAGATTATAACAAAGAATATATGTTCCTCCCATTTTCCACTTAAAACCCTATCATAAACCTCGCTCTCTACTCTGAATATCATATTTTCCTGGTGCATGTTAGGTTCATCATAAGTTTTCCTTTCTGCCTAGTATGTCAATCTTTGGCATCTCACATAGTACATTGGTTAAATGCACAAGATATTCATTATTAGATGGCCTCGATTATTTGCAGATCCATCTTTATCTGTCATTTATCGCAGAAGTGACTTCTTTTCATTCCTGTGTTTATAGGCATAAATATAGAACATCCCAATAGCAATGAAAAGCAGTGAAAAAACAATGCCAATGGAAAATCCTGCGATCGTCCCCGCACCAATTCCGCTTCCACTTGGATCTAAATGGAGATAATTTCCATTTGGATCTTGATTAGGCATGAAAGCAATCCCACGGGCATTGGAAAAATCAACAAAAGGATTATACACTGTCAACTAGGAGGAGGGGACATTGTTGGTTTGGTTGAGAACAGAGAGATTGTTGATAGTGGCATTCATGAGAGGATATTTGAGGAAGAGCCAATAGTATTTGTTGATTTAAGCATTCCCGCACGAACAATTGATACTAACATTTACTGTTGAACCCTCCGGAATAGAATTTTCATTATAAGAATTCACCTTCTACAGCCATGGAGTAGTGGTGAGGTTCGCATATTTTCTTGCAATTATCTCATAGGTGTCACCACCATTCAAGTTATACTAAAATAGATGTCCCATGTACCTGTTATCTCCCTCACCCAGGCAATCGCACGAGAAGGGAATCCTGATCCTAATGCTAAATTTATGAAATTACCATTGATGATTGCACCACTGTTCGAGGTCTTCAGGGTTTCAGAAGTGACAACATCATTAAAGATAGTTAAAATATACGTGATGTTAATGCCCTGAGTGACGTAAAAGGAGTCGAGGACCACTTTACAGCCTACGCATTTGGCTTCTGCATCTGAGAAATAGAAAGGAAATAAACATAGCCACATGAAGATTTGGAATAGACGCACTGATGCCATATTCCTCTGCAATGTGTGTGTGGTTGTAAGATTCTCTTTGATTAGCTAGCTCACTTTTATATCTAATCCAATATCTCTGACCTACCATCACTTTTCTATCGAAACCTAAACCCGATAACTCTGACCTACCATCAATGACCTGTTAACCGACCTTGGAGCCATATATTTTAACTATTTTGATGTCCTCCTGCTGCACTGAGCATTGCCACCTTGTTGAGATAAACCCCACTCCAAGCTAACTCAAATATTTCGACTATTTTGGTGTCCTCCTGCTGCACTGAGCACTGCCACCTGGTTGAAGTAAACTCAAAACCCCCTTGAAACGAGACCGGAGATTGAAAATATATTCATGAAATAAATAAATAATAAAAAAAAAATACAACAACAAGGGTAAGCGAGTAACCAAGCCATGATAGAGTCTTCCAGTCGTCAAATAGGACGGTCACCTGTCCTCCCCAGTAAAATGTCATGTGCATCATCTTGAAGGCCTCGAGATCGAATCTGCAAGAAACCCCTTTTCCACAATTTGGCTGCAAATACCTTAACATATTCGATCCAAGGCCTGATCCTCGATATTGAAATAGATACAAAATAGACAATTTCGATTGGGTATTTTAGAATTCAGAAGCTGGGAATTTTATTTTTTATATTTTGCATATAAGTTGTATGGACCTACAAATAAAAGGCTAGGAATTGGTTGGTCGAAAGGGTCGGTGTTCCAAGTTGGTTGAATTGATCTGATTTAATGAATTTGTATAAACGTTAAGGAAGCGATAAGGCTCATTGACAATCTGCATGTTTCATTTAAAGTCTACCTAAAAGCAAGAAATATTTAATGATGATTGGAAGGATCTTAGGTAGTCCTATCTCGAGCCACGCATTAATGTGATACTATGGAGAGTTGTTCCTTACGGTGGGTAAATAATAATATCTAAAGATGTGAGGTACCCTTGGACCTTAGTAAATATTCTATGTTTTGTTTTTAACTGGACGATAAGAGAGGATAAACTTATAGCGGTGAAAGAAGGATCTCCTATCTCAAGCCACATGCTGATGTTATAGTATGGGGAGTTGTTCCTTGCAGTTTCTTTAAAGTGGTAGTGTGGGAGTGTTATTCCCTGTCGTAATTTTTATTTCCTGATTTTGTAATATGTAGATAAACAACCCGTGATTTCCATAAATAATCAACCAGTGTGTTCAGAATGTTTTCCATCAGTGCATATTGATTGTCGTTTGGTCACGCACCATCTTTGGACAGAGTGTCCACTGACATAAACCATCACGCTCAATGATCTACCACAATTAATTGCAATAAATCCACTAAAATAAGCTCACGAGATTCGCCATTGTTCAGTGTATATAATATAGATCAAGTGATGCAGGTTGTCGGTTAGTTGTTTTCTCAAGTGGTTTTGTTATTTGATTTCTGAGAATGTCGTGAGTGTAGGAGCTTATTACCATGGACTTTTTAGGAATCGACGAGAGCAAGGAAAACGCTTCGAAAATTAAATATGGTGCTCCATGCCTCAATAAAAAACATATTATAATAGTTGTTTCTCCTATATTACACCGAAAATGCCTTAAAACTGTAGAGTCATTTCATCAACTGACTCTATCCCCAGTGCATCTATATATGCCTCTCCTCCCTCCTTTGTTGTGGTGCTGAGCTACATGGGCCTAGAGCTATATGAGCAAATCCTCAGTCACTTTCATGTCTAATGGACTAGACATAGAACCCATAGAACCAGTTTGCATCATATATAATAGTGAGTGCACATTTCTCCTCTGGATCAAGACTAGGTCAAGTGAGCAATTGAACGATCGAAATGCATCTCGGTGATCGCAGCTCATCGGCACACCAAGTGCGTAGGGTGCATCATACAATAGATAAATCTGTGAATTTATCCTTTGTGTTTGGTAGTAGCGAAAGCTAAGGTGAAAATTTTGGGCATTACGTCAGATCAGGATTGAACCAAGAGGTCTAAGTGGAGATTCCGTAATATCCACTAACGATCTCAGAGTGTGCATCTTTCATAATGATATCTCTCCTTATCATCCGATGAGGCCCCATAATCCATGATAGCTAACCAAGCTATTGGCACTCTATGGGCTATGGGTCCTAAGCGTAATCTGTAGTTAGTTTCACCTCTCAGTGAATTCCCACTTCAACATATGAATTTTTGGTCAAAGCGTATAGCTCATCCCTAAATCTCAGTAGTGAACCGGGGAAAGTAGGGGCGAACAAATATGGAGAGATATTGTGCTTGCCAGGGAACTTATGTTTATAAGTGAAACACTTTTGGTTCTCCACTAGTATGAAGAAATCGTCTACATATCATACCTATAGGGAACGACTTGTATCCTAAAATGGAGTAATACCAGACCTAAACCACTGCCCCGTAAGAACCAATTATCTACAAGAATAGATCAATGAAAACCTACAAAATAAACAAGACAACGAGAAGTAAAAGACCTCAAAAACCACTAATCAACTATAGATAGAGACTAAAGGCTACACGAATATCCAATAAGGTACTCCCACATTAAGGGATCCGAACAAAGACGTGATTATGATAATTCAAATGAGTTTCCAAATTCATCGAATGACTACCAATCATAGCACGTCCAGGTGAAGATAAGAAATGATAGACCAAATGCTTCAAAACATCCAAATGCTTTAGAACATAGTATGAAAATATGCTTCAATAAATTAATTTAGCCCGTGCTACCAGGGGAACAAATTCAACCCAAACACCTATATAGGTGATAGGTGGAGTGTCATCTGAAGTAGGAGCCACTAAAGATAGGATAATACTTGATTTCCATTATTAGGGGAATGAATAGCACAATGATTTAAGGGCATCGGGTCTCTAGGATAATGTAAACATGCCTCTCTAAATCAATTTCTACACACTGATACAACATGGACATAATCACATGCATGTAATGTATCCATAGGTGATGCAATAATATATTCTAAGACAATGGATTATCTATAATAAAGAACTAGATCACTAGAGTGTAGGGTCCCATTGTGGTTAGCAACATGATGTTTTCCATTGACATCACCTCATGGGAGTCATTCCAATGAGAAGTTCTCTTTATTACCTGCATATCATCATTTGTGTAGTGGAGGTTGAATATTGCCTGATATCCAACTATGTGAAACTAAGAACCACAGTAAATGATTACACGTTTGATCTAGCATGGATCCACTTTGCACTCTATGAACAGGGGTAGATCCCTAATAGTAATTAACTCATGATTGGAAGGTTAGGGATAACCATTCACATTCCAAGCTACCTCACATTTCACGTACGTCTCCCATAATTGAAACTAACCATTTCAACTTCTCTCTTCTCCATGCAACAACGACCTCTTTCTTGTTGCCTTACTCTTCCCTAGACAAATCCTTGCTTGTTGCTATCTTACTCTTGCCCTCTTACAATGCAATTGCTTAACCCCAACCAACATCATCCGCTACAACTATTACATTATATGCTACTGCTCCTAGTAGGCTATTACTTTATATGCTACTCCTTCTAGATCTACTAATTTAGTGGATTTTATATTAATTTAAACCATTGAAACAAGTTTTTTTATTTTATAGGACATGATATTGTAAAGGAAGGAAATAAGACTACAACACAATCTATATAAGGAAGAATCTAACCTTATCAATCCTAAGTATGGCTTGTAGAGTACCACTTAAAGATGACCTAAAATTAGTAATACTAAGAGTAAATGATACGTCATTGTTACAAGAAAGACATTGACCACTTGCGAGAGGTTATTTTCATGAGAAGGTCAACAACTTTTAAAATGATCATTGGCTAGAAAAATATTACATAGTTAATGGAGAATTTGGTGTGGTGTAACATTTAAATTTTACTATCTTAAGAGCATAGCTTATGCACTTGCGTTGCTTCTATACTTAGGAGTGAGTGGGAAAGAGTCTTGAGCCTAGAGAGAGTGTAGTGCGAAGGAGGAAGCTGTGCATTGTACTTAATCATTATGTATGTTAGTATGGCGATATTGACACCATAAGACTGTAGTAGGTACTTATGTTTAGTTCCACATTCTAATGAACATTCAAATGGATATTGTAAGTGAGCCTATGTTGTGAATTTAAAACTTGAGTTTAGAATGATAAGTGAAGTATCATGACAATGTGTTTTATTATGTCATAAGGCATGGCATGGTATATCAACTGAGTTCTATTAGTCACTATGCATGATTCCTTTGTAAGAGGGATGAGTTATCTAAATGGGAGGAAACATCTTGAAATGCATTAATTAGTCTAGCAACTACTTGTTCACTAACAAGGATTTTTCCCTATGAGGAAACTATGTTTGAAAATAAATAAGTAAATAAATAAATCTATATGAGGAATGATGAACACATGCTTCCCATTGTTAAAAACGTCTTTCATGGTAGGGGAAAGAACTTGAAAGTGCTATAAATGATCAAGAAAAGAGCTAGATACCAAAGTTAGTAAGTACTATGTAGGTATAGAGGATATAATTTTGAGACGTAAGAAGTATAACGCTGAGAAGAGAAGACCTCAAGGACAAATGACTAAATATTTTGGAATGAACTCTTGTAGTAAATTTGTTATTGGTATAAAACGTTCACTAACCCACATGTCAAAACGATGCTCTTTATGAATAGCCATATTTGTAATAGTGAATTGATGATAGAAAGCAGGATTTTCCTTGACCGTGGTAAAGAGAATCCTATACTAGACAATTAACTTGTTTGAGATATAATTTATATAACTTAAAGAAAATAAAGGTATAATGTAAAAAAAAACCATGAAGTAACAACATCACATGACCATCAATTAGCAGTATCTTAGTCAATACTTGTAAGCAGGGAAAATTTTGGTGTGTCAATCTCATGAGTGATGGAATATGTATTGTCAAGCTGGAGTGATGATCAAAGTCAACAAATGCTTGTCTTTAATTATCAATATATCTCAAACGAAATTGTATGTATGACTTAAGAAAGTTTATATTGAACTCAATATAAGATTCACTTAACTAGAGAACTGATGATGAGCTAACATTCTAGCTAGTGAACAAACAAATAGACTATAGTTTATATATATGGGGGTCATATATGGAACTTAGGAAGAATAAATCTATAACAAAAGTGTGTCTTATATTTAATTAAATTAAAAGTGACAATAAAATAGAGTCAAGACACGGTAAGGTGCTTACTAAATAGGGGTAGTTGTAATAAATATATTAATATATTCAACACAATTTAATCAAGTGAAGGTCCAATGGGACCAATATAGCACAAGGTTTTCTATCGGGAAAGACACATAAAAATCATGTCATAAATTCTCCTCATATTTTGAATCATTATAACTTCAGGACGAGTTCTTGAAGGGTGGGTGTATGTAACGCCCCATATCTTGACCTTTAGGGAGTTAGAAGATTGACTATTTACTCATCTTAGTAATTCAATTCTTAACATTTGTTTGGGCTCAGTTAGATTGAGATAGATATTTTAGATATGTACATATTTATATGTTGGATGATATTATTTTCATTGTTATATACTCATGATGATGATAGCTCTTTGGTTTGTTTAAACATGCAAGTTAAAATGTGGAATTTAGGTACGTGGATACTAGTTCAAGTTATGATATGAATGCATAACAGATACCATACATGATAAAAATAAACATGCATTTCTTAAATCGAACGTCAATATAGATATGGATCCTTATATGAAACTATTATGTATATGTATAGATATGAGTTACTGGTGGATCAACTTACAGGTTAATGAGCTATGTGATAGCCAAATGACTGTAGTGTTGAGGTGACTTGCATGTCGTAGACATCAAGAAGATAGTATATGCTATATGTTGTACTTATTATTTAATTTATGATTCAAAATATTGCTATAATTTGTGGTGAGTGTGCTTTTGACAGGACGCAGAACTTGCCCAGAGTGATTGTTTGATGACATGACTCTAAGAATAGTGGTTGCACAACATGGCTCGATATAGGGTGTTGACCCTAGTTCTATAAGGAGGGGTGGAGGTATCTCCCACCGTTTATCCTCTGAAACCTAGAGTCGTGGGAGGGCTGTGTGAAGTCACACTCCCCTAGACGTGTGATGATGACTGCTAGTTGCTTGTTGGGGAAGATTGGTCGAGATGTATGACACTTCCTCTTACGGGTTCTATCTAGAGTTAGGTAAATATAGTTGATGCTCCATCTTAGTCCAATAGAGGAAATGATAGGATGGAAGATGGAAGTAGGTTAGGAAGGAAGGATGCTTCAATGTTAGTTGAGAATGCTGATTGGGGATTAGAGATGCCACTATTGTTTACTCACTTGGTTCCTACCATGTTTAAAACCCTCTTTGATTTCTTATTGATATTTTAAGTTTGACAATGAGTTAGTGATGAATTGGTGTAATTTAGTTCGTTAAGATTATTAAATGATGCATTACTTGATTTGTTGTCCTACATGTCTTAGTGATCATATAGGAACTATGCACTAGAGGCAATGATTGTTTATCGTTAGTACATACATGAGATATGTGTCCGCTAGCTATGCACACATACCCTACCCATGTACACTAGTATAAGTAATTAATGTATTAATTATTAAAGTAAATTATTAACTGTTGAATTGAATGTTTATTGAATATGTAAATTATATTGCATACAAAATATCTAGAAGCATTAAATACCTTCTTTACTTTGAAAGATGGTGGGTATGATGAATTAAATGAGCATGGTGGGGTGTTATGTACATTTTGGGAAAATTATCAAATAACATTTATTAGCTAGCATGAGAAGAAAGACTTTTCATTTTATTTATTGTTGTTTAATGCAAGTCATTTATATTTAGTTTTATTTTAATATTTTCCCAAAATATATAGATAAGGGAGGTTGATGGATAATAATGGGGGTGGTTGAGGAGACTTGGGGAAGGGTGTATGGAAACTTGATAAATAGGGAGGAGAAGTGGTGAGGAAGGGAGGATGGAGAGGTTTGAGCATGATGAGAGGTTGTGAAATTCTTGGAAGATATGATTCTTATGATAGTTTTCGTTGAACATTTGTGCTTTTCTATTCTTGGAGTCACATGCATGGAGGGCCAAGAAACCAAAAGGTTTCTTGGAGCTAGGAAGCTGGCTAGGCTCCTAGTTGGGAGGCAAGATTCCATTGTTTCACTTTGGGAAAGCAGGAAAAGTATGCCTGGAAGCGCCCAGGACTACATTACAACTGATGAGCTTTGACAAGCTAAGGAGGAGGTATTTTTCGGTGGTATTTGGTTATTGATGTTTTGTATATACTTTTGTTTTAAGTTCTAAATCATAGAGTTAACATATTACTTATTTCATCACGTTATCTAGATTTATCATTGAGCAAATGTAGGAGAATTTCGTAAATGAAAATCAATGAAATTATGCTAAAACGAAGTTGTTATTGTTTATGTATAAAATGAAAGATTAATTGTTTAACATCCCGGATGAGTGTTACACACTGCTCTCCTTAAAAAGAATGACTTCACTTGGAATCCAATAGCTGACCAATCCTTCCAAGCCTTGAAATATGTTATGTGCATGAATACGGTCCTATCCCTTCTCGACTTCACCAAGACATTTGTCTTGGAATGTGATGCTTCTGAAAAAGGAATTGGGGCAATTCTCATGCAAGATGGTTGGCCTTCGACCTTCACTAGAAAAGAAATTTCAGACAAACATTTGGGCCAATCTATATATGATAAGGAAATGTTGGCTATCCTGCATTTTGTGGATATATGTCGTTCGTATCTATTGGGGAAACACTTACATATTAAAACTAATCACCAAAGCATCAAGTATTTTCTAGAACAAAGAATTTCATCCCTGAAGAAACAAAAATGGATCACCAAGCTATTTGGCTATGATTATGAGATCATTTCCAAGAAGGGAAATTATAATGTAGTTTATGATACTCTTTCTCGAAAATATGAAGAAGAAGGGTCCCTCTTTTCCCTCTCCTTCATTGTACCTGATTGGCTCCAAGCTTCTCGTCAGGAATGGTTGCAAGATCACAAAATGTCTCTCCTAATCCAACAATTGCAAGAAAATTCTCTAGCCTCTCCAGGGTACTCTTGGCACAATAATGAGCTTCACTAGAAAAGCCCGTCTTTATTTAAGGAAACAGTCACAACTTAAATCTACGGTGCTTTTTGAGCTTCATGCTTCACCCACCATTGGGATTTTCAGGTTTACCAAAACCTATGAAAGGGTCAAACGTTCTTTTTTGGGGATGGTATGAAACACGACGTCAACACCTTTGTGGACGAATTTTGATGTTTGTCAATGCAATAAGAGAGAAACAGTTAAATCCCCTAGAACACTCCAACCAATTGCAATTCCCCCTTCTATTTGGGGGGGTACTTCTATGGATTTCACTGTGGGCCTCCCTAAATAAGGAAACAAGACATTTATCATGGTGGTGGTTGATCTTCTTTCCAAATATGCTTATTTATGTTCTCTGCCACATCCCTTCATTGCATCCATAGTGGACCAAGTTTTCATGGATAATATCTTCAAACTTCAAGGAATGCTTCACTCTATTATATCTGACAGGGATCCCACATTCACCAACAATTTTTGGAAATAATTGTTCAAGCTACAGAGCACCCAATTAAATCTCAGCACCGGCTATCATCCCCAAACTGATGGATAAACTCAATTTGTCAACAAGTGTTTGGAAACATATTTAAGGTGTTTTTCATTTGACCACCACCATTAGTGGGATCAGTGGTTACCACTAGTTGAACAGTGGTACAACACATCATACCATACAACCACCGATATGACTCCTTTTGAAGCAGTATATGGAAAAAATCCACCATTAGTTCTCTCATAGATTCCAGGTGTATCTAAGGTTCAAGAGATTGAAAAAAGTCTTACAGTATGTGAGACCATTCTCTATACCCTCAAAGACAATTTTTTGATGGCTCGAAATAATATGAATTAGCAAGTCGATCAAGGTCATTATGAACATCAATTTGTTGAAGGGGACCAAGTGTTTCTTCGTCTCCAACCTTATAAGCTTACTTCACTTAAATTTGAACATTCTCAAAAGATTTCTCCCAAATTTTATGGTCCTTATACCATTCTCAATCATGTGGGGCCTACTTCCTACCAATTAGCTATGCCCAATGATTGTAAGATCCATCCTATTTTTCATGTTTTATGCTTAAATAAGGTAATTGGAACTAAGTTCCAAACTCAAACCCGTCTTCCTGATTTGGATTAAGAAGGTTCCATTTGGTTACATCCCTAAGCAGTCTTGGAGCAACATGAACATTGTTTGCATCAATGAACCATCTGAGATGTGTTAGTGCAATGGAAATAGACAACTCCAGAAGATGCCAACAAGGAGCCTTCTACCATTCTACAACAATTTCCTCATCTCAATA
>ML797932.1:157867-178612 GCA_009831015.1 Picea engelmannii | reverse complement strand
AGGGGGGGGGGGGGGGGATGTTAAGGACCTAACCTCCCTAACCCCTCATGTAGGTAGAATAGTATATTTTTCATGTAATAAAGGATGAAATTAGTTTATAAGGTCTATTTAATAAATGAGAACAAGTCAATGTAAGAATACCTAATAGAAGCTTCCACTTCTAGAAATATCTTCCACTAGAAGGTTCTTTAGAAGATAGAATTAGTATATCTAAGAGTAGGAGGAATGCAAATTTTTTGTCTTGAGAATTATTGTAATAGAGCAATGCTCTGCTGGAGGTTTCCCCCTTGAATAGGCAAGTGAACATTGTTTCCTATCAATAAATGTATTATTTTGGTGTTGTGGTTTCATATATTGTGTTGTTCTGCTGTTCTTTTCTACAATATTTCTGTTTTTTTGCTATTATAATAGATTTGGTACCTTACAAAGAGGGTGTCTATATGGTTCCACTTTTGGTGGTTTTTATTCACTCTGCATGTGCATTTTATGTATATTATTTTCGGAGAGAATGAAATCCTCTATCTTTCTTGCTTTCTCTTTGATTGTCTTAGCCTTGGAGATGATACCATCATATTTGGCATGTACATCCTCTAGATGAAGTTCAAATTCTTCAAGTATCTTCTGGTGACCTTCCTGAATCTTATCTTATTTCTCCTTTTGAGGTTGCAATGTCACCCCATTTATCAAATTTTGACGTCCTTCTTCAGTTCTGGATTTCAACTCTAATTTTACCTCATCAATATTTAGGGATTCCTCAACCTTCTTGTAAATTTCGTCTTCAAGTCTTTTGGTGGTTTCTTCATCGAATATCCTTTCTTTTTCTTTATTTTGACAATGCTTATTTTCTTCTTTCAATCTATTAACCTCATCCAATATTTTTTTATTATGATTTTTGAATCTACATATCTCTTCATCTTTCCTTTTCAAATCTTCCCTTGAATCATCCTTTTCCCACTTTTCTTGGCTACTATGTTCTTGTTTTATGTTCTTAACCTTCTTAATGAGAGATTCAAAAATGGATCGTTTGTTAGATCCATTTAATTCTGTCACGCTCCTCTCCCTTCTTCTTAATCTCTTCCTTTGCTTATTTTAATTAATCTTGAATTCTATACATTTCCTCCATTTTTGGGTTCCTAGTCCATTTGTTTGAGAATAGTTTTTCAAATTATTCCCATGTGGTGCTTCATCTAGTACCTTTGTCAAGGCTATACCACCATTTACCAACTTTACCATTCAAAGAAACACCTACCCCAAAAGGAGTCACACAATTTTTCTTTATCATTCTCCATCATTCTCTAGGATTCATTTCATCTTTATCTTCATCTCCTATAAATTCAAGTATTGTCATTGATTATTAACTTAGGTATAACCTAAGTCTCAAATTTAAACCTTAATGTATTAATAATAACTATATCAAATAGTTATGATCCTTAATGCCATATAAATTTCTATGTTTTCTCTTTCCAACGGATTTTGAATAATCTCAATCAGACATTCCAATCAAAAGTTATGACAGTTTTAAGTGAACATACCTTTGAAATCTTGATTTGGAGTCCGCCCTCTAGGCCAACCTTCTTT
Organism: Picea engelmannii; assembly: GCA_009831015.1. Taxonomy (NCBI): domain Eukaryota; kingdom Viridiplantae; phylum Streptophyta; class Pinopsida; order Pinales; family Pinaceae; genus Picea; species Picea engelmannii. Next base: position 177,034 of record ML797932.1, on the reverse strand, counting down.
ATGATGTAATTATAATTTTTCACCTCCTATGAGTCTGAAATTTAGACGTATGATATTTTGAAATGTCTTATCTACAATGTGATAGGTTTGACCAAAATTGGGTTTGCCAAATTAAAGTTATGATAACTTTCCCAAACCTTGTTGAATTTTGGCCTATTCTGGAGACTGCACTTTTACAACATGCCATGTGCCCAATATTTGATATCTAATTCAGAAAATTCCACAAAAAATACTATGGACTATACTCTTTCCCATTCAATTTGTCTCATGTAATTTGGATCCTCTATGAATAAGTTATCACTGTTTTACCTGGAACACCTGTTCGAGACTAGTTATAGGACTAGTCAGAAACCCTATCTTCCAAAGGGTGTATTGTCGAAAGTATAATTACCCAGAAGTTGAAATTCATATCCCATGTACCCTCCTATTTATTCTAAACATCCTCCAATTTGACATTTCTTAAGTGGCCCCCCAAAACAGTTATAGGGGAAATTCTAAGATGACTTGTTTGAGGCAGTAAAACCCTAGGATCAATGCTCTGATACCAAATGTAATGATCCAAATGCTTAAAATATTATAAAATAATATAAGTACACACCATTTAAAGAATTTGAGTGTGGAACACAACTCTAAGATATATAAGTTACACAATAAATCCTTAAAGAGTAGGGGAACCCCCTCCAAATAACTAAATACATTCACACATCACAATTCTACTCCTTCCAATAATGAATATATGACCTCTATATATACCTATTCACACTTGCACATGAGGGTCCTTTACCATTAGGAAGACCTTATTACATATATATTTACACATTACATGTCCATTTAGGCCCATATATCCCCCCCCATTGGGGTCATATCCTATACATTTATCCCCATATAGGCTCCCCTTGGGTCATAAAAAAAAACCTAGGCATTAGGCCCTTAATGAATATTAAAGGAATCCAACCACAAGAACGAATCCTTGAACCAAAACACATGAGTCACCTATCAAGGGGATATTTTTCCTACAAGTGGGGATAATGAGTTTGAGAGCACAAAGCATAGGCCATGAGGTCCTCAAAATGGTCGAGAGAGGAACATAGGCCTTAGGCCCTAAATTAAGCTTTCATGCATCCAAGGATAAAACCCAACACCTCAAACCATCACACAAGACCTCCCAAGGTGATGCTTGACCTCTAAGTGGGCATATTGGCACCATTATATTTGTTGATAACTAGGTATTACTCTTTATTCCTTGACCAAGGTTAAGAAATGAAACTTAGGAATTGGAACTAAAAGGTCTCTTCTAAGGATGAAGGGCCATGAGCAAGGCCTTGAACGCCATATGTGACATATGTATCAGATATTTGGCCTTTAATTCGTTATATGGGCAATATTAGAAGGTTTTAAGCACCAAGGTCTGGTCGTGGGGCCCTCAACATGCTCAAGAGAGGAAAATAAGGATTTACAACCTAAAGTATCATTCTAAGCATTTAATTTAAAGAAAAACACTTCAAACCACCAAACTTCACCTCCCATGAGTACCATTTTCCTTTGACTTGGGATATGGATACCATTAAGAATTTTTGATTACTAGGTATGGGTATTTGTACCTTGACCATGGTTGAAGGAGGAAACTCAGGATTTATGTTTTAAAGTAATATTATAAGGTTCAAGGGCCATGAATGATTCCTTGAACCACCACACATGCCCTAGAAATACAATTACACTAGGTAAGGAATCTAGTGTATACACTGATATTAGAAGATATAAGGTATGGAATGCCATGTTGGATCTAGGAACAAATTTCATTATTCTACCTAAGATGTCTTGGAATCTGATGGGGAAACATAAGTTTGTGTACATACCAATCTAATTATGCCTAGAGCAATGATCTAGGTGGGAATTGGTGGCCACCTACCTATTCCAACTAGCTCCTCTTGACAGTTTTTAGTTCAACACTTTCTTCTGTACTTCTTTGTAATTGTGGGTTCTACATTTTCAGGGCTATTTCAATCCATACACATCTTCTAGGTGGATAGTGGTAGCCTCCCACCTAATCCAACTGGCTTATTTTGTATGTTTTCATGTGATCACATCTTTCTATACTTCCAAGGTCGTTTTGGGGCCCTAAATAGTGTTTTTTTGAATCTCCATAGTCAAAATGTATATGGAGTCAAAGTTTGATGGTGTAATGTGTAGTTCTAGAAAATACCTTTCCAACGGGCTATCACGTGTCTAAAAAAAAGGTCGTGTGCAAAATTTACAACCTCGAGAATTTGAGGTACAAACTTACCCATAAGGGCCCACATAACTTTTGATGTTCCATCTTCTAGGGTTAGGTTTTTGGATGTCTAGGGTTTTGGCATTCATGAGTAATGTTAAAAAAGCCTTTGGACCTCATTGTAATCATTCTTCTTAGAAATATGCGTGTAGTAGCCACATCTCTTCTTAGAGATAACTATCACCATTCGAGCAACTGTTTCAGTTATACAGTTTTACAGTTTCATCCTATTTCATTTATTAGATAGAAGACATTTTTCACTGGATATATGTGTTATTCTTCATATCTCCATGTTTATTGTATTCATTATTTTAATCAGTTTCTTCTACTCCTAAATCCAGATCAATGGTATCAGAGTGGTCTTCTCTTCATTCATTTTTCTTTGTGCATGTTCCCGACAAGATCTGGGTATAATAAGTTGGGACTCGAACCAATCAAGTCGTTGCAATATTGGTTGCACCGAGCCCAAAAAAAACCCATGGGGGAGGAAAAGAACAATGATGGAGAAGGAGATCCTTTTAAAATGTTTCTCTAGGAATACCTTGTGCAACAAAGGAACGAAATGATGGACAAATTTGTGCAGATCCTTCGATGATTTCCCACAGGAGAAGCATCTTCATTAAGCGGCCATGCAACCCCCTTCAAGGTACATGTAAATTTTTATATTCCTTTATTTGAAGGATTGATAGATGTAAATGTTGTAGATAAATGGTTAAATATGCTCGAAGGGTATTTTTCGGTCCACAATTTTTAAGATAGGGAAAATATTACTTTTTCACTCCTCAAGGTCGTCCCCCATGTTAAGGACTGGTGGGATACTTACTATGAGAAAAGGGCCATAGAGGAATATGAAATATTTTTGGTTTCCCCTACATGGGACTCCTTGCAGGATTCCATTAAAGAACAATACTACCCTGTTGGAAGCTACAAGGACCAGTACACGAGATGCACCACCGTACGCCAGGAAAGGGACAAGACAGTACCAGATCTCACCAATGTTTTCCATAACCTATCCACCAAATTGGGTATCAAAGACTCTGAGAAACATCTCGTGCTCAGATATCACGACTGTTTGCATAGATACATTAAAAAATAAATGGATTTTTTGGACATTTCCTCATTGGGTATGGCTTATAGATATGCTTTCATGATCGAGAAGAAATTTAAGCAGAAGAGTCGAGAGTTTGGATTTGCAAAATCCTCACATCCGAAGTAAGGAAAAGGCAGCCCCAACCCACAAAGAAAGGGATAGAACAAAGATGGCCACTCTCAGGAAAACCAGTCCAAGCTACAACACAAGAAGGGAAATGAGAATATGAAGAAGGAAATGGGAAAATGGTGTGAATACCATAAAATCCCTTAGAACAACACTAAAGAATGTCGCTCCAAGCATTTACTCATGGCTGATTTGAAGACTTTCAAGTCAGAGGTAAATTTTGACTCTGAATCAAATCCAGAAGGAGGGAAGCTTTAATATAACAGAAATAAAATGTATGCAGAACAGAAATAAAATGCTAGAAATGGTAGAATAACAACAATATAACTAGAACATTCACCACAATAGCACTGAAATGATAAAAGAATAATAACAGAAATAACACTTTGAATATGAAAGCAATGTTCACGAGCCTCTTTGAGGGGGAAACCTCCAGTTGAGTAGAGCTCTATTACAATAATATCCAAGCTAGGGTTGTCATACCCTCAACTCCTATTTATACTAAAAAGAAGCATCTAGAGGAATATCCTTCTAGAAGCGGAAGCTTCTATTAGGTCTTCTTACATCCGCCTTATTCTATTTTACTAAAAGGCCTTATTAATATTGACCTTTATTACATCCGAATATATTGTTCTACCTATGTGTGGGTTAGGACCCTAACATGTCCGCCCCCTTAAAAACAACCTTGTCCTCAAGGCTTGAGATGAGGAATTGTTGCAGAATGGTAGTTGGTTCCCAAGTGGCATCTGCTGGAGTTGTATCTTTCCACTGGAATAACACTTCCTTGATGGTTCTCTGACATAGGCAATGCTCACGCTAGTCCAAAACTGCTTCTAGGTGTAGCCAAATGGATCCTTCTTCAACTAAATTTGGAAGGTTGGTTTGAAGTTGGCACTTAGCTCCAATCACCTTCTTTAAGCATGAAACATGAAAAACATGATGTAGCTTCGAATGGATGGGCAAAGCTAACTGATAGGCTACTTGTCCCACATGCTTGAGAATAGTATAAGGACCATAAAATTTGGGCGCTAGCTTCTGACAGTGCTCGGCCTTGAGGGAATTTTGATTGTAAGGTTGCAGTCGAAGAAACACCTTATCCCCTTCTGCAGATTGACATTCAGAGTGACCTTGATCTGCTTGTTGCTTCATGCGATTCTGTGCCATGACCAAATTCTCTTTGAGGGTATAGAGAATAACCTCTCGAGCTGTAAGTCTTAGGTCAACCGCCTGGACCTTCGAGGCACTTGGTAAGTATAAGAGAATTGACGGTGGCTTCTGTCCATATACTACTTTAAAAGGAGTCATGCATGTAGCTGTATGGTATGAAGTGTTGTACCACCATTCAACTAGGGGTAACCATTGAGCCCACTGATTTTGATTTTCCGAGGCAAAACACCTCAAATATGTTTCCAAACACTTGTTGACAACTTTCGTTTGGTCATTAGTCTAGAGATGATAAGTTGTGCTGAGATGCAATTTGTTGCCTTGTATCTTGAATAGTTCTTGCCAAAAATTGCTTGTGAAAGTTGGGTTGCGATCAGAAACAATAGAGTGTGGCATGCCATGAAACTTGAAGACCTGATCCATGAAAATTTGAGCCACCATGAATGTTGTAAACGGGTGTTGAAGGGTGTAGAAATGAGCATACTTGGAAAGGCGATCAACAACCACCATGATGACTGATTTATTTCCTGATTTGGGTAAGCTAGTAATAAAATCCATAGAGATATCCTTCCAAATAGCAGGTGGAATCTGGAGCAGTTGTAGTGTGCCCAGAGATTTGATTGTTTCTCCCTTATTGCATTGAAACACATCACATTCATAGACAAAATTACGAATGCCCTATTTGATACCATCCCAGAAAAAGGAACGTTTGACCCTGTCATAGGTTTTGGTGAACTCGGAGTGCCCTGCTGTGGGTGTAGCATGAAGCTCAGAAAGTACCATGGATTTAAGCTTTGACTGTTTACTTAAATACAAATGGCATTTGTATTGAAGTTCATCATGGAGCCAAGAGTACCCTGGGGAAGCTAAAGCATTGGACTGCAATTTTTGGATCAACTGCGAAATTTTGGGATCTTGTAGTCATTCCTAGCGAACGACTTGGAGCCAATCTGGGACAATGAATGAAAGAGAAAAAAAGGATCCTTCATATTCATATTTATGGGAAAGTGCATCTGCAACCACATTGTCTTTTCCTTTCTTGTAAATGATCTAATAATCATATCCAAAGAACTTAGTCACCCATTTTTGTTGTTCTGGGGAGGAAATGCGTTGTTCTAGGAAATACTTGATTCTTTGATGGTCTGTCTTAATTTGGAAATGTTTCCCCAATAGATAAGGGCACCATAGATCAATGACATGCATAATAGCCAACATTTCCTGTTCATAAATGGATTTGCCCATGTTTCTTTCAGATAGTTGCTTGCTGGTAAAGGCCAAAGGTCGACCCTCTTGCATACGGACAACATCAATTCCTTTCCGTGAGGCATCACATTCCAACACAAAGGTCTTTGTGAAATTGGGAAGGGTGAGGACTAGAGTGGTGCACATGGCCATCTTCAAGGTTTGAAAAGCTTGACCAATGGCTGGAGTCCAAGTGAAAGAGTTCTTTTTGAGGAGAGCGGTGAGAGGTGCTGCAATCTTCCCATAATTCTTAACAAACTTGCGATAATACCCTATTAATCCCAGAAATCCACACAATCTCTTAAGAGTCTTTGGGTGAGGTCAGTCTTGCATAGATTGAATCTTTTTAGGATCCACCCTGACGCCATCCTTGCCAACCAGATGACCCAAGTATTCTACTTCTGAGGTGCCAAAAGCACATTTAGACTGTTTCAGGAAAATTTGGTGCTGAGAGAGTAGATGGAGAACTCGATCCACATGAGAAATATGGTCTGTCTAGGTTCTACTATAGATGAGGATATTATCAAAGAAAACTAAGACAAAATAGTGGAGAAAAGGATGGAAGACATGATTCATGAGGCTTTGGAAGGTGGAGGGGGCATTACATAAGACAAAGGGCATGACCAAAAACTCATAGTGGCCCTCATGAGTTCTAAAGGTAGTCTTGGGAATGTCCACCTCTTTCATATGTATCTGGTGGTAGCCCGAACAAAGATCCAGTGTAGTGAAGAATTGGGCGCCACTCAATTCATCCAGGAGGTCATCAATGACAGGAATGGGGAATTTGTCTTTGATGGTAAGTTTGTTGAGGGCACAAAAGTTAGGACACATTCGCCAAGAACCTTCTTTCCTCAGAACCATGACTATAGGAGAAGAGTAGGGGATCGTACTAGGGAGGATAGCACCTGCATTAAGGAGTTCCTAGACCATTTTCTCAATTTCATTTTTTGGGAAAAGGGGTGACGATACAAACGGATATTGGGAGGAAGGATTCCAGGTACAAGGGGAATGGAATGATCATGAACACCATGGGAAGGAGGGAGTCCTTGGGGAGTGGAAAAGACCAATTGATGTTTAGAAAGGATGTCTTGGAGGTGTTGAGGGACCGAGGGTGTCTCTGTTGCTTGTATGGCATGGAGTTGGGCGATAACACCAGAATGACATTTTTTAAGCAGCTTTTCCATGCGATGGGAACTAATGATCTCGGGTGAACTAGTGGTGATGCCTTAGAACTTATATTGGTGGAACTCCTAGTCAAATTGCATGGTTAAGTCTTTAAAATCCATGAGAATGGGACCCAAATTCCTTATCCAATCTGCACCCAACACAATGTCACAACCTCCCATGTCGATAGAAAACATATGGGATTTTAGTTGGTAGTCACCAATTTGGAGATGCACATTTTCACAATGCCCTCCACATTTCATGGAACCACCATTAGCAATCATGATTTGGAAATTATTGACGCCATGGATGTAGTAATGAGTTTCTTAGGCAATGCGGCGATGAATAAAATTATGTGTGTTGCCACTATCAACCAGAATAATGACCTTCCGATGCTTGATGTAACCGATTAGCTTGAGGGTTTGGGGAGAAGAGAAGCCAGTGAGAGCATTGAGGGAAATGACTGGTTCTACTTCGGGAGGGTCTGAGGGAGGGGTTATGTCAGTGGATTCAGGTGACTCAGACATAAGGGGAGTTTCTACATCCTCTTCCGAAATATCCTTGGAGATGGCCACAAAAATCTTTTGTTCTTTACACTTGTGGCCCGGGAAATATTTGTCATCACAGTTATAACAAAGGCCTTTGAGTTAGCATTCAACCATTTCATCCTTGGTCAATTTTTGGATCTTTAGTGGAGCAAAGGGACTAGTGGGATTTATTGGTTTAGGGCAAGGGATAAAGGAAGGTTTTTGGTTTTGAGAAGATACAACCTGTTGTGGTTCTTTATCTCTTTTAGTAGCCTCCACCCAACTCTGAGGTCGAGCCATGAGGACATGGGCCCAAATCTCATCCTTGAGGCCACTGATAAAACACTCTCGAAAAAAGGCATCAGACATGCCCTCTGTTCTAAAAGTCAGGCACTCAAAGGCAGTTATAAAGTCTTCCACTATTCTTAATTGTTTCAACTTTGTCAAACAACCCAAATGGTTGGTGTCAGTGTCAAAGTGTTCATAAAGCTCTGCCACAAAGTGTGTCCAAGCAATATACCCTCGATGAAAAGTTTTTTTCCATTGCCACCATTGCCACCATTCTTGATCTAGATGGAGAACACCATACCATAGTTTTTCCAAGTCATCTGTAGTGCCGTATAAAGAGAAATAATGTTCCATTTGGGTTACCCAACTAGTGGGGTCCGAGCCATCAAATTTGGTCACATCCACCCGTGGAAGGCGTAGGTCATGTTGAAAGTGATGGTTATGAAAGTTATGGGAATGAGAGGAATGGTCACCTTCAGGATGTGGAGGTGAGGAAGAGGAAGGGTTATCTATAGGGATAAGCAACTTGATGCATAGTGCTGAAAAGAATGATTCAAGTTGGGTGGTGAGGTCTTGTTTGATTTCCTCCATTGAGGACTGCATGGTTGTATTGATGGCGACAACAATGGCACTGATTTGTTTCACTTCTTGTTGGATTTTGATGAGACCAAATTGCAAGGTGTTGAAGCGAGCTTCCAAGTCTTGGCTACAGGTATGGGCCATGAGGACAGGGGAACTAAAAAGGGGTGGGCGAGGTCAAAATGTTTTCCAAAAAATGATATGGATGAATGTGATAAGGCCGAAGAGATGAATTCAATGGAATAGGTCTCAAATAATGGTGAAAAAAATTCTAGACTTTTTTTTTTTTTTTACACCTACAGAGTTATACTCCAGTTTGAAGAATACTGCAAAGAAGAAATGCCCAAATTCTTAACCAGAAAGAAATTTTCATTTAATTGGCAACTCGAACACAGTTCCTCAGCAATAGATCTTGTTTATTTTAATTTGTTTATGTTTTTTTCCCCCAAGGATAGGTATTCAAGGGTTCTATAGACACGGATTTTCCCTATGCTATAGCTCTCTGATATATGTACGGGGTCCAACAGTAGTACTCGGCCCAATATCTCAGGGCACTAACTAAGGAGGATAGACCATACCCTTAGTCGTACTACCCAACTACCTAGGTAATAGAGAGTATCTTCCCGAGTGTTGTTCTCAGTGACACTATAACAGTCAGGCGACCAATTGGTTTATCTAAAGAGGGCTTCAGGTAATCTAGGCCGATTCGTACATAGGTGTTGTCTAATGTGCTACCACTAGAAGGGGTACCAACATGGGTTACAAGGGTGGACAACAGATGTGTGCTTAAGTGCCACTTGTATTTCCTGTGTGTATGAATCCCTCAACTGCAGGTTTATGTGCGTAACAACAGATCTTTGTGGCTTAAAGACGTCGGAATATGTCTCTACCCTGAAAAAAAAGAATTTAACCCACACTTTTTGTCGAGGAAAGTGCTATGATACCACTTGTAATATACCAAATATAAAATGTATGCTTAAAAATAATAAAATGCTAGAAATGGCAGAATAACAACAATATAACGAGAACATTCACCACAATAGCACTGAAATGATAAGAGAATAATAACAGAAATAACACTTTGAATCTGAAAGCAATGTTCATGGGCCTCTTCAAGGGGGAAAACTCTAGCTGAGCAGAGCTCTATTACAATAATATCCAAGCTAGGGTTCTCATACTCTCGACTCCTATTTATACTAAAAAGAAGCATCTAGAGGAAGATCCTTCTAGAAGCAGAAGCTTCTATTAGGTCTTCTTACATCTGCCTTATTCTATTTTATTGAAAGGCCTTATTAATATTGACCTTTATTACATCTGAATATATTTTTCTACCTATGTGTGGGTTAGGATCCTAACAGAAGCGGATTATCGATGTTGCACCCAGTTTCATTATCGCTACCACCAAAGTCCAGCCAAGCGAACCAGAAGAACCAGAGGAAGGGGAGCACCTCTTTCACTAATAGATGTGGGTAAAGGGGGCTCCACTTCATTTCATTGTCTATAGAGGTAGTCCGAAGAACTTGATCTCAATAGAGGTCATCAAGTGGTTGGACCTTCTGATGACACTGCACCTGCAACCCTACACCATCAGCTGGCTTCGCCAAGGAAGAGATCTCTGTGTCAGACAACAATGTCATCTTCCTTATGACATCAAGCCTTTAAAAGATGAGGTATTTTTTGATATTCCTACCCTTGAATTTTGTGATGTTCTTTTAGGAAAACCATATTTCTGGAAGCGTCATGTTGTGTATGATTCTAGACCCTGCAGTTTTATTATTACTTTGGGCAGAAAATTGTACAAGATACCAGAGGTAGCATGGCCTACTATTATTTATTTAATCTATCCTAAGAAATGCAGTAAGGTCATTTCACATACTGGGAAGTTCATCTTCTTTTTTATTCATTCTCACAGTAATAAGAAGGTCACTGCCACATCCTTCACCTCTACACAGAGCCTCTCTTTGCAGTAAAAGAAAGTGGACAAGATCATGGAAGAGTACATAGACATCTTCTCCTCACCCACCAGGGTACAGATGCACTTCCAAGTCAAGCATCCAATTCATCTAACCCTCGATGCACCTCTGCCTAATGGACCAGTCTATTATCGCTTGCTGATGGAAAATGATGAAATCAAGCGTCTGATCCAAGAGATTCTTCAAAAGGGGCACATTAGACCCAGCTCCTCCCCTTGCGGAACCCTGATTGTACTGGTGCAGAAGAAGGATGAGACCTGGTGACTCTGCATTGATTACAAAGCATTAAACAAAATGACGGTCAAGAATCGATACCCAATCCATAGGATTGATGACCTTCTTGACCAACTCAAGGGGGAAAAGTTCTTCATCAATATTGACCTAAAGTTTGGCTACCATTAGGTTCCCATCGAACCAAGTGATGTATGGAAGATAAATTTCAAATCCAAAGAAGGTCTCTTTGAATGGCTGGTCATGCCCTTTGTCTTAACAAATGAACCAACCACTTTCATGAGGCTGATGGATGTTGTATTGAGACCCTTCACCAACTCTTTTGTGGTGGTATATTTGGATGACATCCTCATCTTCAACAAAACTTGGGAAGAGCACATGCAACATATTCAACAAGTTTTGAGAACTGTATGGAAGCACAAGCTATATACCAACTTGGAAAAGTTCTCCTTTGGCATGAACATAGTCCAATACTTGGGATACATTGTTGATGAGCATGGGGTATATGTTGATCCACTTAATATCCAAGTCATTCGTCACTGGCTAGCCGAGACTGGACTAACCAAGCTTCAAAGCTTCTTGGGACTGGATAACTTCTATTGACGGTTCATGTTGGGATTCTCCCATATTTCATGGGTTCTCAACCAAGTGACCAAGGGCGGTGGCAAGGAAAAGTTTGTGTGGGGGAAGGAACAACAACAAGCATTTGGTGATCTGAATCATAGCTTGTGCTCAGCTCTAGTACTCTCCTTTCCTGATATGAAAGAATCATTCTAGATTGATATGTATCCATATGACTATGTTGTAGGTGTAGTTCTCACTTAGCACGGTCATTTGGTGGCACACCATAGTGAGACACTCTCAGATATTGTTCGAAAATACCCCACCTATGACAAGGAAATGTATTCCATTGTACAATCCCATCTTCAAAGGAAACATTACATTCTGGGAAAGGAGACTATCATCCACACTGATCAAAATCCTCTTCAATTCATACAGACACCGGGGAAGTTTCAGAACGACCACCATCAGAAGTGGTCCACCTACCTACAATAGTTCCATCTCAACATCAAGTATAAGACAGGGAGCACAAATTGTGTCGTTGACTTCCTCAATTGACCTCCCGTGGATCCACTCACTACTGTGCTCCATTCCTATGGACATGAGGCATATGAGTGGCCCCAACTTGATCAAGAAGATCCATACTTCGCCACCACCTTTCAAATATTGGGTACAGGCACGTATGTCATCGATTTTCACATTCAGGATAGACTGTTATGATATCTAGGACATCTCTGTGTTCCTGCAAGCGAGTGTGCAAAGATGATTTGGGAATCCCACTATAGTCGAAAGGAAATCCATTTTGGCGTGGAGAAAACTGTGGTCGTTCTATAGAAACATTTTTATTGGCCAAAACATTGCCAGGACGTCATCAAGTATATCAGATCTTTCACTACCAATGACATTGCCAAGCCAACCATCAAGAAGCAAGTCTTATACACCCCTCTTCCTACCCCTGAGAAGCTTTGGAATCCATCTCGATGGATTACATGTCTGGCCTCCTGTCCACCAAGAAAGGAAATGATTGTGTATTTGTGGTCGTTGATCATTTTTCGAAGATGTCCATCCTCACAACCTGCAAGAAGAACATTATAGCAACAGATGTTGTCAAGCTCTTCTTTGAACGAGTGTGGGTCCATTTTGGGATACCACAGAACATCATCTCCGACTGGGACAACGGGTTCCTCAACACATTTTGGTCAAGTCTCTGGTCACTGTTGGACACCAAGCTCACTAAATCCACTTCTTTCCACCCCCAAACAGACGACCAAACAGAGTTCGTCAATCAAATGATTGTGCATATCCTAGGCATGTACAACTCTAAGAATACGCGTACATGGGATGAGAGTCTCCCCTATGTTCATCACAGTTACAACCGGGCTCTCCATAGATCCATCAACCATAGCCCATTTTAGGTGGGGCTGGGATTTCGAACCTTGGGTCCCATTCATGTTGCACTCCCTCTTGCAACCACATAGATAGACTCTTCCCATGTTTTGTCTGAGATTGACAAAGCCACCATATTCATTGAGTGGATTCATCACATTTGATAACAGGTCCATGAGATTTTGTAGAAAGCCAATGCTAAGTATAAGCAACGCCATGATCAACACAGGGTACCGCACTAGTTTCAGGTTGGAGACAAGGTCTAGTTACATTTACACAAAGAGCATCTTATAGGGCCCCATCAAAAGCTCCACCCACTTTTATATGGGCCTTACACTATCACTAAGGCTGTGGGTAGCAATGCTTTTGAGCTCAATAGTCCACCCTTCCTTGGCTTGCACCTAATGTTCAATGTGGACCTCCTTTAGCCATATTTTCCACCCTTATTGGAAACCTCAGATATCGCAGAACAATTGACACCAAAAGAGCTCAAACCTGACTGCATGGAACAAGAATCCACTAATCAGATAGTGGACACATAGGTCAAGGGCACTCGCCAACAAAAGATCCAACTTTATCGGGTTGTCAAGGTAGGGCAACTCCTCCACCAAGGAAAGTGGCTCACTTGGGGCCAAATTCAAAAAATGTTTCCTCACTTGATGGGGAAACTCAATGCAATGGAGACCATTGCTTCATAAGGGGGGAGGACTGATCCAAGTGGATATTGGTGGCCACCCACCTATTCAAACTGGCTCCTCTTGACAGTTTTCAGTTTAGCACATTCTTCAGTACTTATTTGTAATTGTGGGTTCTACACTTCTGGGGCTGTTTGAATCCCTACACATCTTCTAGTTGGATACTGGTGGCCTCCCACGTAATCCAACTGGATTATTTTTTATGTTTTCATGTCAGAACATCTTTCTCTACTTCCAGGGATGTTTTGGGGCCCTAAACAATTTTTTTTTGGCTCGCCATAGTCAAACTATAGAAAATATTTTGATGGTACAATGCATATTTCTCAAAAATACCTTTCCAACGAACTATAACGCACCTAAAACAGAGACCGTATGCAAACGTTACGACCCCAGGAAGTTGAGGTACCAACTTACCCATAAGGGCCCACATAACTTTTGGCATTTCATATCCTAGGGTTAGATTTTTGGATGTCTAGGGTTTTGGCATTCATGAGTAATGTTAGAAAGGCCTATGGAGCCTCATTGTAATCATTATGTTCAAACAGATGCGCGCAACAACCGCATCTCTTCTTATATATAGCCACCACCATTCGAGCAAGTTTTTCAGTTCTACAGTTTTACAGTTTCAACATATTTCATTTATTCAATAGAAGATATTGTTAACTAGATATCTCTGTTGTTCTTCATATCTCTGTATTTATTGTATTTAGTCTGTTAATCATTTCGTTCTGCTCCTACATCTGGATCAAGGAATAATATAATAAATTTCCAATTGCATGCCATTTGGGGGTTGACATAGATATTTAAGGGTAATTGATATCATGGATGATATAGAACCTTATTATGCACTTCTCGATATAGATTATCCTTTCATTAATGATTCCACATTGAATCTCGAGAAAAGATAAATTATTTTTGAAGTTGAAGGAAAGTCTGACAGAACCATTAGACCCAACCTAGGTTGAGAAATTTGTTGAACCAATAGACAATTATCTCCCTTGTAGCATGGAATACTAGTTCTCAACTTGAGATTTGGAAGCACAAGGAATACATCAATCCAATGATCAATGAGAACCTTATATGACATGGTGTTTCCTAATTTTACATGAACCGTCTTGAGAACAACACCTCAAATCATCACACATGACCTCCTAAGGGGATCCTTAGCGTTCAAGTGTATATATGGGTGTCATTAAGAGTTTTTGAGTAGTATGTATGGGTCTTGGGGCCCTTGACATGGTCAAGGGAGGAAACCTAAGATTTAGACCCTAAAGGAAAGTTCTGGGTATATGGGGCCGTAAATAATTCCTTGAACCACCACATAAGACCTATAGAGGTTAAGCTTGTCATTCAAATGGGGATATTAATACCATTAGGAGGTCTTGATCCCTAGGTATATGTCTTGGAGCCTTAAACAAGGTTGTGGAGTAAACCCAACCCTTAGATTCTAAAAGGAAGATTCTAGGAATCTATGGCCAAGAAAAATTCCTCAAACCACCACACATGACCTCTAAGGGGATCATTGTCTCAGTGTGGGGATATGAATTCCATTAGGGGAGTTTTAGAACTAGGTATGGGTATTAGCACCTTATGCATGCTTGAGGGAGAAAACATGGACCTTAGGATATAAATGAAGCTTCTAGGCATCTATGGTTCATAATGATACCTTGAACCATCAAACAGGGCCTCCCAATGATATCATTGGCCTCTATGTGGTATATGAGTACAATTAGGAATTTTTGAGAACTAGTCATGGGTCTTTGGGCCTTGTACATGGTCAAGGGAGGAAACTTGGGACTCAAGCCCTAACAAAATATTATAGGAATCAAAGGCTAAGATTGATCCCTTAAGCCATAACACAAGACCTCTCTAGGGTATTGTTGGTCTATGAGCGGGAAAATTGGTACCATTTGAAAGTTATTAGTTCTAGGTATGGGTCTCGTGGCCCTAGCTATGGTCATTGGAGGAAACATGGAAAGAAGTCATTGAAGGAACTTCTAGACATTTAGGGATAAGAAGGATGCCTTGAACCACCACATATGACCTCTCAATTGTATCCTTGACCTTGTAGGATGATATCGATGACATTGGGAGGTTTTGAGTATTAGGTATGGGTTTTTAGGCCTTGGACATGGTTGAGTAAGGAAACCTAGGGTGCAGGCCCTAAAGGAAGATTTCATGTGTTTAGGGCAAATAATGATTCCTCAAACCACCATGTAGGACCCACTGAGGGTTTTCTTGACCTTTGAGTGGGGATATGGGTGTCATTAGGAGTTTTTGAGTTCTAGGAATGGGTCTTAGGGCCTTGGACATGTTCAAGGATGGAAATTTGAACCTTATGCACCAATGAAGCTTCTAAGCACCTAGGGCCAAGAAGGACTCCTTAAACCACCATACATGACCTCTTGAGGGTATCCATGGCCCAAGAATGGGTATATTAGTGCTATTAGGATATTTTGAGGATTAGGTATTAGTTTTGAGGCCTTGACATGGTTGAGGGATGAAACATAGGCCTTAGGCTCCATAATAAGCTTATAGGCGTTCATGGCTATGAATAACACCTCAAACCATCATACACAAATTTTCAAGAGGAATCTTAGCCTTAGAGTAGGGATATGGATTCCATTATGAGGTTTTTAATATTGGATATGGGTCTTGGGTCCTTAGACATGGCTAGGGGAGGAAATTGACATCAATAAACTCCTCATACAAGTTAGATTCAATGTGATTCCATTATATTCTAGACTTTATGTAAATAATTGAAGGGATTGTGTGTTAAAAATATTATATTTAAACAGCTTGAAAATCACAATAAACAATGATGAAAAGATTAATAATGTTAAGATTTAGCTATTTAAGAAACTCTACTGATGGGTTATATAGGTCTAATACATTAATTCTTGGGCCTTGAGGTGTGGTAAAATAAGGACAAAAATTTTGTCTCATAGAGTACTAGTATGTCAGGGAGCTATTATAGAAATTTTATACGACAAACTACAATCCTTATTCAACATCCGTGGAAACTGGTATAATTCCTTTAATGAAGGGTACATCTAACCAAGTAGATATGATATTATATCGACAACAACTCGGAAGCTTAATCTATATGACCAACACAATATTAGTATTGAATTATTCGATGACCATGGTGGAAAGGTACATGTATTCACCACACATTGGAATGTATTCACCAATGTTACCTTTGTTTTAGCATGTTTTTATACAGAGGAAAATGATCTAATTAAAGGGTGACGCCATGATTTAATACGAGGATTCAAGATTAAATTATTTTTCATACAATCTAGTAGATAGTTAAGGTCAATGCCGTGTGAGTTAAAAAATTAAAAAGTGGATCGGTTTCTCCCAGACTCTTGGGACCACCGACTATCGAATGTCAATGACTTGCTGGGGCGACCTTCCCTCTGGCTTTGTGATTGTATTGTCTGACCGATTGACATTGACTGTTAACTGTGACTATGACACAGTATCAGTAACACCACAATTAGAATCCTTCAACAGAAGCCATTGACAACTGAGCTAAGCCATCCATGTATGCACGAAACCGTTCACTCACTGCACAAAGCACTTTCTGGGGGTTGGGGGTCTATCTATAGTTGAGTGTTTTCTGGCGAGAGGTGAAGGGCGGAAAACGTGTTGCCCAGACTTGGCATTTTAGTCTTGATCTTTCTCTCACAGCTAAAAGAGATGCCCAACTCTAGGGAGGCTTGAGGCGTGCTTGAATTGCGCTCAATTAGCAATTCGGGTTTGCCCTGTGCGCGAGAGTTTAAAGGGAGACCAGTAGCCTTCTTTAAGTTGTTGAGATATTTTTTTTACTCTGCGCTTTCCCAACACTTTTTGGCGGTCAGCGAACTGCCAGGGCACGACTGTTTGGACCTTGGGGGCAATGGTTGGACGACGTTTTCTCAGCGTCTTTCCCCACCTGTGTTGGATCCAGCCAAATTTTTCTCTTAAATTTAGTGCCTTTTGGATGGAAGGAATTCATCCTGGTTGCTTTAACGGTAATTAATATGTGTGATTCATGGTCAGATCCTTT
The DNA here is from genome assembly GCA_009831015.1 of Picea engelmannii. Lineage (NCBI taxonomy): Eukaryota > Viridiplantae > Streptophyta > Pinopsida > Pinales > Pinaceae > Picea > Picea engelmannii. The sequence goes on along the minus strand of ML797932.1, from coordinate 159,682 downwards.
TTGTTGCTTAAGAGTTTCCCTATAATAGTTAAATACTAGCACAGCTTCTAATTTGCGGCTGGAGAACGCCGAAAGGTATAGGAAAGACTGAAAATGAAACGAAACGAAAGCAGCATTTCAAGCAGAGGGAGAGGGAAATGGCGATCAATCGGGCACATCATTAAAGCCGCTATTGAATCCCTTGATTCTCCCGGCAAACAAACAAGATGGAGACGTGAGCGACCGATAGTTGATATTCCAACTCGACCTGTCTCCAAGCCCCTTAGCGAGACTGAAACGCACTGTCAGCCAGAAAATGAAAGTCTCTACAGTTGAGGAAATCTAAAAGTGGTAATCTCAAAGGTTAATCATTTAAACGTGGCAATCATATAGTGTTACAGTAATTTCTTAATATGATTAGGTAAATGTTAAAAAATAAACAGGTTAACTGATGCATTCAGAAATACAAAGAAGTTATGAAGAGCAAATCACATTCATTGATTTGGGAGGACGACTAAGAATATGCCAACATCTTCAATTGTTAACCATAAGATTAGAATTTTAGATTAAAAAGTGATTAATTGTGCCCATTGGCAATAAGGTGTATGCCTTTCGGCGTAATAAAGGATATTTAGATGTTAAAAATCATTTGTTATTTAAACTATAAATGTTAAATGTTATAGTGAAATGATAAATGTTAAAGTTTAGATGTTATATAAACAAAAATTAAATGTTACATGTTATAGTGAAATGATAAATATTAAAGTTTAGATGTTATAGTGGAATGATAAATGTTAAATGATATTTAGATGTTAATGCTTTTATTATTGACCAACATCCTTACGTGTTTAAATTAAGAACTTTTTGATGTTGAATGAATTATTAATTTGATTAAAAATACTTCTGTGGTTGGAGTTTTCATGATTGGTCGGAAAAGCCACAGTTTGGTCAATAGAGTGTCGACGTTTCGGATCCAAATCAGGATCCATCTTTACGACAATGAACCTGGGTTTAGATAATGAGAAGATTTGTTTTTAAATACTGGAAATTGGTGTGAAAACTAAGTGTCGGCTAGATTGTTTTAGTAAAAATTCTTTTCAATTTAATTAGGGTTTATGTTATTTGGTAAAAAATCCTTTTCTTTATTATTTAATTAGGGTTTTGTTTGATTGTTTTGGAATTATTAAATTATTATTAATTCAAACATTAATAAACTTTGAATTAATAATAATTTTATAATTTCAAAGTTTATTAATGTTTGTTATATTGAATTAGGGTTTCAAAGTTTATTAATGTTTGTTATATTTAATTAGTTCATGTTAATAAATTCAAAGYTTGTTAATGTTTATTAATGTATAGTTTCAAAGTTTATGTTTATCAAAGTTTATTGATGTTTATTAATTAGTTTATCAAAGTTTATTGATGTTTATTAATTGAATTAGGGTTTCAGAGTTTATTAATGTTTGTTATATTGAATTAGGGTTTCAAAGTTTATTAATGTTTGTTATAATTATTAATTAGTTCATTAATAATTTCCAAGGTTTATTAATGTTTATTAATGTATAGTTTCAAAGTTTATGTTTATCAAGGTTTATTGATGTTTATTAATTAGTTAATTAATAATCCCAAAGTTTATTTGTTTATTAATAATTTCAAAGTTTATTAATTGTTTGTTATATTTATTAATTAGTTTTTAAGAATTAATTGTGAATTAGAGGGAGCCAATTTTCACTTAATTCTAACCCATTATCTCTGTTCAGGTTGCTAGGGTGTTTACGGATTTCAATGGCTTCTCTAACACGACGTTTGAAGAAGTGATTTTCTTTGGCGAGGATT
>ML797932.1:116923-146069 GCA_009831015.1 Picea engelmannii | reverse complement strand
GTTTTGTTTTTACTGTAAAGTGAAATTCTAAATAAAAAAAATACTTTTATATGTCGGAAGTTGAATAACTTGTGAAAATACAGTTTTTTTTCTCATAAAACAAGCAAAAGTGTAACCCACCTTCATGATTTCACCCCCATACATATCATAACATTAAGTTATATCTTAATTTGTAGCTGCATAACAATAATTAAATCCAACATACAATAGTAAAACACATCTATATAGATTAGGTCTTGCAATTACAAGAAAATCAATAATCCTACAGAAATGGAAATAATCAAATAAAGATACATATCTGTAACAATTATGATAGAAAACAAATGGAACAACCATGTTCCTCCCAACCGTAGATACATAACAACCACGATTACTTGTCTTGATCACCCCCTTGCTCGACCATGACTCCATAAGGTTAAAATGAGCACCACTCCTTAGCAACTATCTCTCTGAAAAATTCATAAAATCATTTTCACCACATCATATGTGCTCATAATAGAAAACAATCATTTTCCCCCAAACATACTAAGTAATGCCCTGCCTCCCACATATGTTGTATATATCGTTTTTCCATTTCCTAGAAATTTCCATTCCTTTCCCTCGGTAAATTTGTAGCTTTACAAATCCCCAATTTTTAGGGGCTGCCAGTGATAGAACACAACTTATGACACTTGTAAAAATCAACTCTGAGTTAACTCAAACATATTCCCCACTCATGGAGTCATAGTCAACTATTTTTAACCTGCTTTTTCCATTTGTTTTCTAGTATTTAATTTATTAAAATATATGTCTCATACATGCATCCATCAAAAGAAGGTAGTTCTAAAGTGAAACTCTTTTCCAACAGTTAAAAAAATAATAATTACATACTTCCACAAATTAAAATTAGAATTTCCATAAATGGAAATTTATTTTTAAAACAACAACTTTAAAATAAATTGTTTTGAATATTTTAGGATGTCACATCATATCCCCCTTAAGTACAACATTGTCCTTAGTGTTCAAATTATGTCTCGGAATTGAGTTGGATATGATTTCAACATTTCTTCTTCCAACTCCCAAGTAGCCTCCTTAGGAATAAAGTGCTTCCATTGCACTTTTATCTAGGCAATGGCTCTCTTCCGACGTATTGTTTCTTTCTTGTCCATGATGCATAGAGGTTCCTCGTGGAACTCGCCTTCTGGTTCCACCTGCAGCATGTTCCAATAAATGATGTCAGTGGGATCATGAATATATCTTTTTGATAATGAAACATGAAAAACATTATGAACTTTTAAATTTGTAGGGAGTGCTAGTTGGTATGCCACTGGTTCGATTCGAGTTAAGACTTCGAATGGACCACAAAATATTGGCACAAACTTGGAACAAATTCCTAGTTTTAGGGAGCTCCTCCTTTCTTTGAATTTGAGATATACATGCTCTCCAATTTTGAATTCCTGATGTATCCTTTTGAGATATGAATATATTTTTCGTTGATCTTGTGCCTCTTTCAAATTTTGTTGTACCCTTTTGACCATATTTTCCATTTATTGGAGAATTTCTAGTCCAACCATAATCCTGTCAACTGGATTATCCCAATCGATCAGGGTTGTACATTTCCTTCCATATAAAAATTCGAAGGGACTCATCTTAGTTGTTTCCTGATACCCATTATTGTATGTGAATTCAACTAAGTGCAGATACTCTTCCCACTTAGTTGGTTTTGTTCTTACATACATTTGTAACATTTCTTCGATAATCTGATTCGTACATTATATTTTCCCATTCGTATATGGATGGTAACTGATGCAGGAGCATCCCTCACGACAAGCAAAACCAACGTGGAAGCAGAAGACAGCTGGAAAATGTCCAGCGCAAGTTTTTGAATTTTTAAAATTTTCCCTTGAAGTTGATGCGTTGAATATAAATGAGATCATTTATTTGAGGCGCCTTGGTAAGAATGTAATCAGACCTTGAGCCATACGCTCTCGTCTGAGATAGATAGAGGCATTTATAGAAGTAGTTGCAGGTAGATAGAATTAAATTCTTAGATTAGACAATTTTTAGAGTGTAGGAGGGAAACCGGATATAGACACCCTCATTTGTATCATTGTAACATGAAGCAATAGGAGTTAGAAGAATCTAGAGCATAGGAAAATAGCAGAGAGTTGTAGAAAAACACCCATGTATAGATCTAGAATTAAGAGAAGAAGTTGATTCAGATTCATGGCTGTTCTGTTACTCTCTGTGTATGTGTGTTGAATGCTCTAATGTTTCTCCCTGTTAGGCATCGTTGTTATGTTGTGCGTATGATTTCATGTGTTAAGATAGGAGTCTAAGAGAAGGTGAAGTGAGTTACGATTGTTTCTCTATCTGAGCCAGGAGATTCCTGCAATGTGTGCTGTTGAATTCATCCGCAAGGAGTGTGTTGATGAAGGCCCAGTAGTTAAACTCTTGTTCTCAAAGCTCTCAGAAGTGAAGTGGGTTGCTAAAGCCATGCAAGGAGTGCGCAGGCTAAGAAAATTCTCAGTTGTAAATTTGAGCAAAGGAGATCTAAGACTGCTGCTGTAGGAAGTGCGCAGAGTCGGAAGGATTAAACACTTGGGAAGTTGTTGAGTGCTGAGCGCAAGGAGTGCGCGCAAGTTCCTCTGAAGAATCAGAGTGGGAAAGCTCAGGAGGTATAGCACCTTTGTGATATCATTATCGAAGACTGCACAGGAGGTTTTCCGTGCCAAGAAGTCCTTAAGAAAGAAGAAGAGGAATCGACGGTCAGGATTCGTAGAGGAGATCGACAAAATCTCGTCAGCCATTAGATCTTAGGAAGTTGCGCAGGGGTTAAGTCCCAGCGAGCAGACGAGGAGTCCTGGAGGAGTCATCGGGATATCAAGGTCATCGTGGTTTTGTTAAGGCAGAGAATCGGGACCTTGTGGTTCTCAAAATCCCGAGGAAGGATCTCAGCCATTGATCTTGGCAGGAAACGTGTCAAGGAACCAGGGAGTCATCAGGGTTCATCTCATCGGAGAATCGGGGTTTCCGAGGACATAGAACTCTCGCATATTGGAATCGCGATCTGCGATTTCCTGATGGGAGTTTTGAACCTTCCATCGGCAAGGAAGTGTGGCAGGAGATCCTGACGAGTCGGAGTTTGGAGGCATCGGAGTTTTCTAGGGCAAGAAACTCGTGCATGTTGGAATCGCGATACGTGATTTCCTGATAGGATCGGAGCCGTCCATCAGCGAGGACATGTGGCAAGAGATCCCGGAGATTCGGAGTTCAGGATATCAGGGTTTTCGGAGTCGTGAAACACCTGCAAAACGAAATCACGATCCGCGATTTCCCAACACGGTCCGAGCCATTGATTTGGGGAACACGTGTCTAAGGATCCGAAGGAGTCGGAGTTTGGCATTTCGGGGTTTCCGCATACAAAGAAATCATTGCATTTGAAGTCGCGATTTCGCGATACCCGATAAGGCGACGAGGAATCGGTGACGTGGAGGAGAGAGCTCACACGTGCATCGGGGATCGACATTTTGGGATTCTCGGTGACGAGAAAATCACGCCCGGAGAAATCACAAAATCCTGAAACGCGACGGTCCCATAGTCATAGCATTTAGTGGAGGACAGGTGTCATCCGTATCGGGTTTCGGGGCTTGGAAGGGTCTATGGACGAGTGCATTTGAAATCGCGAAACTCCGATACACGATCTTCCAATCATCACTGGAGTGTGGGCCATAGGCGTCATAGTAAGGGACAGGTATCAGAAGGTCAATCCTTGAAGGGAGACAACGCTAGGTGGCATCGGAAATCGGAGAATCGAAAATCCCATGGGTGTAAGTTCTATGCACTCCAATTCCACGAATTCCGAAATTTCGATAGGGGAAAGGACCATGGTCTTGTGGACCAGCAGGTCACATGCGGAAAGAGTTAGCCGGAGGGAGCTAAGGGGTGCAGACGGTGCCATCGCAAATCAAGAATCGGGGATCTGTGAGGTGAGCGATTCGCGACCTCGTAAGTATCGATTTCCCGATGGGGAAATTCCCGATAATAGCAAGGAAAAACCGTTGGTGAACTTTCATCGGGTTTCGGGGATTTGTGAGACCCGATCTCGTGAGTGCAGGACTCGCAATCACGTGAGGCCCGATTTCCCAATAGGACAACAAGAAACCATAAAGAGCATTCTGTGGGTGTTGAGAACTCCCGATAAGGGATTTGAAGAGTATTTCAGCTCTTCGGGCCAAAGGAAGAGAAGGTCCTGGTGGGAGTAGACGTGGCCTGGGTGGCATGTTGGCATCAAGTGGTATCAGAGCATAGAAAAGCTTCTTTGCTTTCTATAGTAGAGGACAAGGAGAATTCACCATGCCACCAAGGAGAAGGGGTAGACAATCACCCGATCCAGAGGAGGAAAGGGAAATGTCCAGAGACAGAGGTAGGCAAGTACAGAATCCAGACATGGAAAGAGGAATGTGAAATCTTCGTGCCAGAATGGAGGACATGGAGATAAGAAAAAGGTGAAACGTTGATGTAGGAGATATCAGTGAATCTGAGGATGAAGAGGATGTTGGACGCGGAGGAGAAGAAATCCCAACAGAAGATGCAGCCAATGAGCATTTAATTAAGGCTATCGCTCGAATGAGTTCGAAAACAAAGATGGACATTCCAACTTATGAAGGGAGTCTGGATGCAAAAGAGCTGCTAGACTGGATTAGAGCTCTTGACACTTATTTCGATTATGAGGATATCGAAGATGATAAGAAGGTCAGACATGCCATCACAAGATTAAAGGGACATGCAGCCTTGTGGTGGGATGAACTACAAGCTGACAGGCGTTGCCAAGGCAAGCAGGAGATTAAGAGCTGGGACATGATGATTGCAAAGATGAAGGCAAAATTCATTCCCAGAGATTATCAAATTTCTCTATTCAGGAGGATGCAGAACCTGAGACAGAAGCTGATGACAGTGAAGGAGTATACTGAGGAATTTTACAGGTTGAATATTAGAGCAGGTCATCGCGAAAGAAATAACGAAAAGGTGGCCAGGTATATGAATGGCCTGAGGTATGAAATTCAGGATGAACTAAATTTGGCGACCATCCGAACGGTGGAGGATGCTTACCAATTGGCTCTGAAAGCTGAGGAGAAGCTAAGCCGTAAACAAAGTCATAGGGGCAGAGGCAGAAGTCAGCCCAAAGGCAAATCGGTTGCCCAAGATAAATACAAGAAACCAAAGGATGACTAGAAGAAACCTCAGACTCAGACAGAGAGAGGTGGAAGTTCGCAGCGAGGGCGATATGATGAGCAAAGAGAACAACATACTGAACAGAGAGGAGGATATGCTGATAATAATAGGTTTCCTCGTACTAGAGGTAGAGGAAGAGGAAGAGGTGGAGTAATCACATGCTTCACATGTGGAAATAATGGGCACAAGTCAGTTGACTGTCCAGATAGGAAGAATGATGGAGGAGAGGCTCACATCGCCGAGGCACAGAGGTGAGATGTTGAGGCAGAGTACGCTGAAGGCGGAAGATCGTTGGTGATGCAAAAAGTCCTTTTGACGCCAGAGAAGGATATGGAGAATCCAACACAGAGGAACAGTCTTTTTAGGACTGCTTGCAAGACCAAGGGTTGGGCATGCAAGGTCATTGTGGACAGTGGAAGTACCGATAATCTCGTTTCAACCGAGATGGTAGAAAAGCTGGAGCTGGAGACAACTGATCACCCAAATCCATACAAAGTCTCATGGCTATAGAAGGGACATCAGGTAAGTGTCACTAAACAGTGCTTAGTTGACATCAAGATAGGAGGATATAATCATAAAATACTCTATGATGTTATTCCTATGGATGTATGTCATTTATTGCTGCGTAGACCATGGCAATATGATAGAAGTGTAATTCATGATGGGAGGAAGAATACATATACCCTGGAAAAGAATGGGAGAAATCATATGTTGTGTCCAATTGAAGATAAAGAGGTGAAGCCGGAGGTAGACAACACAGTACTTCTCATGAGTGGGAAGGAACTTCTTATAGAAGTTAAGAAGAAGGAGGATCCACAATTCTTTGTGGTTAGAAAACCAAAAATTGTTTTGACTAGCACAAGAATGGACAATTTACCAGGAGAAGTTCAGGAACTACTGGAAGAGTTCGCTGATATTGTAGTGGATGAACTACCTCGTTCGTTGCCACCGATGGGGAGTGTGAGTCACCATATAGACCTCATACCAGGAGCTAGTTTACCAAATAAAGCCGCGTACATATTGACGCCGTAGGAGAATGAAGAGGTTAAAAGACAGGTCCATGAATTGTTGGACAAAGGTTTGGTCAGGGAAAGCTTGAGTCTGTGTCCTGTTCCAACCGTACTCAGTCCGAAGAAAGGCGGAGGCTGGAGGATGTGCACTGATTCGAGAGCCATCAATAAGATAACTATCAGGTATAGATTCCCATTGCCGAGGATGGATGATTTGATGGATTGCTTAAGTGGAGCAAATTTTTTTTCAAAGATAGATTTGAAGAGTGGATATCATTAGATTCATATGAGAGAAGGTGACGAATGGAAAACAACATTCAAGACAAACGAAGGTTTGTATGAATGGCTTGTCATGCTGTTTGGCTTGACGAATGCACCGAGTACCTTTATGAGGTTGATGAATGAAGTCCTGAAGGATTTCATTGGGAAATTTGTCATCGTGTATCTGGATAACATATTGGTTTTCAGCAAAACAAAGGCTAAACGTCTGAGACATATGGCTATTGTGATGAAGAGATTACAGCAAGAGAAGCTGTTGATAAATATGAAGAAATCCTCATTCATGAAGACATAACTCATTTATTTGGGGTTTGTTATTTCTACAAATGAGTTGAGGATGGATCCAGATAAGGTGGAGGTAATTAAGAATTGGCCATCACCGAGAAATATTTTCGAGGTGAGGAGTTTTCATGGTTTGGCTAGTTTCTACCGAAAATTCATTAGGAATTTCAGTGGAATTAGTGCAGCATTGATGGATACAGTGAAGAAAAGACATAAATCTTTTCACTGGATGGAAGAGGCTGAGAAGAGTTTCAATTTGTTGAAACGAAAGATTACAGAGAAACCGGTTTTGGTGTTGCCAGATTTTCAGAAAACATTCCAGGTAAAATGTGATGCAAGAAGATTTGCCATAGGAGTGGTCTTGAGCCAGGAAGATAGACCGATTGCATATTTCAGCGAGAAGATGAATGAGGCAAAAGAGAAATACTCCACATATGATAAAGAATTCTATGCCATCATACAAGCATTGAAGAAATTGAGGCATTATTTGATTCCAAAAGAATTTGTTTTATATAGTGATAACCATGCATTACAATTTCTGACTCAATAGGAAAAGTTGAATCAGAGGCATGTTAAGTGGGTTGAATACATGCAAAATTTCACTTTTTTGATAAAACATTTTTCTGGTACTGCTAACAAAGTTGCTAATGCTTTGAGCAGGAAATGTTTGCTGTTGCAGGAGTTCAAAGTCAGAACGTTAGGCTTTGATGACATGAAGGACATGTATGCAGATGATTCAGACTTCAAGGAAGCTTATGAAGCAGCTAAGAATCTAGTTCTCAGAGACAGAAGCCAGTGGATAGAGTATGTGATCCAGGACGGATTGTTGTTCAAAGGCAATCAACTGTGTATTCCAATTTGCTCCATGAGGGAGAACTTGTTGAAGGAGAAGCACAATGAAGGATTTGCTGGGCATTTTGGCCATGATAAGACATTTGCAAAGCTGAGTGAGTCATACTTTCGGCCAGGGATGCAGTCAGAAGTCAAGAAGTTTATGGATAGATGCAGAATTTGCCAACATTCAAAAGGAAGGAAACAGAATGCGGGTTTTTATCAACCATTACCCATACCTAAGAGGCCGTGGGATGAAATTAGCATGGATTTTGTATTGGGATTGCCGAGGACACAAAGAGGTGATGATTCAATCTTTGTGGTAGTTGACAGGTTTTCTAAAATGGCACATTTTATCCCATGCCAGAAGACCAGCGATGCGACCCACATCACAAATTTGTTTTTCAAAGAGATTGTGCTACTCCATGGATTACCAAAAAGCATAGTTTCAGACAGGGACACAAAATTCATAGGGCATTTTTGGAGAACATTGTGGAAGAAGATAGGAACTAATTTGATGTTTAGTTCTTCTTATCATCCTCAGATGAATGGACAAACAGAAGTAGTCAACAGAAGTCTGGGAGATTTGTTGAGGAGCCTGGTGACAGAGAACCATAGCAGCTGGGATAGCATATTACAACAAGCAGAGTTTGCTTACAATGACTCAGTAAATCAGAGCACAGGGAAAAGTCCATTTCAGATTGTATATGGAATGCAGCTGAGAGGGGTTTCTGAATTGAGGGATTCAGGACAGACTGATACTAGCAGTGCTAGTGCAGGAGAATTCGCTGAAGCAATGATGGAACTTCACAGCCAGGTGAAGGAGCGAATGTTGAAGTCAAGTCAGGAGTATAAGCGCAGAGCAGATCAGCATCAAAGACAACTTCAGTTTGAAGTTGGTGATCTGGTTCTGGCACATTTGAGGAAAGAAAGGTTCCCGAGGGGAACATACAACAAGATGAAGATGAAGAAAATTGGGCCATGCAAGGTATTGAAGAAAATGGGACAGAATGCTTATGAAATTGAGCTACCAGATGGCATTGGAATATCTTCGATATTTAATGTTTCAGATTCATATCCATATAAATATGATGAAGCAGGAGTAGAAGGTGATGATCAACCAGAGGTCTAGTGGCAGAAGCAGATGCCAGTTGCAGAGAAGCCACAGATGGAGCAGATACTGAACAAACACGTGGGTAAGAAAACCAGGAGGAAAGAATATTTTGAATATTTGGTTAAGTGGAAGGGTCATCCAGTTGAAGATGCCAGCTGGGAAACTGAAACAGAGATTCAGAAGCATGGACATACCATACAGGAGCTCATGGACAGGAGCCCATGCAAATTTTCAAGCGAGGGAGTATGATGCAGGAGCATCCCTCACGACAAGCAAAACCAACGTGGAAGCAGAAGACAGCTGGAAGACGTCCAGCGCAAGTTTTCAAATTTTTAAAATTTTCCCTTGAACCTGATGCGCTGAATATAAATGAGATCATTTATTTTAGGCGCCTTGGTAAGAATGTAATCAAACCTCGAGCCATATGCTCTCGTCTGAGATAGACAGAGGCATTTATAGTAGTAGTTCCAGGTAGATAGAATTAAATTCTTAGATTAGACAGTTTTTAGAGTGCAGGGGGGAAACCGGATATAGACACCCTCATTTGTATCATTGTAACATGAAGCAACTGGAGCTAGAAGAATCTAGAGCATAGGAGAATAGCAGAGAGTTGTAGAAAAATACCCATGTATAGATCTTGAATTAAGAGAAGAAGTTGATTCAGATTCATGGCTGTTGTGTTACTCTCTGTGTATGTGTGTTGAATTCTCTAATGGTTATCCCTGTTAGGCATCGTTGTTATGCTGTGCGTATGATTCCATGTGTTAATATAGGAGTCTGAGAGAAGGTGAAGTGAGTTATGATTGTTTCTCTATCTGAGCCAGGAGATTCCTGCAAGGTGTGCAGTTGAATTCATCCGCAAGGAGTGCGTTGATGAAGGCCCAGTGGTTAAACTCTTGTTCTCAAAGCTCTCAGAAGTGAAGTGGGTTGCTAAAGCCATGCAAGGAGTGCGTAGGTTAAGAAAAGTCTCAGTTGTAAATCTGAGAAAAGGAGATCTAAGATTGCTGCTGCAGGAAGTGCGTAGAGTCAGAAGGATTCAACACTTGGGAAGTTGTTGAGTGCTGAGCGCAAGGAGTGCGTGCAAGTTCCTTTGAAAAATCAGAGTGGGAAAGATCAGGAGGTATAGCACCTTCATGATATCATTATCGAAGATTGCACAAGAGGTTTTCCGTGCCAAGAAGTCCTTAAGAAAGAAGAAGAGGAATCGACGGTTAGGATTTGTAGAGGAGATCGACAAAATCCCGTCAGCCATTAGATCTCGGGAAGTTGCGCAAGGGTTAAGTCCCGGCGAGAAAACGAGGAGTCCTAGAGGAGTCATCGGGATATCAAGGTCATCGTGGTTTTGTTAAGGCAGAGAATTGGGACCTTGTGGTTCTCGAAATCCTGAGGAAGGATCTCAGCTGTTGATCTTGGCAGGACACATGTCAACGAACGAGGGAGTCATCGGGGTTCAGCTCATCAAGGAATCAAGGTTTTCGAGGACATAGAACTCTCACATATTGGAATCACGATCCACGATTTCCCGACGGGAGTTTTGAACCGTCCATCGGCAAGGACGCGTGGCAGGAGATCCTGACGAGTCAGAGTTTGAAGGAATCAAAGTTTTCCAGGGCAAGAAACTCGTGCATGTTGGAATCGCGATCCATTATTTCCTAATAGGATCGGAGCCGTCCATCAGCGAGGACACGTGGCGAGAGATCCCAGAGAGTCGAAGTTCGGGATATCAAGGTTTCCGGAGTCGTGAAACACTTGCAAAACGAAATCGCGATCCGCGATTTCCTGACACGGTCAGAGCCATTGATTTGGGGAACACATGTCCAAGGATCCAAAGGAGTCGGGGTTTGACATTTCGGGGTTTCTGCATACAAAGAAATCGTTGCATTTGAAGTCACAATTTCGTGATACCCGATAAGGCGATGAGGAATCGGTGACATAGAGGAGAGAGCTCACACGTGCATCGGGGATCGGCATTTCGGGATTCTTGGTGACAAGAAAATCATGCCGGGAGAAATTGCGAAATCCCGAAACGTGACGGTCCCACAGTCATAGCATTCAGTGGAGGATAGGTGTCATCCGTATCGGGTTTCAAGACTTGGAAGGGTCTGTGGACGAGTGCATTTGAAATTGCGAAACTCCGATACGTGATCTTCCGATCATCACTGAAGTGTGGGCCATAGGCGTCATAGTAAGGGACAGGTGTCAGAAGGTCAATCCTTGAAGGGAGACAACACCACGTGGCATCATAAATTGGAGAATCGGAAATCCCAAGGGTGTAAGTTCTACGCACTCCAATTCTACGAATTCTGAAATTCTGATAGGGGAAAGGACCGTGGTCTTGTGGACCAGCAGGTCACATGTGAAAAGAGTTAGCCGGAGGGAGCTAAGGGGTGCAGAGAGTGCCATTGCAAATCGGGAATCGAGGATCCGTGAGGTGATCGATTCGCGACCTCGTAAGTATCGATTTCCCGATGGGGAAATTCCCGATAAGAGCAAGGAAAAACTGTTGGTGAACTTTCATCGGGTTTCGGGGATTTGTGAGACCCGATCTCGTGAGTGCAGAACTCGCGATCATGCGAGGCCCGATTTCCCGATAGGACAACGGGAAACCATAAAGAGCATTATGTGGGTGTTGAGAACTCCCGATAAGGGATTTGAGGAGTATTTCATTTGTTCGGGCCAAAGGAAGAGAAGGTCCTGGTGGGAGCGGACGTGCCCTGGGTGGCGCATTGGCATCAATAACTTGTGTTGAAATTAAGATTAGTACCCAAACCTGCAAACAATTCCTTTAACAAATTCGATGTAAATTTAACATCTCTATATGAAATCACCATCTTAGGAATCCCATGCAGTCTAAATATCTATTTCATAAAAATTCCAGGGATATTAATTTCTTTGTAAGTAGATTTCATAGGTATAAGATGTGCAGACTTACTTAGATTATCAACCACTACCATAATTGAATCGTTTTTTCTTTGAGCCTTAGGAAAACTTATAGTGAAGTCCATTGAAATAATTTCCCATTTCCATTCAGGTATGGGCAGAGGTTGCAAAAGACCTGTCATATGTTGATTCTTGGCCTTTACCTGTTGAAAATCTAAACATTTAGACATGTATTCAGTTGTTTCATATTTCATATTAGGCCAGTAAAACTTTTTTCTTAAAGTTGTTATCATTTTTTGGTATCTTGGTGTTATAACCCTAATTTGCACTTGGCATGCATACCTGGCATCAGGACATCTAACTTGCTATCTTTACCAAGCCATTATTGAACAACTCTTATAAAAACCATGATTTTGAATGTGTGCATGCCCTGAACCATTACTGCCCGTGTACACACGCTTGCTGAGCCACTACAACCCTCGCACACTCACAAAATATCACGAAAAGTGGAAAATTGCATAGGATACTAGTTTCTAGGCTGTTACTTAACCATTTGACTGCCCATAGCAAGTCACCCCAACCGTTACTATCCCTTTTGGCCTATAAAATAAGGGGTTGGGGTCCCATTGCAAAGGGAAGCATGAGAGCAAAGAAACTATGCCCATTTTATCAATCCCCCTTTGCCCCAATTGCAAAGCCCTTACAATTTCCCTAAGAGAGAATTGAGGAGGAGAAGAAGATGTGTAAGAAGTTGGTGCATGGTAAAGAGGAGCCTAGGACCAAGTTCAAGGAGAAGTGTTGGTCTCATTTTGTAAGTGACAATTGTGAGATTAATATAAACAAGTACTTTTTCCGTCTCGCCAAATGATGTCTTAAACTTATATGATTTGTTTGCACTTCTTGTTTATGATGTCTAACCCACTAATCCACATGTAAAATGCATGCTTGTAGTTTCTTGTTTGTATTTTGATGAATGCAGGTAAGGCTTGGGAGGATATTTATAGTCAGGAAACAACCAAGTGCAAAGGGATCGACAATGGTTGCAGAGTTTTTGGTAGGCCTACCGGATCCCTCTCTCTTGTCTTTTATCTATGATTGTGGGGTAATGTTGGGATAGTGATTAAAAGTAGGAGACTTTAGATGGTTAGCTCTGCCTACACTTTAGACCCTTTGTGTAGTCCGTAAAGGGGTTTTCCTACTATATTAGAATTCGTGACCATACTGGGGATGCCTCTAGGGTCTTTGGGGATATTTATTTTTGGGTGATTTGAATCGATTTATTCACTGTTTTCTAAGTTTCTGCAAGCTTCTTGTATATTTAAGGGATGATGGTCTTCCATACTAGTACTCCCTTCCTGTGCTGGACTGTTGTTTTTCTCACTTTTTGAACAGTTATAGAGGTGTATGCAGCCTGTAGTGGGCCTGCACGCATGCATACGTGCCCTGCCCTTGGACAACCCGCGTACATACACTAGTTGTTGAAGTGTCAGTAGCGTGCTTGTTGAGAAAAAAATTGTAAAAATAAGAGGTAGTCATCCTCTTCCCTATCAGGAGTCACACTTCTCAGGGGTTTTCTTGATCTGGTCTTGGTATCTATTATAGCAGTCTGTAGCCTAGGTCTGACTTCAGTATAGCTTTCTTTTGATAAAAGATTTCTTGTGTTTTCTTTAATAGGGTTTTTAGACAAGTTGATGAGTCTGCTTTGATCTGTCTGTTTGGTTTTGTCAGTGACCCCCTATGATACGTGATTAGGCTAGAAGCCATTTATTGGTCCTTTCTTGTTGTCATTTTCCACTTTTTTTCTTTGAAAGAAAATAAAAGAATTCATTTTCAAATTTCTTGTTTTGAAGCATAAAACAATAAAAAAAATCTTCCATTACTTTGTTTGGTAAAGTAGTTTAGGTTAGTTGTTTTGTTTACCAAGGAAAGAGAAAGTTTTCTTAAGTTCTTTACTTGAATGCTTAGTACATTAAGTATCTCATAGTTGAGAAAAATGTTTTTTCAAGTATTTCTTTTCAAAGATTTGAGAAAAGTAGTTACGAAAATTTTGGTAAAAGAGTTTACATTGGCAAATGTTTTGTTAAGAAGAAGTAGTTTTGCTTCTAGTTTCATCTTATGCTCTTCTCTTTCATCTCTTAAAAGAACATCATTGGTTTCATTTCTGTCCCTTTTGACTTAAGACAACCACTAAAATTAATGCTTAATTAAAAGTTATTAGAATTTGTGTTTGTAGGGTCTATCAACACAGTCTAGGTTAGAGCCTTGGTTTAGGATTGGAGAGGAAACTCTTCAAGGCTACAAAAAAAACATAAGAGTCTATGCTAGGGATTTCTTGAAAGTCTAGTAACCGTGAAATTTATTCGAGACCCCCCTCTAACACAGGGGATAAACACGAGTTCGCGTGTGGAAAGGTAGTAAAGATAACCCCTCCAAAGCTTGACCAAGCATAGTGGGGAACGCATATAGAGGGCTTATCTTGGGATTTTGTTGATCACACTTTCCAGGGAGCTTAGTGGGTCTCCAATCCGTTTGAGGTCCTCAGTAGTCTTTTGGAACACTTTATTTTGATACCCTTGATAGGTTTCGGTATTGATACCCTGCTCATTGCAGTCCACCCGACTGTCGACTGTACCCGCCTAGTGATTGTTCGTGCGCTGGAAACCTAGTTGCCTTTATCTTAGTGACTTACAAAGGTGAGTGTGGGTGTATACTGGGGTATCTAAGGAAAACATCGGGCCATGCTTTGTAGAGTATACCTGGAGGATGCTTCCGTATTCGAGTTTCACTTGCACCGATAAGTTGCTCTAGTGTTGGCTATTGTAACTGTTCTTCCAACTACCTAGTGATCTTCTTGTCTTATCTCATAAGAAATTTTACTAGTGTGTGTTGGTTTTTAAAATGATTATAGAAATAACTACTATGTCATTGATCTTCTCTCAAAGTGGAGGATCAGAAGCTCCGCTGGTCGCAAAGGAGTTTGGGCCTGTCGCCGGTTGATCTCGAGGCACCCCTACCACTGCTAAGGTGAAAACTACACCAACAAGGGTCTTTTAAGACAATCGAGTTACAAGAAATTGTGCCCGACTCATCTTCGACAGGAGAAAATTTGATTCTGGATGAACCAATCATTTCTAAACTCAGAGCACAACCTCTTGGTCTGTATAACCCTCCAATCAATGATCTATCAGTGCACATCATCTTACAGGTTCAACCTTACGAGCATTAGGTAGCGTCACAAGTAGCGATGGAAACAAATGATGCTACTTATTTAGGGAATACCCATATTCCCTCTACGGTTGTCAGGACATGGAGTGTTCTACCTCCTAACCAACCATCGTCGGTTCGGAACACTATGGTATCTACTACTTCTTCCTCGGGTAATGGTCCAATTCCTTCTATGGCAACGATCACTGCTCTGTTCACCCATAGTGCGACAGGCCCTTTGTTCTCATACGGGATGCCTGGCTTTGGTACGAGCACTGTCCTTTCCCACTCCCCTCTACAGACTTTAGGTCTCAGGGCATGGAGCTCCAATGCTCCTCTACAGGGATCTATGGGGGGCACTTCAGCTCCCTATAAGGATTTCCCTTATAAAGGGGGTCATATACCTCCTTCGTCTCCTTCGCTTGGCGGTACTCATGAGCATTCCGTCGGGACGAACGTAAACTATAGTTCTTTTGGAGCAGGTAGTCAAGGAATTCCTACTTATAGCATGCTGGTAGGTTCAACATTGTCCTCTTTTTTCAACATGTTTGGTAACAACACATTCTCATTAGTTGCCATCTCAGTCGGGGGAAACCCCGGTTATGGACAACAAAATCCTATGTAGGGTACTATTCTTGCATAGGGGGCAAACTTTGGAATTCCTTCCTCACAAGGACCTTGGAATTTGTGGAAGGGATCAGTTCCCTTATCATGGATGCCAACCGGGGGGAACCCCTTCCATAGTCAATGGAACCCTGGGAAAGGCTCAACACGTATGCCCGTCGGATCGGTAGGGGGAAACCCTTCCCAAAATCCTTGGAATGCGATGCAAGCCAAACCCTTTACGTCCTATTATAGGAGTTAGTCAATGAAGTCTTGACAAACCTAGAATCCGTATGCTAGTCAAGGCCATGGTTATTAGTAGAACCCTGGCAAGCAACCTAACGTTTCTTGGCAACCTAGTGCCAGCCAAACTCCAAGCTCCTCTTTCTTTGGTTACAATCAACAACCCAAATTATTGTTTTTGGAAAATCTGTACTTGCCAGACTTGACAAGGTTAATAAACGACCCCATTTGTCATGATCCATGTTGGCCTCCTATGCTGACCAAGTTGCCTTCGAACATACCAAAGTTCGAGGCCAAGCCTAATGAAGATCTAGGCGATCATGTGACTACCTTGCATTTATGGTGCTCATCCAATTCTTTGAGAGACAACTCCATCCAGTTGCATTTGTTTCAACGCACTCTCATTGGGAGTGCGAAGGAATGGTACATCGAGCTCGATCGCTCAAGATACTCTTCCTTTGGCGAATTGGCAATGGCTTTCTTAAACCATTTCTAATTACCCATGAGATACGATGTTGGCGCTGAATTGCTGGCCAACTTTGAGAAGACAAAAGAGGACCATATCTCAGATCACATCCGAGAATGGAGACATCGGAAGAGTTTGATAAAATTTCCAGTCCCACCAACATTCTTGCTTGACTGGTTCCTTAAGCAGGGATGATTTTAGGGGCTAAATTTCTCTCATGGGATAATTTTCCATGGTTTTTCCCAAAAAAATATTCGCTATTCTAAAATTGATTCACCGAAATTCTATAGGATAAAATTATTTTACCTTAAAAATCGCCAAAAAATTATACAAACTATATAAAATCCTTAGAAATTTGAATATTTTTACAAAAATACCGCCAACATTTTATAGTTGGCATATGAATGATTAGTAATATTTGCCAAGGTTTCTATATTTTAAAATAAATTTTCATCCTTAAAATCATCCCTGTCCTTAAGTCTTTGGTACCCCAATTATCTAAATACATCGCAACCTCGGGGGTATTTTCAGAGGAAGAAACGATAATGAGAGACCAACAACTAGAACTGATTTACTCTCAGTCTGGTTTACTTTACAAAGTTTTTCAAGATGCACCACGGTCGATACTTGAAAATACCAGACATAGATCTAGACCACATGCCCATGGTATTGTAGGTTCAGTGCAAATGAAACCCGCTGATCAGGTGTCGAATCAATTGGAGTAATTGTCAATACAACAGACAACGGCCAGCCAGACCATTGGTTCGGCTACTCCCTCTACTCAAACGTCGGATGTACACAGTGTGCAATCGACAAACCCGAAGGCCACCCAACAACCCGATGGAAAGAAGAAACATCGAAAGTAGGGTAAGGGGGATAAGAATCCTACCAATAATGTTGGTGAGGGAAACAATGAAAATAAGAAGTCGAAGTATCTATGTAATCTCTGCAAGGAAGACCATCTGACTCACCAGTTCCCTCGTCTTGCGAAGGCCCATAATTTATTGGCACAACAGTAGCCTGCCATGTTAATGAATCCATTTCTGCATGGGAAAAATTTAGTTCAAGCCTCTTCAAGCGCGAAAGGGGCCGGTTAGGGACCCCCTCAATATTCGAGTAATCCTTCGTCCGCGAACATGTATATGATGAGAGGTAGCGTTGAAATAATGACTAGGACGTGTGACTACAGAATGCCAAACAAATCTGAGAAGGGTAAGGAATCCAAAAATCAACATCTTCCTCTCCAGATTGAGAAGACGTTGGGTGAAATAATGACACGCATCCCCAAAGGTGCATTCAAGAAAGTTTCTCACAAACCAAATGCAAGGGTTTCCCATTACTAATATGTGGTGGAGGATTTGTCACAAACCCATTGTGCAATGTCATCTTTGGAAGTCCTCTAGCGCTGCCCTTCCCAGAGAAAGGGTCTGTTAGCTGCCTTAGGATCTGCTGAGACATGTTATCCAGGAACGATCATGCTTGATACGATTGACTTAAAACCTCGTCTTCCTTACCACGTAGCATTTCAGATAGTAGCGACTTACACCAAGAAAACTTTTACTCGGAACATTTTTCTCATGATGGTTGAGGAGGGAGCCTCAACATGCATGATGTCTTTGGTGTGTTGGAAGGCCATTGGCCAACCCTTTTTGTCTCCATCACCTACTCTTCTTACTGCTTTCGATGGTCATTCTTTCTGACCACATGGAATCATTCCTTCTTTTCCTGTACAGTTAGGAGGGAAGACCATGTGCATCAAAGTTGAAGTGGTCAATGCGTCTCTCGACTACAATATCTTGTTAGGAAGGAGTTGGACCTACGCTATGCAAGAAGCGAAAGTTTTCGAGGTCTTGCTATTTCCACATGAGGGCTGGATCATGACCATTGATCAGCTATCCTTCTCCCGTCCCGACCCTTCATCAAGGGTATCCACAGTCCCGATGATTGATAACCCTTAGCATGAGATCGTCAAAGTAGGGGTTTGTTTGTGCCCACCTTTGATGGGTACCTTCGATTACCCACCTCCGACCGACAATGTCCATTTCATGTCGGCTGTCCCTGACTAGCCTAGGGCCGAAATCTTTCAAATATCATCGTTTCTCACAAATTACTTTAACGATCCGTGGACTCTTCCTTACCCATCAGCCATGATGGAAGGGACAGAGAACCATGGCATGGCCATGCCTTTGTCCATGAAATAAGTTGCGTACTCTATAGTTCAACAAGCTTCCGCCGACCCTGATCCGAATCCCACACATAAGTTGGATCCGATTCTCGAGCCTACATGGGTTTAAGGTTCCCTCGCCAATACTGATTCTTTAGACTTAGTATTTCCCTCAAACGAGGCAATTATTGAGGCAATGACTAGTCCGGACAGACCCTGGGATGATCTTCATCACAGATCTTACTTCCTCCCAGAGTTAGAAGAATTGAAGCAGGATAATTCACTCTGACTATGACTGAAGATAAGGCTTGTCGTATCAATCCTTTGGCTATGCACATTGTTTATTCTGAAGGACATATGGAAACCATTGCTCAAATGATACCTATCAATATCTCCAGAATCGTTTGCGTCATGGAGAATGTCTTCGTCGGAGCGGACTGCTCCCCCGAGGGGATTCAAATCTACATAGATTTATTTAAATAATTCTGCGATGTGTTTTCTTGGTCTTACGAGGAAATTATAGGCATAGATCCAAGAATCATCGAACATGAAATCACAACATATCCTGATGCTAAGTCAGTTCGGCAGAATCTTCATCCAGTCAATCATAGGAAAGCAGTAGTTATTAAGGCTGAAGTAGAGAAACTTATCTAAGATGGTTTCATCTACCCCATCCAATTGACTTGATGGGTGTCAAATCTTGTTCCAGTCAACAAAAAACAGGGTATGATTCATGTATGTACGTACTTCCATGATTTGAACAAGGCCTTTCCAAAAGACAATTTCCCCATGCCATTTATTGACTAGATAGTCGATGAATGCACAGGTTGTGAACCCTTTTCTTTCATGGATGGTTTTTCGAGATACAATTAGATACAGATCAATCCCAAAGACCAACACAAAACCACTTCCATCTGTCTGTGGGGTACATTCTCTTATCAGAAGATTCCTTTTGGTCTGAAAAATGCTATAGCTACGTTTCAGCGAGCCATGTCTTTTTCTTTCCACGATCTCAAACACATAGTAGAGACTTATTTCGATGATTTATCATCATGATCTCGCAAGAGAGCTGATCATTCTGCACACCTCCGACTTATCTTTGATTGATGTCGCTAGTACCGGATCCTCTTGAACCCAAGCAAATGAATTTTTTGCATCACATCGGGATGTCTTCTTGGTTTCATAGTTTTGACAACATGGATCATGGTCGATCCTCTAAAGGTTGAGGCAATAGTTCAGTTGCCTCCCCCGTGCACAATCCATCAGCTTCAGAGTCTACAGGGAAAAGTGAACTTTTTACGGCGTTTCATCACGAACTATGCCGTGATCACAAAGGGTTTTATGCATTTACTAAAGAAGGGTGTTCCTTTTCAATGGGATGAAGCTGCTCAACACTCTTTTGAAGAATTTAAATGTGCCCTCACGTCTACCCCTCTGCTTCGGCCACCCAATTAATTGTACTTGGTCACTGCGGAGTCGACCATCGTTATGGTCTTGGTTCAAGAGGGTGATTTTCTCTCAGAATATGTGATTTATTACCTAAGTCGAGGCTTGGTTGGACCAGAACTCAATTATTCCCACATTGAAAAACTTGCATTGGCAGCAGTTCATGCTGTCCAACGATTTCATCATTACATCTTGTTTCGCAAGACCACCGTCATTGTCGTTGTGAATCCTTTTAAACACATGTTGAAATGACGTGTAATTGGTGGAAATATCAATAGATGGATAGTTGTCCTCCAGGAATTCGACTTGGATTTTGTTTTGGTGAAATCAAAAAGTTCGTTGGTCTTTATGGAACTCATTTAGGAAATTCCAGTCAAATCAGGTGATGTTATACTCGAAGAGTCACCTATCAAAGGAGACATGTTTTCTGATCGTGTCTTCAGACCCCTAGTACGGAGATATACTAGTCTATCTCCAGACTTTGAATTTCCCTACCTTTGCTTCTCGTGATGAGCATCGCCATATATGCCATCAGGCCAAAAAATATCTCATACCCGAGAACACTCTGTATCGTCGAGGTGTAGATTGCATCCTTCACCGGTGTCTCATCCATGAAGAAAAAGAAATCGTGCTTAATGATTGCCACACTGGAGCATGTGGCGGTCATTTGTCTGGGTTGGCAACAACCCAAAAAATTCTACGAGCTGGTTACTTTTGGCCGACATTCATCAAATATTGTGTTGAATCGGTCAAGAAGTGCCACTCATGTCAGATCTTCTCTCGGAAGATGAGGGAACACCCCACTCCCATGTTTCCCATCATCCCAATTGGTCCCTTCACCAAGTGGGGCATTGATTATGCTACATGCAACCCTCCTTCCACAACGTGGCACCATTATATCATCATAGTAGTAGAATACTTCATGAAGTGGATCAAAGCTATGACAACGTTTAAAGATGATGGTGAGATTGCAACTCTCTTTTTGTTTAACCAGATAATAGCAAGGTTCAACATCCCAAGAGAGATTGTCATTGACCATGGCAGTCACTTTTAGAACAAAATGATGTTCGAGTTAACATCAAAACTTGGGTTGAGGTAAGAAAATTCATCAACCTACTACCCACAAGTGAATGGTCAGGTGGAAGTTGTGACTAAATCCCTTAAGACTATCTTACAACAAACGATCGATTTGTTTAGGTCAAATTGGCATTTGATGTTGTATTTGACATTATGGGCCTACTGAACGTCTATTAAGATTGCAACTGGTTTCTCACCTTTTCAACTCGTTTACGGGCTGGAAGCAGTCTTGCCTATAGAGTGCCAGATCCCCTCTCTAAAGTTGGTAGTACAGTTATTGCCAGACACTTCACCACTTAAAGAACGTTTATCTTGAGCAGCTCGATGAGCAGCATCGGGTTACAGCCTTGACTAATGAGGCTCACAAACAAAAAATCAAGTTTCAGTATGATTGGTCCGTCCGTCCTCGAATTTTCTCTGAAGGTGACCTTTTCCTAGTCTATGACCAAGATAATAACCCCTGGGGGGCAGGAAAGTTCAAACCCATGTGGTTCAGACCTTTCATCATGAAGGAGGTTCTAAAGAAGGGTGCTTATTGTCTGGTGGAATTTGAGGGAAATTCTTTGGCGGAGCCTAGAAATGGGTTCTACCTCAAGAAGTATTACTCATAGGTGGGTCTCCTTGGGTGACTTCTTGTAACATATGTATAGTCCTTTACATTCTCTTTTTAGTTTTTTTCATTTTGTTTTATGGATGTGTTGTTTTTGATGTCATATTTTTCACTGTGGCAGATTTCAAGTGAATCAGAGGTGTTCGTTGGGTTCGCAGACGGCCCTAGCCAGCACACTTGGAGGCTTGCATCCGCAGCTTGGGTGATTTTCACACCTCAGGGCCAGTTCTATCTTCAGGAGGTATCTGTTTAGGTGATGCCACATGTTGTTCCTGAGTTTATACTTTAAGGCTTTAAAGTATACTGTCAAGGAATCTGAAAGTAAAGAGGGATCGGGTATAAGAAAAGTAAGATAGTTCTTTAGGTAAAGAAGCTATGGTTTTTTTTTGAGTTGTCCTTGTCTAGCTTCCAATCGGTCTTGGGCACTTATGGCCTGTTCAATGGATGCCCATGAACGTTCAAGTTCAACCCGGGTGGTGGTTGTCTCAAGGATAGTATTAAAAAGGGTTAACGTGATGCTAGTATGATCTATGATTCTGGGTTCTATGTTAGATTGTCTTGTGATGGGAACAATCATGAGGAAAAGAACGCTTAAACATGTGTTATTTTTTCATTTTTTTTAATTTTGTTGTTTCTATTTTAGATCATATGAGAGAAGTTCCCAAATTTGAATTAATAACATTACTATTTTAGAGGTCGTTTCCCGTTCCTGAGTTAAATTGAAAATAATAAACGAGATAGAGGAAAACATCAAGCTGTTTAAACAACGTGAGGAATCAATCATGGAGTTATCTCACTTTGTTACAGAAGAAGAAAGTAGGTGATAAAACTTTAATGAAGCATAAAAATATAGTGATCTGAATAATCCACAAGTCTTGTGCCTACTAACAACAAACATAGAGGAAAATCTGCAAACAATTAGACAATCAAATAAAGCATAACCATAGTAGATGTTGTACTAAATTGTAGTTTAAACATTCATCAAAGGTATATAAGAAATGACAAGATAATTAATTGTAATGAGTGTTAAGTAGTTGATAGCATTCAATTCCATTAATATAGCATACAGTTGTTGGAGGGAAGGCTTGAAGAGAACCTCTTTGTATAAATATTTGTAATTTTACCCAGTAGAGGTTGTCGATGTTTATTATTGTTGTAGATAGAGGAGAACTGAGTAGTATCTGAATCTATCTTGTATAGGTTAAGGAGTAGTGAAGAACAATGCATGTATGAAAACAAGTTTCATTTTGATAAATATAACAGATAAATATTGTCCTAAATGTGTCTTGATTATGTTCCTATCTGAATGAATGGTAGAATTTTTGTTATTGTTCAATTCTTTATTAGTTATGTTCTTGAATCCATGACTGTATTTTCTTTCTTGAATGTATGATTTATTGTGAGGAGTAGATAAGTTTCAATTGTTTCTTTTCACTGAGCGAGTGCAAGGTGTGCATAGTGTCTGCAAGGAGTGTGTGCCCAAGTCAGTTTCGACTCGAAATCTCTGAATAAATAGTGAACCTTATATGTATGAAAGGAGGGCATCTACGTCTACAAGGAGTGCATGACATAGTTTTCATACTCAAAATATCGGGAAGGATAGCGTGATTTCAGTCACAGGAGACATAAGTGGTTGGAGAATAGTCGCAAAAGGTGTGAATCCATTCACAAGGAGAAGTTAACTGGTGGATGAAAGTTTGTTGCAAGGTGTGCACAGACCAGGAATTCGACTAAGTGTCGAAGAGATTGTTCAGAGGAACAAATCGAAGAATAAAAGCTCAGGAAGAAGAGAGACATAAATCTTCAAGGGAAGAAGTCCCTAAAGTATTCACTGAGATTCAGTGAATGAGATTCGTTCTCAGGGGAAAGGTGTATGATCCTAGACCGTTAGATATGGTAAAGCTACACAAAGGATATTTGTGGAGTGTTTCAGTACTTCAGAGTTCGAAAATTTTGGGAACTTGACGACAGTAGAATTGTGAATTCTGAAGTCGTGATTCAATCCTAACTGTTGATCATAGGAGAGCACGTGGAAACAGATTAAGGATTTTGGGAATCATAATACCGAAGGTTTGTGGGTGGAAGGCTTGTATTTTCATGAAGTTGTGAATTCCGAACCCTAGTGTAGCCAGCAAATCTAGGGAGACGTGTGGAGGAAGTTTCGAAATTTAGAGGAGAGTGTTTCGGGAGAAGCCAAGAGGAGGATTCAGGATATCCCCTAAGTCCGAACCACGAAGAGGTAATCCCACAATCATAGTCATGGTCACTTGTAGAAGAAACTGGTGTGTGTGGGTAGAATTGTTTCGATTGCCCGTGGAGACCCAAGGAGTCGCTCTGACTCAGAAATTCAAATGATCCAATACCGAGAGGTCAAGAAGCCCTTTGGAGGGAAGGGGGTATGCATCAAATTTATATGTATTGTATCTTAGGAAAATCGTAAGTTTGATAATCTTGGAAAACCTATCAAAGGTAGGAGGAGAATCTTTTCAGATTCCACAATGGATAACCTATATAATCAATTATTTCTATGATTCTCTAGAAAAAAGATCGCTGAATCAACCATAATAAATTTGGTATAAAATACCTATATATAATAATAGGTCGAAGACAAAAAGAAGAACCCTGGAATAAGTAAACATGTTATCTGATTCCCAATGAAGTTTTGTAGCTTAACACTGATAAAGTGCATTGATATACAGTTTATTTTCTAATTGTTTATTTCTACAACTCTTCTTGTTTACCATAGATTTTTCTAGCTATGATTTATATATTCATATTTGTTGAGAAATACTGAGAGGGGGGGGGGGTGAATCAGTATTTTGAGCAATCAATTAATTTTATCTTTTCTTTCACTGAAAACCTTAGGCTACTTTGTAGAGACCAGCTATTGTATAGTCTTAAGAAAACAAGAGTGCATCCAGAGATCTTATTATGAATTTCTTCATTCAACAGATGTCTATTAAGCAGTAATTCAGTGCAGTAATAACAAAATAAACCAACGCACATGAGTAAGACACATGAACGCCAGGATTTAAGGTGGAAACCCAAATTGGGAGAAAACCACCGCTGTCGTTGTCTCTGTCTTCAATAATTATTATTAAGAAAATGTTTTACAACATTGTACTAGTGCAGACTCATACTAGTACGCAGGCTTCTACCTGAAAAATGATGCAACCTTCTCTCGTTTACCAACCTTTCCTGGAAGGGAGCTTCAACCCCCTGAAAATAGCACCAGTTTCTACTGGTAGGATGCTTCTACTGAAGGCTTTAACCCTCAGACTCGCTACTGACCGCGTTTCATCAATTTTCACACTGGATCAGGCAGTTTCAACCCTGGATTCATATGTGTTCTATGTGATAGCCATCATCTTCTTTTACAAGAGACAGTTCTGGCATCTTATTAAGACTTGTATCCCGAAATCACATCAATACACAATTTTCTAGTGGCTATGACAACAACTGCAATTATCTCTAAAGGAAACACAGATCTACTGACTGCAAGGCAGCTGCAAAAGCCTCCTAAACACACATTAAACAAGACAATAAACCTGGAGATGATGCCTCATCTCTCCTAGTTGCTAAACCCACTACAGAGAACTCTCTGTCAATGTAGATCTGCCACCCAACTACCACAATGAGGTTCCTCCATCCTCAAACCTTCCCTGCAGCCTGCACAAAATCACCTCAGCAACCTGTAGATGTCCCTACGGTCAGAAAATGGCCTCCGCGTCCTACAAAAAGACCCCTGCGACCTATCAAAATCCTTACCACCCTCCTTTGCGTGCAGATCTTTTGTAGAAAAGGGCATTGACCCCTTCTTAAGACCATGGGTCAAAACCCTTCAACGCTAATGGTATGCCTTTGGTTTACTCCACGGGGCTCTTTTAATCTTCAACTGGGGGGTTAAGATCTAGGCATAATGAACCAATAATGTGAAGGGAAAATCGGGTCCCTATTGCTCTGGGTCCATATTTATTACTCTGGGGAAATCGGGTCCCTATTGCTCGGGTCCATATTTCTTTCTCTGGGGAAATCGGGTCCCACATAAAAATTTTGAATTAAACCTACACGCGCCTTTTTAAATTAGGTTTCGACATTCCTTATGTTCAATTTTCTTTTCACTTACAAATCCCGATTCCTGATGTGCTCCTTTCCCGAGATTTAGCCCCTTCTGGCTACACAATGGTCCATGTGACCTGCTATCACGTGACCGCCACCATACCTCTCATCGGGGTTTCGGGGTTTACGATGTCAATGTTGATACGCCCCTTTGACCCGCGATATGCCGATCCCCGACTTCCTCCGTACTCCTGACACGCGTCCCACCGAATGGACGGTTCAGATTCCGCGTCGGGTTTTCCTCTAGGGATTTCCTTGAACTTTCGTCCACGGGAATACCGATTTGCCGATTCCCGATACGCTGGTCCTCCGATGGCTCCCGACATTTGACCTGCCACTTGTCCTCCACTGACTCCTGGGTGGCCCACATGCTATATGCCTTATCGAGAAATCGCGTATCGCGATTTCACGATGTCTGATGCAATTGTTCACGGGACTCGTGAAACTTCGATTCTCAATTCTCCGATGAAGCCTCCTATCGAGCTTCTCCCAGTGGCGCCCAATCGCTGCCACGCGTCCTTCCAAATGGACGGTCCCGATTATGTTGGGATTTTGAGACTTTCAATGTCCCAGTTCTCACGACCTTGAGAACTCCGATCTCCCGATGGCTAATATCCCGATGACAACTCCTTGTGTCGAGACTTCTCTTCTTGCTCCCGAGGCTTATCTCCCTCGCAGCTTCTGCAGATCTAACAGCTGTCAGCGACCCTCTTCAGCAATCATATGCACCCATCCGATGGTTGTTACCACGATCCCTAACCTTATGCAATCTGACGGATTTTAATCCCATTGTACCTGAGCACCCCGAAATCTATCCATAGATCATCACAGAGTTGCCTATCAATACCCCAATTGCTCTAGGTATTCTTCTCCTGATAGAGTATCACCAAAACTCAACCATACACTGATTTTCTTACCTGAAAACTCTTCTTCTTCCTTTGCCTCATCCTTTGCCATCAATGACAATATTTCCAACAATCTCCCCTTTTGTCATTGATGGCAATACTCTTCTATGGAAATACTCTCCCTCTGTCTTTTTCCTCCCTCTTTGAAATCAATGGCAAAGAGTGGACAATACCATGCTCCCCCTGAGATCATGTTGCATCTTCATAATAATCCTTTTCATATGACCAAGGCTCCCCCTTAGCCAAAGCATTTAGAGATGCTCGTCAGCGCCTTACAACCAATTGAGGCTTCTGTACTTAAGTAGACCTGATCCTCTGCATGGCAGAGACTACTCCCAGTTTTTGTCGTAGTTATTCAAACGCTTCCCTGGGTAGAGGTTTGGTAAATATATCAGCAACTTGTTCTTTGGAGGAAACATACTCCAATTTCACCTTTTGCTCAAGCACTTGTTCTCGTAAGAAGTGATATTTGGTGGGAATGTGCTTGGTCTTGGAATGCATAACAGGATTCTTTGAGATACTGATGGCACTTGTATTATCACACATAATAGAGATAGGGGGTGAACATTTGATTTGAAAGTCTTGAAGGGTTTGCATCATCCAAAGAAGTTGAGTGCAACATGATGCTGCAGCCACATATTCTGCTTCTGCTGTAGATAAGGCAATGGAACTGTGTTTCTTGCTAAACCAAGATACTAACATGGGCCCCATGTAGAATGCACCACCACTAGTGCTTTTGCGATCATCAACACTTCCAGCCCAATCTGCATCAGTGTATGCGTGAAGAGTAAGATCAACATTCTTTGGATACCATAGTCCAAAATCTTGAGTTCCTTGTATATATTTGAATATTCTTTTCACAGCCTGAAGGTGAGACTCTCTTGGATTGGCTTGAAATCGTCCAACAATCCCAACTGCATGCATAATCTCTGGTCTTGTCCCAGTGAGATAAAGTAGAATTCCTATCATAGATCTATATTTTGGCTGATTCACTATGGGAGAATCATCATTAGAACTGAGATTACATCCAGTTATCATTGGTGTACTTATAGGTTTGCAATCTTCCATGCCATACTTCTTGAGGATTTGCCTAAGGTATTTTGTTTGTGATAGGAAAATGCCATCTGTTGCTTGTTGCACTTGTAATCCAAGAAAGAATGTTAGTTCCCCAAGTAAAGACATTTCAAATTCTTGCTGCATATCAGAAGCAAATTTCTGACTAATAGATTCTTCATTACTTCCAAAAATGATATCATCAACATATACAACTACAATTAGTAGTTTGTCATTTTCAGTTTTTGTGTATAAGTTGCTATGAGAAGATCCTTTTGAGAATCCTTGTTGACGGAGATATTTGTCAAGACGATAGTACCATGCCCTTGGAGCTTGTTTGAGACCATATAGAGCCTTTTAAAGTCTACAAACAAGTTTTTCATCATTTCCAAAGATGAATCCTTCTAGTTGTTCTATATAAACTTCTTCTTCCAGATCACCATTGAGAAAAGCAGATTTAACATCCATTTGATGAACTTTGATTTTTTGGAAGCTTGAAAAGGCAAGAAACATTCTTATGGCTTCAAGTCTAGTTATAGGAGCAAAGGTTTATTCAAAGTCTATACCTTCTTGCAGAGCATACCCCTTGCAAACAAGTCTAGCTTTATTTCTTATAACTTCCCCATTCTCATTTAGCTTGTTTTTGAATATCCATTTAGTTCCAATGACATTTTTGTCATGGGGTTTTGGTACTAATTCCCAAGTGTGATTCTTTTCGATTTGATCAAGTTCTTCATTCATGGCTTGAATCCAACATTCATCTTTGCTAGCTTGATTGACATTGTGAGGTTCAACAGTGGAGAGAAATGCCAGATAGCTAGAAGATCCTACAAGAGTCCTTCTTGTTTGTACACCTGATCCCTTATCTCCCAAAATTTGAGATTCTGGATGATTCTTTTGAACATATCTGGATGGAACCTTTTCAGATAAATCCTCTTCGGGTTCTTCATTGGGTTCACTGTCTATATCATTCCTATTTGTTGTAGAATGATATATGTCATCATCTTCCTCAACAATTGTTTGTTTTTCTTCTCTTGGAGCTGTAGGAGACTCATTAATAACAACATCAATACATTCAACAATCTTCTGAAGCCTTTTATTGTAACATTTATATGCTTTACTCCTAGAGGAGTAACCAAGAAATATTCCTTCATCTGCTCTTGGTTCAAATTTGTCAAGTTCTTCATCATTATTTTTGATAAAGCATTTTCTTCCAAAGACTCTAAAATGTTTTATAGTGGGAGGTTTTCCATACCATAGTTCATAAGGAGTTTTATCACTGTTTACACGAACATGTGCTTTATTGAGAATATTTGCTGTTGTATGTGTTGCTTCTCCCCAAAATGTATCAGGTGTTCTGGAATCATTAAGCATAGCTCTAGCCATTTGTTGAATTGTTCTATTCATTCTTTCTGCAACACCATTTTTTTGTGGAGTGCCTGCTACAGAAAACTGTCTTTTTATGCCATGT
The DNA here is from genome assembly GCA_009831015.1 of Picea engelmannii. Lineage (NCBI taxonomy): Eukaryota > Viridiplantae > Streptophyta > Pinopsida > Pinales > Pinaceae > Picea > Picea engelmannii. The sequence goes on along the minus strand of ML797932.1, from coordinate 117,098 downwards.
TGTTCACAAAATTCAATGAATTCATTGGATGCATATTCTCCTCCTCAATCAGATCTGAGACACTTTATTTTTAGATCTAATTCATTCTCAACTAGTGCTTTGAAGATCTGGAATTTCTCAAATGCTTCATCTTTGTGTTTAAGCAGTCCAATCCAACACATTCTAGAGAAATCAT